>OW119934.1:6639920-7072425 GCA_933210815.1 Meta bourneti | reverse complement strand
TTTTAGCAAAAACGCGAAAAACGTGCGTTTCACGAGGAATGGAGACGATTTGCACACTTTAAAATTTTCGTAAGCTGTAAATCCCAAACCCCTCGATGGATTTTAAAATCGCTTGGTACGATTTCTATTAGATATGCAGAGAATATGCACAGCAATTTTCAGACAAATCGGACAAGCGGTTCGGAAGAAAATGGAATGGTCAAAATTCTATTGCAGTCCGGAGGGAAAAATGGTATGCTCTGAATCAAAAACCCCTCGATGGATTTTAAAATCGCTTGGTACGATTTCTATTGGATATGCCCTAAAAGTTTCAGACAAATCGTAGAAGTAGTTTGGGAGAAAATGCGAATCGTCAAAATTCTATTGCAGTCCGGGGGGGGAAAAAAGTGGTATGCTCTAAATCAAAAACCCCTCTATGGATTTTAAAATCCCTTTGTGGATCTCTTCAGAACGAGACTAAGCATCTATCCTGCAAGTTAGAACGTGTTGCTAGCATTATTAGAGCCGGAATTACGTCTGTTTCACCAAAACGCGAAAAATGTGCGTTTCACGAGGAATGGAGACGATTTGCACATTTTCGTAACTTTCGTAGGCTGTAAATCCCAAACTCCTCGATGGATTTTAAAATCGCTTGGTACGATTGCTCTTGGATATGCCCAGGATATGCACAGCAATTTTCAGACAAATCGGACGAGCGGTTCGGGAGAAACGGGAATCGACCAAATTTCAGTGCATTCACAAGACCACCCAATTTTAACATAGGCCCAAATGGAAAAATCCAAAACCCCTCTATTGATTTTAAAATCGCTCGGTACCATTTCTCTTGGATATGCCCAGAATATCCCCTAAAATTTTCAGACAAATCGTACGAGTGGTTCGGGAAAAAACGAGAAAAGTTGATTTCCCGGACCTCTGCCTTCGCAAATTTGGGAGGCCATAACTCCCGAACTAATGGACCGATTTTAAAATCAAATGGCTCATCTTGTTCCTGGTCTCACAAATATACGGGACAAAGATTGACAGACCAATCGAATAATCGGTTCGGGAATGGTCCGCAAAAGAGTGGCAAAGTTTCACTTTTTTCGCCATTTAACCTGAGAAATCACTCCACACCGGCAGGAAAAAAATTCCCATTTGAAAAGTTATGGTCCGATTTTAAAATCCCTTTGTGGATCTCTTTGGAACAAGACTATTCATCTATCCTGCAAGTTAGAACGTGTTGCTAGCATTATTAGAGCCGGAATTACGTCTCTTTTAGCAAAAACGCGAAAAACGTGCGTTTCACGAGGAATGGAGACGATTTGCACACTTTAAAACTTTCGTAGGCTGTAAATCCCAAACGCCTCGATGGATTTTAATATCGCTTGGTACGATTTCTATTAGATATGCAGAGAATATGCACAGCAATTTTCAGACAAATCGGGCAAGCGGTTCGGGAGAAAATGGAATGGTCAAAATACTATTGCAGTCCGGGTGGAAAAAAAAGTGGTATGCTCTAAATCAAAAACCCCTCGATGGATTTTAAAATCGCTTTGTACGATTCCCGAACCGATTATTCGATTGGTCTGTCAATTTTTGTCCCGTATATTTGTGAGACCAGGAACAAGATGAGCCATTTGATTTTAAAATCGGTCCATTAGTTCGGGAGTTATGGCCTCCCAAATTTGCGAAGGCAGAGGTCCGGGAAATCAACTTTTCTCGTTTTTTCCCGAACCACTCGTACGATTTGTCTGAAAATATTAGGGGATATTCTGGGCATATCCAAGAGAAATGGTACCGAGCGATTTTAAAATCAATAGAGGGGTTTTGGATTTTTCCATTTGGGCCTATGTTAAAATTGGGTGGTCTTGTGAATGCACTGAAATTTGGTCGATTCCCGTTTCTCCCGAACCGCTCGTCCGATTTGTCTGAAAATTGCTGTGCATATCCTGGGCATATCCAAGAGCAATCGTACCAAGCGATTTTAAAATCCATCGAGGAGTTTGGGATTTACAGCCTACGAAAGTTACGAAAATGTGCAAATCGTCTCCATTCTTCGTGAAACGCACATTTTTCGCGTTTTGGTGAAACAGACGTAATTCCGGCTCTAATAATGCTAGCAACACGTTCTAACTTGCAGGATAGATGCTTAGTCTCGTTCTGAAGAGATCCACAAAGGGATTTTAAAATCCATAGAGGGGTTTTTGATTTAGAGCATACCACTTTTTCCCCCCCCCCCGGACTGCAATAGAATTTTGACGATTCGCATTTTCTCCCAAACCACTTCTACGATTTGTCTGAAACTTTTGGGGCATTTCCAATAGAAATCGTACCAAGCGATTTTAAAATCCATCGAGGGGTTTGTGATTTACAGCTTACGAATATTTTAAAGTGTGCAAATCGTCTCCATTCCTCGTGAAACGCACGTTTTTCGCGTTTTTGCTAAAAGAGACGTTATTCCGGCTCTAATAATGCTAGCAACACGTTCTAACTTGCAGGATAGATGAATAGTCTTGTTCTAAAGAGATCCACAAAGCGATTTAAAAATCGGACCATACCTTTTCAAATGGGAATTTTTTTCCTGCCGGAGGGGAGTGATTTCGCATGTTAAACGGCGAAAAAAGTGAAACTTTGCCACTCTTTTACGGACCATTTCCGAACCGATTTTCCGATTGGTCTCTCAATTCTTGTCCCGTATATTTTGAGACCAGGAACAAGATGAGCCATTCGATTTTAAAATCGGTCCATTAGTTCGAGAGTTATGGCCTCCCAAAGTTGCCAAGGCAGAGGTCCGGGAAATCAACTTTTCCCGTTTCTCCCGAACCGCTCGTCCGATTTGTCTGAAAATTGCTGTGCATATCCTGGGCATATCTAAGAGCAATCGTACCAAGCGATTTTAAAATCCATCGAGGGGATTGGGATTTACAGCCTACGAAAGTTACGAAAATGTGCAAATCATCTCCAATCCTCGTAAAAAGCACGTTTTTCGCGTTTTTGCAAAACAGACGTAATTCCGGCTCTAATAATGCTAGCAACACGTTCTAACTTGCAGGATAGATGTTTAGTCTCGTTCTAAAGAGATCCACAAAGGGATTTTAAAATCCATCTAGGGGTTTTTGATTTAGAGCATACCACTTTTTTTCATACCGGACTGCAATAGAATTTTGACGATTCCCATTTTCTCCCAAACCACTCCTACGATTTGTCTGAAACTTTTAGGGCATATCCAATAGAAATCGTACAAAGCGATTTTAAAATCCATCGAGTGGTTTTTGATTTAGAGCATACCACTTTTTTTCCCCCTGACCGCTTGTCCGATTTGTCTGAAAATTGCTGTGCATATTCTCTGCATATCTAATAGAAATCGTACCAAGCGATTTTAAAATCCATCGAGGGGTTTGGGATTTATAGCCTACGAAAGTTTTAAAGTGTGCAAATCGTCTCCATTCCTCGTGAAACGCACGTTTTTCGCGTTTTTGCTAAAAGAGACATAATTCCGGCTCTAATAATGCTAGCAACACGTTCTAATTTGCAGGATAAATGAATAGTCTTGTTCTAAAGAGATCCACAAAGGGATTTTAAAATCGGACGATAACTTTTCAAATGGGAATTTTTTTCCTGCCGGTGGGGAGTGATTTCCCATGTTAAACGGCCAAAAAAGTGAAACTTTGCCACTCTTTTCCTAACCATTCCCGAACCGATTAACCTATTGGTCCGTCAATTTTTTCCCGTATATTTTTGAGACGAAAAACAAGATGAGCCATTCGATTTTAAAATCGGTCCATTAGTTCGGGAGTTATGGCCACCCAAATTTGCCAAGGCAGAGGTCCGGGAAATCAAATTTTCCCGTTTTTTCCCGAACCCCTCGTACGATTTGTCTGAAAATTTTAGGGGATATTCTGGGGATATCCAAGAGAAATCGTACCGAGCGATTTTAAAATCTATAGAGGGGTTTTGGATTTTCCCATTTGGGGCTATGTTAAAATTGCGTGGTCATGTGAATGCACCTAAATTTGGTCTATTCCCGTTTCTCCCGAACCGCTCGTCCTATTTGTCTGAATATTGCTGTGAATATCCTGGGCATATCTAAGAGCAATCGTACCAAGCGATTTTAAAATCCATCGAGGGGATGGGATTTACAGCCTACGAAATTTACGAAAATGTGCAAAACGTCTCCATTCCTCGTGAAACGCACGTTTTTCGCGTTTTTGCTAAAACAGACGTAATTCCGGCTCTAATAATGCTAGCAACACGTTCTAACTTGCAGGATAGATGTTTAGTCTCGTTCTAAAGAGATCCACAAAGGGATTTTAAAATCCATCTAGGGGTTTTTGATTTAGAGCATACCACTTTTTTCCCCCCGGACTGCAATAGAATTTTGACGATTCCCATTTTCTCCCAAACCACTCCTACGATTTGTCTGAAACTTTTAGGGCATATCCAATTGAAATCGTGCAAAGCGATTTTAAAATCCATCGAGGGGTTTTTGATTTAGAGCATACCACTTTTTTTCCCCCCGGACAGCAATAGAATTTTGACAATTCCATTTTCTCCCGAACCGCTTGCCCGATTTGTCTGAAAATTGCTGTGCATATTCTCTGCATATCTAATAGAAATCGTACCAAGCGATATTAAAATCCATCGAGGGGTTTGGGATTTACAGCCTACGAAAGTTTTAAAGTGTGCAAATCGTCTCCGTTACTCGTGAAACGCACGTTTTTCGCGTTTTTGCTAAAAGAGACGTAATTCCGGCTCTAATAATGCTAGCAACACGTTCTAACTTGCAGGATAGATGAATAGTCTTGTTCTAAAGAGATCCACAAAGGGATTTTAAAATCGGACCATAACTTTTCAAATGGTAATTTTTTTCCTGCCAGTGTGGAGTGATTTCCCATGTTAAACGTCGAAAAAAGTGAAACTTTGCCACTCTTTTGCGGACCATTCCCGAACCAATTATTCGATTGGTCTGTCAATTTTTGTCCCGTATATCTGTTAGACCAGGAACAAGATGAGCCATTTGATTTTAAAATCGGTCCATTAGTTCGGGAGTTATGGCCTCCGAAATTCGCGAAGGCAGAGGTCCGGGAAATCAACTTTTCTCGTTTTTTCCCGAATCACTCGTACGATTTGTCTGAAAATTTTAAGATATATTCTGGGCATATCCAAGAGAAATCGTACCGAGCGATTTTAAAATCTATAGAGGGGTTTTGGATTTTCCCATTTGGGCCTATGTTAAAATTGGGTGGTCATGTGAATGCACTGAAATTTGGTCGATTCCCGTTTCTCCCGAACCACTCGTACGATTTGTCTGAAAATTTTAGGGGATATTCTGGGCATATCCAAGAGAAATGGTACCGAGCGATTTTAAAATCAATAGAGGGGTTTTGGATTTTTCCATTTGGGCCTATGTTAAAATTAGGTGGTCTTGTGAATGCACTGAAATTTGGTCGATTCCCGTTTCTCCCGAACCGCTCGTCCGATTTGTCTGAAAATTGCTGTGCATATCCTGGGCATATCCAAGAGCAATCGTACCAAGCGATTTTAAAATCCATCGAGGAGTTTGGGATTTACAGACTACGAAAGTTACGAAAATGTGCAAATCGTCTCCATTCCTCGTGAAACGCACATTTTTCGCGTTTTGGAGAAACAGACGTAATTCCGGCTCTAATAATGCTAGCAACACGTTCTAACTTGCAGGATAGATGTTTAGTCTCGTTCTGAAGAGATCCACAAAGGGATTTTAAAATCCATCCAGGGGTTTTTGATTTAGAGCATACCACTTTTTTTCCCCCGGACTGCAATAGAATTTTGACGATTCCCATTTTCTCCCAAACCACTCCTACGATTTGTCTGAAACTTTTAGGGCATATCCAATTGAAAACGTACAAAGCGATTTTAAAATCCATCGAGGGGTTTTTGATTTAGAGCATACCACTTTTTTTCCCCCCGGACTGCAATAGAATTTTGACCATTCCATTTTCTCCCGAACCGCTTGCCCGATTTGTCTGAAAATTGCTGTGCATATTCTCTGCATATCTAATAGAAATCGTACCAAGCGATATTAAAATCCATTGAGGGGTTTTGGATTAAACAGCCTACGAAAGTTTTAAAGTGTGCAAATCGTCTCCATTCCTCGTGAAACGCACGTTTTTCGCGTTTTTGCTAAAAGAGACGTAATTCCGGCTCTAATAATGCTAGCAACACGTTCTATCTTGCAGGATAGATGAATAGTCTTGTTCTAAAGAGATCCACAAAGGGATTTTAAAATCGGACCATAACTTTTCAAATGGTAATTTTTTTCCTGCCAGTGTGGAGTGATTTCCCATGTTAAACGTCGAAAAAAGTGAAACTTTGCCACTCTTTTGCGGACCATTCCCGAACCAATTATTCGATTGGTCTGTCAATTTTTGTCCCGTATATTTGTTAGACCAGGAACAAGATGAGCCATTTGATTTTAAAATCGGTCCATTAGTTCGGGAGTTATGGCCTCCGAAATTCGCGAAGGCAGAGGTCCGGGAAATCAACTTTTCTCGTTTTTTCCCGAACCACTCGTACGATTTGTCTGAAAATTTTAAGATATATTCTGGGCATATCCAAGAGAAATCGTACCGAGCGATTTTAAAATCTATAGAGGGGTTTTGGATTTTCCCATTTGGGCCTATGTTAAAATTGGGTGGTCATGTGAATGCACTGAAATTTGGTCGATTCCCGTTTCTCCCGAACCACTCGTACGATTTGTCTGAAAATTTTAGGGGATATTCTGGGCATATCCAAGAGAAATGGTACCGAGCGATTTTAAAATCAATAGAGGGGTTTTGGATTTTTCCATTTGGGCCTATGTTAAAATTAGGTGGTCTTGTGAATGCACTGAAATTTGGTCGATTCCCGTTTCTCCCGAACCGCTCGTCCGATTTGTCTGAAAATTGCTGTGCATATCCTGGGCATATCCAAGAGCAATCGTACCAAGCGATTTTAAAATCCATCGAGGAGTTTGGGATTTACAGACTACGAAAGTTACGAAAATGTGCAAATCGTCTCCATTCCTCGTGAAACGCACATTTTTCGCGTTTTGGAGAAACAGACGTAATTCCGGCTCTAATAATGCTAGCAACACGTTCTAACTTGCAGGATAGATGTTTAGTCTCGTTCTGAAGAGATCCACAAAGGGATTTTAAAATCCATCCAGGGGTTTTTGATTTAGAGCATACCACTTTTTTTCCCCCGGACTGCAATAGAATTTTGACGATTCCCATTTTCTCCCAAACCACTCCTACGATTTGTCTGAAACTTTTAGGGCATATCCAATTGAAATCGTACAAAGCGATTTTAAAATCCATCGAGGGGTTTTTGATTTAGAGCATACCACTTTTTTTCCCCCCGGACTGCAATAGAATTTTGACCATTCCATTTTCTCCCGAACCGCTTGCCCGATTTGTCTGAAAATTGCTGTGCATATTCTCTGCATATCTAATAGAAATCGTACCAAGCGATATTAAAATCCATTGAGGGGTTTTGGATTAAACAGCCTACGAAAGTTTTAAAGTGTGCAAATCGTCTCCATTCCTCGTGAAACGCACGTTTTTCGCGTTTTTGCTAAAAGAGACGTAATTCCGGCTCTAATAATGCTAGCAACACGTTCTAACTTGCAGGATAGATGAATAGTCTTGTTCTAAAGAGATCCACAAAGGGATTTTAAAATCGGACCATAACTTTTCAAATGGGAATTTTTTTCCTACCGGAGGGGAGTGATTTCCAATATTAAACGGCGAAAAAAGTGAAACTTTGCCACTCTTTTGCGGACCATTATCGAACCAATTATCCGATTGGTCTGTCAATTTTTGTCCCGTATATTTTGAGACCAGGAACAAGATGAGCCATTCGATTTTAAAATCGGTCCATTAGTTCGGGAGTGATGGCCTCCCAAAATTGCCAAGGCAGAGGTCCGGGAAATCAACTTTTCCCGTTTTTTCCCGAACTACTGGTACGATTTGTCTGAAACTTTTAGGGCATATCCTGGGCATATCCAATAGAAATTGTACCAAGCGATTTTAAAATCCATCGAGGGGTTTTTGATTTAGAGCATACCACTTTTTCCCCTCGGACTGCAATAGAATTTTGACCATTCCATTTTCTCCCGAACCGCTTGTCCGATTTGTCTGAAAATTGCTGTGCATATTCTCTGCATATCTAATAGAAATCGTACCAAACGATTTTAAAATCCATCGAGGGGGTTGGGATTTACAGCCTACGAAAGTTTTAAAGTGTGCAAATCTTCTCCATTCCTCGTGAAACGCACGTTTTTCGCGTTTTTGCTAATAGAGACGTAATTTCGGCTCTAATAATGCTAGCAACACGTTCTTACTTGCAGGATAGATGAATAGTCTTGTTCTAAAGAGATCCACAAAGCGATTTTAAAATCGGACCATACCTTTTCTAATGGGAATTTTTTTCCTGCCGGAGGGGAGTGATTTCCCATGTTAAACAGCGAAAAAAGTGAAACTTTGCCACTCTTTTGCGGACCATTCAAGAACCGATTATCCGATTGGTCTGTCAATTTTGGGAGATACGCATTTCAGGAAGTCGAGACGCTGCTATTTTCTTGCCACGGCAGATTGGATGGCCTTTCTGGTCATTCACCTTTACTTCTTGAGAGAAGTTGGCTATACTTTTCTTTTGGCTTCTTTCGTATTATCTCTTGGCAACCTTTAGCAGTGAATCGAATGTTTTTCGTTCAAATCGGTCAAATTCAATTTAGTGAGTTGCTTTTCCGATTTCGTTCAGGACGCTCGTTCGTGATCGTGCAAATGTTTCGGTGCGTGAGTTTTTCTTGAATATATTTTATTTGTTCTAATGTTGTAATTCATTGTTTTATCCTTGAGTTGTAAAAGGCGACTTGTGTGTGTGTTTATTGTAAATAAGTGTCATAAACCTTACGTTTTTTACATAAAGATGTCAACTATTCCGGATTTTTACAGTTCATTATGGCGAATAGTGTTTTGTGAAAATCTTGCCAGATAGTTTTCCAATCTTTTCGCATCATTTTTGCGATCGAGTATTGTTTCGGTTATTGTGTTTGTTCAAGGGTCACTTTGAGTCAGAAAACAAAATTTTGCTTTATTTTTACAACTTTTTGATTAAGATGAAGCTATTTGTAAAAGCGAGAATGAAAAATAATTTAACAATGAAGTATTTGTTTAAGCAGAATTTATGCAGTGGGTCACCAAAGTATTTGTTGAACTCGTGTTTCTAAATATGTTTATGTATTTTACATGCATGCAATTAAAATTTGAAATTTAACCATATATAAGCTCTGTTCTATTTAAGTTTCCCATACAAATAACCAAATATTTTTTAATTGCAATACTAAAATATAGCAATGTGAGAAAACAAGCATATGAAAGTATACAGCTGTGTTTTGTAAACAGTGTAGATGTTAAACAAAAATATTAAAATTAATGTTTAAATTTGTTGCATTATTTTATTCCTTAACTTGGTTTATCCTTTAAAGAATTATTGGCACCCCCATGGTCAAACTGAAACCAGGTTTTGTTCTACCTATTCTTAAAGATAGATTTTCAATGTATTTCACAATTTTATGAAATAAATGAGTAATCTTCACACAATAACAGGTAATGACAATATTCTAATATTTAAACTGAGGTCAGATTTTAAGTTATTTTGATCTTTTATGTAATAACCAGACTTAAATGCAAAGTACTAAATTTTGGATTACTGTCATGGCCCAAAATCTACTTAAATCCAAATGTCTTGAGAAAAAGATCAAATATGCATATTGAACCTTAGTTCTAGTAATAAATTCAATTGTATCTACTCCAACTTCCGATATACACCCTTATCGTTATAGAGTGCTTTGAATTTGACATTGTGCACTGATATTGACATATCAATGATTTAAGTTTCCTTCACACAATTTTCTTGTTTGTAATAAATACCAAGAACTACTCAGAACTTAAACTCAGCATTAAAATTTGATTTTCAATATTTTAATCCAGCATTGAAAATCAATTTTTAATTTGAAGGAAGCTCAAATCAGTTTGATTAATAGTCACTATCAAAGGCAGGGTGTTTGTTTTGGTGGCTGAAATTGATACACTTGAATTTATTGCTAGTACCAAGGTTCAATGTATATATCATAGTATATTGCTGTCGAAACCTGGGTCAGTGTTTCATTGCTCCTAAAAATTTTTGATTTTAAGACTTGCATGTTTTGAAAGTGAAACGAGTTTTTAATTGAAAATCTTTACCAGTTAATTTGAATTTAAAGTAGATTTTGGTCTACCATGACAGTAATCCAAAATGTAGTGCCTTGCATACAAAGGTCTGATTGGTTTATAAAATATCAAAACGATAAAAATTCTTTATATCTGAAGAAATAACATTTTGTCACAAAATAGTGAAATTCATTGAAAATATCTTCATTCCAGTTAGAATGAAATTGCTTCCAATTTGATCAAATACCTGTTGCAAACAATGATATGTAGAAATTTAAGATGCAAGGCAAAATGCAAAAAAATTCTTATGAACATTGATTTTCATGTTTGTATTTAGCATTTGTACCTTTTCTAGTTAGCATAATCAACTGTAAACATCTCTAACAGAACAATGTCATACAAATCAGTACAATTTTGTCAATAGTAGGAAGTGCAAAATAAGTTACACTAAACTAGACTTCTGAATGCCCTTGATTACATGAATTCAATTAATTGTGCCATTGTTTTATTTATTTTCTAAACTTGTTTTACCTGTTATAATTTGGCATTTTGATGTTTTATTGAGATGTATTTATAAACTAATAGTAAGTTTGCTATAGTGCAGCTGCCAAGAGAAGGCAATTGAATTGCATGGTTTTGAATGAAATTAGGCTACTGGTGGTACTATAAATAAATCCTTTCTGCAATTGGCATCTGTAGGTTCTGGTTCCATGTTAATTGTTCACATGCTGAAAGCGAAAGCATTGATAATGAGTTGGCAGAGAGAAGGCGATCCATGACGATAGCTATTCATGCTTTTGCTAATGGCATCCTTCATTTAACATTCTTTCACACCCATTTAGAAATCAACTGACCCAAGGTGGACTGGACTGCCTCTCTCTTGCAGGAGCTGCACCGTATCTTTCCTTTATTATGTTTCTGCTGTATGTACCATGTACCTTGTTAGTGAATGTGGAAAAGTTTTTTAAATTGATTTGTATGTTACTACAGATAACACAAAGGTCAAGTTGACTGCTTATTTCAATGGATGGATGTGGACACTGAATGATATTTATTTTTGCATGTTCATTTTAGGACATCAATAATAAATATTTCTCAGAGATTGTGGAAAAGTTTTTTTAAACTGATGTGCGTGCGTGCGTGCGTGCGTGCGTGCGTGCGTGCGTGCGTGTGTGTGTGTGGTTTTTTTTTTTTTTTTACAGATAACACAACGGTCAAGTTGACTGCTTATTTGAATGGATGGATATGGACACTGAATGATATTTATTTTTGCATGTTCATTTTAGGACATCAATAATAAATATTTCTCAGGTTTTAGAACTGAAAATAAGATCAGATTTTCAGACAATGTTGTTTCTTTGATACTTTGCCTTTGTCATCTATTCACAATTTAATTAAAAATTAGCTACCATCTAACAATGTAATCAATTTCATGGATTTCTTTATTATATTGTTATAAAAAGTAGGTAAACAGACAAGACAGTCTTGAAGTTGTAGCCAACTAACAAATAATATATTTTGTGAAGTCAACCAATTTATTCTTTTAAATCAATCATTGATAGAAGAGTCCTGTTCTATTGGTATACCAGGCTTTTTAATTTGTTAATTTTTGGCTTGGAAGCAAATAGGACGAACTCAATTCAATTTTAACCTCATACTCTTATTTGAAAATCCCACACATTAATTTGTGCTGTTAATCAGAATTTATATTTCACAATTGGTTTTTAAGCTAAAATTAAATGAAATATTGCATACAAATTATTAATACATGTACTCTGAGCTAGAAAATCAATAGTGACAATTTACCTGTGAACTTTATTCTGTGGATCCTGCTTTAATTAGCCTTGCCCTTAAGGTAGAGTGACAAACCTATTACTCTAAAGAATATATTTTACATTTGTAAATCAAATTGTTTATTCTCTTTGTATAAATATTTTTTGTAGTAAACAGCACTGAAATATTTTGTAGTAAACAGCGCTGACTTAAAAATGAAGAATCCAGTACATTAAGGAATTATACTTATTTTCCTTTTAGGAAATTAACTGATTTGGTGTCCCCATTTGAATGGATATCGATTTTGGAGTCTTGGGTATAATAGTCAAATACACACAATTTTTTTTTTAAATTAGAAATTAGCTTCTGAAATTTCTGCAAACACTACTGCAAAAGTTATGTTGATTTCTGTAAACAGAAGTGCCATGCCTGACAAACCCATCCCAAATAAATTAATCATCTGTTTATTTGACCAAATCAGGCTCACGAGCTTTTCGGCTGCAACAGAAAAGCAGATTGCAATCGACCGATTTAAATATTCATTCGCTAACAGATTCACAACAAATGGTTGCCGATAGAAAGAAAAGTAGCCAAAAGGAGAGTGCTTTTCATTGCCAAGGCGCCTATCTAGAAGGTACATCGTATGGTGGCAACGTGTCTCGATTTCCAGACCATGTATTCCCAATGGGAGCTTACTTTTCCTCGCCCTTTGGCGAGGAATGACTTGGCGCCATTTATTGTGGTGCTTTTTCGGAGGAAGACATCAAACAGATGAGAGAGAAATTAAATTAAATAAATCTTAAAAGGCGATATGATTCAAAAATGGTTACCTCACGTTGGAATAACTTGTTTGCACCATCAAATGAGGGTGATTAGGTCAATTCCTTAAAGGACTATTCTTTTTATTTTTTCATGGCGTCGCTGCATCTGCGTATATTAATTTTGAGTCTGATAACAAAGGGGGGGGGGCTTCTCTCCGGGATAAGTGGTGTATGCGGGACATTCATGAATGTTTTCAGAAATTCTTAGGTCAAAATAAATTTTTCTGGTCTTCAAATTCATAAAAATCTGACTACTTTAAGACTCCTTATCAAGATTCCATAAACGATACATCCGAAAATAGAACGTTATATTTTCAAAGTTCTGTTCAGTTAATAAATCAGGAATGTTATCAAGGTCACCAACCCATACAGAACGTTATAATTGCTGTTTGATAGAATTACTCCAATCAGTTGACGAAATCAAATAAATAAATATTATTTTGCAAGTATAATATTTTTTCTAAAGGTAACTTAATGCACTGTTCGTGCACAAAAAATCTATTTTCACTATTGCAAAACCCTACTTTTTTGCCAGGACAATTTTTACCATCTTAGGTAAAAATTGACTCCCTGATTTTGGTATTTAGTAGGATAAAATATGCTGTGCCATAGTCGGATCACACAAAGGGGATGATGCATTAAAATTTAAAGCAGTCAACTCAATTCACACAAAAAACGTAGAAAAGTCCGAATTCATAAACGTTTTTTTCATTTTGTCATCGTAAAATGGGCAGTAAAATATGTATTGCAACACTGTCACAAGCCCTTTCTTTGCACAAATTTCATATCTTCAACATATACTGGTAGATTTTGTTCTATGTTCTTCAGAGCTTACCCTCGGTTCCATAGGCTCTGAGTTCGCATCCCAATCTTGCTATGGATGTTCGTAGTGGTTCAAAATCCACATTAACCTTAGTTCGCAGTCTCTAATCAGCCATCGTATAGTAAAAAAAAATCTTAAATGTAGAGAGCGACAAACAAAATCATCAGAGCTAAACGTATTTTATGTTAGTTGGAAAAATAATCAAACTATTTGATGTATAACGACGTATCAGCTCTGAAATATGTATTTAAAAACAGTTTAAATATTTTAAATCATGTGGTTTCCTTTTTTTAATTCAATGTGAATGCAACCTGCAAACATGTGCTTTTTCAAAGATTTTATGTTCAATTTAATTTTTCTGCAAGCAAAAGGATCATTTCGACTACTTATAGTGACTTTTCATTGGCTATGCAATTTTTGACAAAAAGCAGATTAAATTCAAAAGTTTTTTATTTTTATTCAGACTATTATATCGTAATTATTACGAAGTTAGAAAATTACTTTTCAAAATCTTTACTTAAATTACAATAATTTCTTGCGTGTCAGACATGAAATTTCTTCTACTCTAGTCAAACAAGAAATTTGCGAAATTGTGCTCCATTATAAACAGTAAATGAAAGGACATAAAAACATCTATTTTACTAACGTACCGCACATCTAATTTTTAGCACCGATTTTATCCACTGAACATCAAAATTTCTGTTGCTACTATATCATTCGTCAATTTGATTTTCAACAAGATTTCCAAAATGATTAATTCCGAGAGTATCTTGCCTCTTCATAACGCAAGAAACAACTTATTCTTTGATACCCAATGGTACTTTTCTTTAGACCAGATGTTCCTATTCAACAGTACCAAAGATAAAATAAATGGCGAGGTCTTCAGTAAGATCTTCCCTATCCTTCCCATTCAGAAACAATCCCGAACAAATGCTAATGGTTGCCAACATATAAGATGAATGAAAATTAGCCAAGAAGAGAGTGCTTTTCATCGCCAAGGCGCCCATCCAGAAGGTACATCGTGTGGTGGCAACGATGTCTCGATTTCCTAACCACATATTTTCTATAGGAGCTCTCCCCTCTGGAGAATCTGGCGAGGAACGACTTGGCGCGTTTGGTCTACAAAAGGCGATACACGATTCAAAAACAGCTACCTGCACGGAATTTTTAGACTAGATGCTTTCGGCTCGAGATCACCGCTGACCGCCGCGGCGGTCGTGAATCTCATATCTATCGGGAAGATGGTTTTTAAGGGGTGCACAACGGCTCTCCTTTTTTCCCCCTGTGTCAAGTGGAAGGAAGAAAGGAGAGGATTTGAAGAAATCGAGTTGGGCACTTATTCTTTTGGCGCATTTAAAATTGTACGGGCAAGGAATTAAAGTCGTAAAAATAATCCGATTTAAATAAAAAAAAGTATGATTTAAATTAAATAAATCTGATGTTTTTTATTTTTAAAAAATCATGATTTTTTTTCATACCCTGCTTATTATTTAACTGCCCTATATGGTACATTTATATCTGTTTCCACAGGCATAATATCCTATAAATATATAGTAGCTTCCTATGGAAGCTGACACAGGTAAATATAAGATCCCCTAAGGGTTTAAACATGTTAGAGAGACATGCAAATCACAATGGTTTCTAGATAAGTGATTTATATTTAACATTATACATGGGGGAGTTAGAAAATGTGGCAGAACAAATGTTAGCAAGATTAAAACAACTAAAATTTTTCTGTGGGCCTTGTTGCTTTTATTCTTCCATTTGAATTCTATTTCGTGATACAAATCCATAATATTTACAATTATAAATTAAAAAATAAACATTATAATAAGGAGAAATAAAATTGAATTTAAAATTTTTATAAATCATAATTAAAATTAATTTTAATTTCCATCCTTTTAATTACCTAACTTATTTCAAGTGTAAAAACTAAGTTTAACTATTAAGTTGAAAATATTCTTTCTACAAGTACAGAAATAGTAGTGGTGGTAAGATGGCTTTATGAATGACTTGTCTTTTTACACAATTATTAAAATACAAATGAATTTACTCTATTTCAAAGGAGATATCTGGAATACAATGTTTTCGCAGAGGAAATATAAAAAACCGAATGATACTAGATGAATATTTTGCTTTTGCAAATATTAAGTTCTTTATGTTTAAACTCAGTTGATTTTCGTTTGAAAGGCTTATTAAATAAGCTAGTAAGTGATGGACATCCAGTACTCATTTATAACATACTGAAAACAAATGCTAAACAGTGCTGATTCCTTTATCAGAAACTAGCTGAATTACCCGGCATTGCTCGGGTTGAAATGGTTAAATGTTGCTTGAAAAGTGAATTAGAATAAGCACTTTTCTTTCACAGAAAAATGCAATCATTTAAGTTGTACGGAAAATACGTTTTAACTTTTTCATAGCTTCTACAATATACTTCGGACGCAAATATATACATTTAATTCTTGAATATATTGCAATATGTAAAAGATTAAGACATAAAGTCAAACAGAAACGAAATTCCGACGAAAAAATGCAGAATTCTAAAAAACGAAAGATGCGCAAAGTGCAGTTTCAACTGCTTCTGTTTAAATACTCTCGCAATCAAGTCGTGGCGCTCACTGGGTAATTGACCATTGGTAAGAACCTCCTTGATCTCCTTCCAAGTCGGATTGCAGGTGAAGGTGATAAATAAGTCTGGTCTCCCTTACGTCCTCACGTACGTCATAGCATCTTGCGTGTATTCGTGCTTGTGTCTGGGACTGCCTGTAAATGTAGCTGGTAGTACGACTAAGGCACCGAGGTTTTCAACGTTCCGTCATTTGACACAGCATCTCTCTGGTGAATATATCAACTTTCAGTTTACGTTGATTTAGACGAATGTAAAGGAGACGCTCACTCTCGACTTTTCGTACATATCGACGATGAACTGATGAAACAATTGCCTGCAGTTCAATACGTGGTTCTGCGCAGTATCTCGAACCATTAATCTGTACGCATAGAAATTCATCGCTGAAACTTTCTTGCTGGTTGTTTCACCTGTTCTTGGGTTGATCTGCCTCAGATTAAAATGATATCCATCTTCACCATGGGGGAATATCACTGGATACTGCAGAGCATCATAAGATCGATGTGTTTCCGAAATACGATGCAATGGTTCACCTCGTTGTTGAATTACGATATCCCGTTGATGAAACTCATCTCCTGATGTAACCACCGCGACTTCATCTGCTTGAGGAGAGTTAAAGCGCCGCTCGTGTTCGCCTGCTGGTCTTCGGTCTGCTCTTATGACGACTTATATTCATCTGTTGGTATACGCTCCAATGCTGTTTCAAACGTTTTAATAAGATTATTGTGCTCATGAAACATCCTCTGTAAGTTTAACACAATCTGACGTCTTGTTCCCGAGGTGTAGGCGCACCTCTGATCAGTTTCCATTTGTTCGTTTTGAATAAAATATAGTTGTAGAAATTTTGGTGGTTGATCTGGCAGCGGAAGCAACGATCCCGCTCTATGGTAAATCTGCCCTTGCACCTTGAATGTCGACGGAAATCCGGGCTGTCCCTCAACTGATGTGGAGCCGAATGATGTCATTTGGAAACATGAGTTGTATTTTCTGATGTTACTAAAAAAATGCTTCGACTCTGACGTATCTCCTGATGTGTATGTCAAAAGTTCTTGTGGTGGTGGTTCCAGTTGGCAGAGAATAATTTTTCCATTTTTGAAGCAAATACCACTAGACTCTGATTTAAACTTTTTGGCTTGACAGTAACTACAAACCATTTCAATTTTCCCAATGGTAACACTTGCATGCAGCGAGTAGTCTTTATGTGAATCGTGTGGAATCCTTCCAATGCTAAGCTAAAATGGTGTGCAGTCCGTGATCGTTTGACACTATCTCTCTTATCCTGTAGTCGGACTTCACGCTGCTGTGCTATCTCTGTTGCTCTAAATATAGTAGCTCTCTCTCTCGCAATCGCAAGTCTTCTATTCCTCTCCTCGGAAGTTTCTTGACTACGCTTATCTTTCATCATCTTAGCCGTTGACTGTACTTGGCCGATCGCCTTCCGCTTCCTTGGAGACATTGCTACAGCAAAGAAATCTGTAAATGAATACAAAAAGGTATTTCATAAATTAAGCAAAAGGCACTCTCTCACTGAACAATGAAATCTATTATAGAATACAATAAAAAGCTAAAATTAACGAAGAAACAAATTCAAAATTATGAAGTACTTACAGCAGTTTAGAAATATAAATCCAAAATGTACACTATCACTGTCGAATAAAGTAGGAAACACTTATACAATCAACTAAAAGAGCGAATTAAAACTGTCAAATTCACTGGAAGACTTACCGAGTTAGCTTCCTTTAAATACGACCAGCTAAGAATCGAGTGGGTGCTGGAATGTTCTCCACCATGAGTCCAATTAAGTTTCCGTTTCCCCAACTTTCTAGAAAGTTCTACAAAGTTTTATAAAAAAAGTAAACATTAATTCTGGTGCTGCCAGATACCGAGTAGCAAAATTACGCTTTTATGATCAATGAGTTTTTCGTTTGTGCTTTTCGGAATAACGGTGCTTGGTTTAGAAATAAATAAAATAGGTGTAGACAAATTAAACTGAATAGATAAAATTTTTTTCAAAGAGCAGAAGGTCGATTTTACAGAATTTTTCAGAAAGAAAATCACTGCTTTCAACGGAGGATTCACATGTACCTATTCCCGACATTTTAAAATAAGTTACACGCCTTACCTAAAAAGCGTCGTGAAACAGAATTCTACAAATCATTACGTATTCAATAAATTATTTAAGGAAAGTTGGTCGAAATATACACCAACTTTCCTTGAAAATAATCCTTGAACTCCTGAAAACCTTTCCTTGAATTTCCTTGCAAACATAAATATTTTAAAATATTCTTTCCCCCTTCATCAATAAAATATCTATAATTTATTTACATCATGGGAAGAACTAAAAAGTCAGTTCAAACATAAATACTGTAATTTAATTTGTTTCGGAAAAAATTGTTTTTCGATCAACACTGGTAAAGCAACCATCGCTGCCTAAAGCAATCAATCTATGCTCAATGTTATTTCTATTGCGATTTCGAATAGTTTTTAGCCCCCCAGGGCCAATAGAACGGGGGTTAAGAGTTAGCCTATGCTGACCGCAGTGTTCTAAAGTATAAGTGTACCAAATTTGGAGTGGATTGGTCAAACGGTGTAGATTTGTATAGAAAATATATACACACACACATACACACACACATCCTATTTTATATATATAGATTACATTTATAAAAAATTATTCAATGTTAATCAAGTTATTAAATCTAATTTATTAGGAATAAATATTTTTTGTAGATATTTCAGCTTTTGCATTTCAGTTGGGTAACAGCAAAAAAAATCTTTCAAATTGTTTTAATATGCTAAGTGAGAACACAAATTTAGTGTTGGAGGATGTATTCTATGGGGGTAGCACTTGTTTTCCCGACTAGAAGAGTACACATATGATATTTTGTCATACACCAAAAAGTATTAATGAAATAATACTTGCAATTTAATTTTAATGCATTTTGAGGGCGCACTTGTATTTTTACCTCGCAAACAGTAGTTTCATTTCAGAAAATAAAGAAACAAACCAGTTTTCAGCATCCATTTCGCTGGATATCGGGTCTTAGCATAGCCAAAATACTAATTTTAACAAATATTAAAGAAACTTTTCAAAGATGAGAAACATTTGTGTCAGAAATTTCAAGACTTGCAAAAGTTTTTCTTTTCGGAAAACATTTTTGAGTGTCCCACATGAAAGCTTATGCCGGAAAGAATAGCCCTTACATCGCTTTGAAATATACCAGGACGCGTCCATCGTGCAGCTGAGGCGACGAATCAGCATAAAAAATATCGATAATACTTTAATTACACATATAATATACTAACATCTCCCCAATATATCGTGCATTCGATTATATTTTTTTACTGATTCCTTGATGAATTTTCGGTTTCTGAAAACGGGAAATTCTGATCAATTCCTTTAGAAATGGAAGTTTAAAAGCATTTGTTTCAAACAGTTATCTTGAACTGAATTGGTCAAAAAGATAACACTACAAGGGGCAAAATAACGGATGCTTGTGAAGGAGCACGCAATGGGTGAGCCGCCGCTACTCCTAACAAGGACAATCACTTACATCCATGCGTTTACATACCGGGATTCGAATCCGCGACCTACTGGGTGGCAAACAAGCGTTATGACCAAATCTGACGGTCTGTTCACTGAATGAAGGACACGTGCAGGACAATTTTAAATAAGTTGGATAACGCCACCAATGCATGGGGTATTGTTCATCCAGTACATATTTTACTAAAAGATAATGTTAATTGTGGTGTATTCTTATGCTATTATGTGCATCAATTAGTTAGTAATTCAAATGTCAATAAGCCGTTTGACACATATGAATTTAGACAGCACATTTATAAAATTTTAACAGGAAGAAAATCGCATCAAAAACTCAACAAAATGAATTATGATGAATTTTCAGAATCAGATGTATGTAACTTTTTAAAATTCGATTACGGCAATAAAAATAATGTGTCAGATAATGTAGTTAAAGCAAATAGTATCGATATCTCAAATTTTATGCTAAAATCATTAGACTCCAATGTAACTCCTGATGAAGAAAACTTTTTATTGGAAACATCAGAGTGGTTCAGGAAAGGGTGGTTATATGACACAATTGTAGATTCCTTCTTCTATAAACTAACACAAAACTCCAAAAACTTCATGTTTATTGAGTCACTCTCATCAACATCACTTTCACAAAACAAATTCTTCAAAGTGGTGACTCACTCAAATCAAATATTTTTTCCCTATTAACATGGATAGTCATTGGTTGTTACTGATTGTTAATATAGAAAAATATTGTTTTGAATTTTATGATCCTCTGAATGAAGTTCCAAGTAAAAAATGTTCGGATTTGATAATAAAAAGTGGAGGGAAATGTTTGATTCACTTTTTAAATCTCCGAAACATTGGTCATTTTCTCTCCCTTCTCATATAAATAAAAAAAAACGATATTAACTGTGGGGTTTTTATTTGTTACTTCGCATATCAAAAATTAAACGATGCATCTTTGATAAATGATTTTGACACTATAACTTTCAGAAAGTTTATATACAATTGCATAATGGGATAATACAAAAATATCTTATTGTTAAAAATTATAAGATTTTATTGTTAATTCCTCAGATGTCCAACAGTAAGTACATTTTTGTAATTAGGATAGAAATTTCTCAGAGGGGCCGGACAATCAACAGGTAAGAAGGTAAGTTTTTTTTTATATCAGAGGATAGGGCTCTTGGCGATACCTCTTAAAAAACGCACCTGGATTCTTACCCCATTGGGTGATGTGGAAAAAGAATCGCATAATTTCCTTTATTTGCAGCTATTAAAAACCATTCTTTGAAGTCACCATCACCACGAACCATTCTTTGAAGTCACCATCACCACGAACCATTCTTTGAAGTCAGAAGAGAAGATAAATAAAACATTTTTAGTAGATATATTTTTCCAAAAAAATACGACTAATAAACACAGGGTGGTACATAAAGTGTTTTCCTGATTAAGAAAATTCATTGCATATAAACGAAACTTGTTAGAACCTAATTTTTTTACAAAGTTTAATTTAATTTTAAAAAATTTCCAAGACAATCTCCATACAGTTCGACTTGATCTCCTTTCGTTGCACAGAGAACATCTAGTCGATACTCGACATCTATATTTTGTCCAACATCTATTAAGTGACCGTAGCTAAACATGAGTAATTTTTTCCTGTGTCGTTCTTCGCAAACCTCTCGGCCTAATACGTCACAGCCCTTCTGAAACACTTAAAAGCTTCTTATTTTCTGACTTATATGTTTGATTCTAATTCTATGTAACAGAGTTTAGTGTGATTATATTTGAAGCTGAAAATTAATGTGTGATGAGTCCTGTGACAGATTTAAATGTAAATTTGACATGCTCTCTTAGTTTTTGTAGTATCTTATTCCTTTTACTTTTCAGGATTTTTCCATTCTTTAGCATCGATCGAGATTGTACCTATTTTCATAAAACTATCAAATCAGTTAGAAATTCACATAATTTCAGGTGTTATTCTTTATCGATACTGAAAGCAATGTCATAAATTGAGCGAACGAAATCTAAATGATTGTAAATTGTAGCTTGGGTATAGAATATAGAATCCAAACGTCTTTCTTAAATAAATTTTTTTCTTGGTACTAACCACAATTACTACCAGTAGTAAATATACATATAATGCAATGCGATTGTATATCACAATGTAGGAGAAACAAAGTAAGGAAGCCAGTCAATTTTTTTTAGTTTAAGAAAGAATTATTCTTAGCCTGTTACTAAGGAGCAACAAAACTGCACAATTCAAACGATCGCTAGATCACCGTGATACTACAGACTGATGTTTACAGAGAAACTAAATTGAATACAATCCAAAAACCCATTCTCTATCTTTCTAAAAAGTTCTATAACAACCTAGTCAATATTAATAATCACACCATTAATGATATTGGACATCGAAATGTTGCGGTCATATTTGAGCATTTCTAAGTTTGATAAATTGGTGTTGTACTTTTAATTAAATGAATCATTTTTAAATCGAAATTTAATTTTTATGCATTTTGAGGGTGCAATTTTATTTTTACCTCGCAAAATTAGTTCCATTTCTGAAAATAAAGAAGGAACAAACCAATTTGCAGCATCCATTATTTTTAATTTGAACCTTTAGTTCAGAAGTCTATAAAAATTTGTGAAAGTTTCTTGTGATTTCTAAAAACATTTAGGAAACCGTCTCGATGAAACAGTTATACCCTCATACAGACTTCTTCCACATTTAATTGTACTATTTTTCCCGCATTTGAAATCTACACGAGAATGCCATTTAGATGCATAAAAATAGTAAAAGCATCTCGTCTAAAAACCCATTCAGGTTTTTGAATCATGTATCGCCTTTTGTGAACCAAACGCGCCAAGTCGTTCCTCGCCAGATTCTCCAGAGGAGGCTGAAGGAGGGGAACTCCCATTGAAAATACATGGTTAGGAAATCGAGACATCGTTGCCACCACACGATGTACCTTCTGGATGGGCGCCTTGGCGATGAAAAGCACTCTCCTCGTGGCTACTTTTCTGTCATCTTATATGTTGGCAACCATTAGCGTTTGTTAGGGTATTGAATGGGAAGGTGTATGGAGACAAGAAAGAAATATCTTCTCGCCGAAGACCTACCTCATCAGATAAGATGTTATTTGATTTGGTAAATGAAGGTGAGATTTGAAAGATGACTTAGAGCGTCTCGGATGCTCTGATATCAAATTTAAACGTGCTGGAAAATGGTTAAAGAAAAGCGAGAGAGCAATGAAGGAGGAAAATATTAGGCCCAGAAAGCTCAAATAAATATTTCAAATTATTTAAAAAATAAAATTATTCCATGAAAATTTTAGGACCCTATTGTGGCAGAAATTAACAAATTTTAAGCTGCTTTTTCTACTTCATTCCCCAGTGTTCACAAAATTCAAACTTGAAAAGCATTTTAAATATGAAATCACATACAATTTTTGTTGGCTTTCACTTTTTTGTTAAACATCGTTACTATCGTTTTTGATAAAGTAGAAAGAAAATGTTAAAAATAAAAATGTGGGCACATACCCATTTTATACAACTTTAGGTAATGTATGTACGTTTAATTTCTTAATTTAAACAATAGATATCCCATACTTAGTAGGGACAGTGGAAGCCCGGTTGGGAGAGTAGCAGTGTAGCAACCGGAGGTTTGCGAGTTCGAAACTCGATCCAATCAAAAACCATCGTGTACATGGGGCTGGTATACGTTAAATCTGTCGTGGTCTCAAATGTTCCGACGTTGGTGTGGAAGTTTGGAGACTGGGGTGCCAACTCAGTTGTTGACATCATCTGATCGTGGTTCAAAATTACGTATTGTCCTCGTATCTTTCCCTTCGGGATTGATCCCGGACCGTCGCCAATAGTCCGTTGTGTTGCTCCAGTACTAATTAAATTACCTAACCATACTTAGCATTTCAGGCAGATATTAACTATCTAAAAAAAGTGCCCGCCGCTCCTTTGTCTTTAAAACAAAATTTTTTTTCTCTTTCAAATACTTATTTGGTTTAAGAGAGATATTCAAATAACCTATTATGTCAAATATTTTAGCAAAATGAAAAAAATTAAATGAAATATGGACCACCTATGAAACTTTTTCTCAACACCTGCCTGAGTGTCAATTATTTTCAATTATTTTATTATTAATGCATTACATTTATAAACAATTATTCAATGTTAATCAAGTTATTAAATCTAATTTATTAGGAATAAATATTTTTTTGTAGATATTTCAACTTTTGCATTTCAGTTGGGTAACAGCAAAAAAATCTTTCAAATTGTTTTAATATGCTAAGTGAGAACACAAATTTAGTGTTGGAGGATGTATTCTATGGGGGTAGCATTTGTTTTCCCGACTAGAAGAGTACACATATGATATTTTGTCATACACCAAAAAGTATTAATGAAATAATACTTGCAATTTAATTTTAATGCATTTTGAGGGCGCACTTGTATTTTTACCTCGCAAACAGTAGTTTCATTTCTGCAAATAAAGAAACAAACCAGTTTTCAGCATCCATTTCGCTGGATATCGGGTCTTAGCATAGCCAAAATACTATACTAATTTTAACAAATATTAAAGAAACTTTTCAAAGATGAGAAACATCTGTGTCAGAAATTTCAAGACTTGCAAAAGTTTTTTTTTTCGGAAAACATTTTTGAGTGTCCCACATTAAAGCTTATGCCGGAAAGAATAGCCCTTACATCGCTTTGAAATATACCAGGACGCGTCCATCGTGCAGCTGAGGCGACGAATGATATAACAGAATCGAGTCTTTCAGAAATCGATTCAGACGCTCATTTTAACAGTGTTTAAGAATTATTCCAGCGTAGGGTAACCGTTGTTGGATCATCTATCGCCTTTTTGATAAGAAACCGCGCCGAGGTATTACTCGCCAGTAGGGACATCAAAAATTCGGTGGCAACGATACCGCGTCACCTGTTCCTGATATTATCCGGTGTGTCCATCTCACGGAAGAAAAGGAAACTAAAGTCCAAGATAATTTTCTATCAGGCTGACTTCCATATAAATGTATTTAGGGTGTATTAAGTATTTGGGGACGCTTGCTTTTGTTTCTAGAAAACTAACAATACTTTTGAATAATAAAATTTTATTTGCATTTGATAAAGAAAAACTAAGTTTCCTGATTTTGTTAGCTTAGTTCATTTATCAATAGCCAATTGAGTTGCTCCAGTGTGAAGTTAAATCACATACCTACCTATTTCATTTATGATTTTTTTGTGTTGCTTACAATGAATTACGTTAAAAAATCTGAAAATGTGCTCCTGAAAGAGGACAACCCCACTTGACGGTTTGAACGGGACAGTAGCGTTTTTATCATGTTTCCCAGCCTTCCCGTCATTTTACTAAAAATATGAATTTTTGGTGCTTTAATAAAAACTATCTTTAATATTGGTCAGTCATAATAATCAATAATCGTTTTCATTAACAGGCAAACAAATTACTGGGAATATCAGATCCCAATAATTCCTGTATGTTAACCGGTGGCTTTGTTATTCAATGCCGACGTTTTAAATTTCATTTCTTTAATTCTTAAATCATTTTTAAAGCTTTGACGAAACTTCAATTTTAATGACTATCTCCAGAAAGAATTTATCGTCTGACTTTTTTATGAATACAAAATAACTTCCGTACCGTTTTTACCATCCCGATGTGATTTTTGTTTCAAGGAAATATGGCCTACTATGGCATTTAATACTTTGCAATTTTAAAACTTCTTTAAAGGGACTCAGCACCCCGAAATAGGAAAACTGACGATTTTTAATTTCTTTTGTGTCCCAAATTATACTTTATACACAGAAGAATGTTTTTGTGAAGTTTTGACCCTGCAAGCATTTTAAAAAGTATATTTTTCGAATGTTTTTACTAATTAAATTTTGAAAATTTGCCCACTTCTATCGCTCACTTACTCCATAAAGACTTAACTTTTGTTTAATTCCAAAATTTATCAACCAAACCTTTTAGTGTCAGCTTTTTTGAGGGCCAGTCTCATCCTCTTACGAAATATTTTATAGAGAACGACAGAGCTCTCTAGAAATATTTATAGAATTCTATAGATATTTCTATAGAGAAAAGAAATTTTGGCTCTATAGAAATTAGAAATTTTTTAGAGTTTTATAGTGATTTCTAAAGATTAGCCGAGCTCTGATTCTATAGAAATAAATTTCTATAGAATTGTATTAAGACTTCTATAGAATCATAGGCGAACCCACGGGAGGAGGCTTAAGCCCCCAGACCCTATAAAGCAAGTATCTCGTGGGGCTTAAGCCCCAAGCCCGAAAAAATGTCATTTTAATTCATGAGCGCGCCTCGGGAGAGCTAAAGGGGTGACAGGTTTAAGCTCCCAAGATCTGAAAAATAAATGTGTCGTTTTTAATTTATGAACGTGACTACTGGGCTTAAGCGCCTTAGACTTGAAATAAGCAAATATATCCTTTTTACTTCATGGGTGAAGGCTACGGGCTGGGGGACTAAAGCCCCCTAGACCCGAAAAAATTAAATAGATCCTTTCTTTAATGCATGGGTGCACTACGGGGGCTTAAGCTCCTTAGACCCAAACTAAGCAAATGTATCCTTTTTATGTCATGGACCCATGTACAGGGTTGGTGCTTTAGCCCCTAGACCGGAAAAAGTAAATAGTATATCCTTTTTTAAGTCATGTGTGCATCTACGGGCTAGGAGGCTTAAGCCCCTAGATTCGAAAAAGCAAATATATCCTCTTTTTTTAATTCAAGGCTGCTCTTGGGGCTATGTGGGCTTAAGCCCCTTAGACCCAAAATAGGCAAATATATCCTTTTTAATTCATTGGTGCTTCTACGAGATGGGGGTTTAAATCCATAGATCGGTAATTATATATCGATAGTATTTTCTTTATTATTTATTATTTTTTTACTCTACACCCATCTTGGCTATCATCGGCTATCTGCCGACGAGCAGCCCAATAGAGGTCGAAGTGATAAAATTTTTTCTTTATCATGCATAACAAAATTATCCAATTCTAGTATGATGTTACTAAGTAGAAGTTCATGGTATAAAATTCGGATTTTTTTTGTACAGGAGATGTATCTCTTCTAAAAAACTGAAAATTTCAAAATTTCCCTTTTTTCAGTAAAAAATCTGGGAAAGATTGAAACATGTTTTCTTGTCATAAAATCTACTGTCATTATGGTTCTTGAGGAACAAAATTATGCGAGTATTTTTGTTCCTTTCAGAGTGAAAATTTGTATTGAAAATTTTAAAAATGCGCACTTCGATAGTTAACGTTGACCAACTTTTGACTTTTCTGATAAGTTTTGGAACTATGCATAACATAGGTAAATTTAATATTATCAAAAGCTATTATTTTTATACTTGATGCACATTTTCCATAAATATAATTAAAGCAATTTCAGATTAAAATGTATAAAACTTCCATTGCTGCAAAATGCAATCGTAACTAGATTTTTCTTTAAAAATGAGCGTAGGCTAATTAAATTTCTATGACGATTTAAATGTACTCAAAATTTCTTAACAAATATCCCTATTCAATTTTCTGTGCATACGTAATGCTTGTTTTATATACAATGTAAATTCTATTACATCGTTTACAAAAAGCATATACGCTTGGCCAGTGGCGTAGTAAAGGGAAAGCAATGAGGTCCCGAACTCCCCTCAAAAAAGTTGGTATCTGATTTTTAAAATGTCTTTAAAATAAATACAATAAAAATGCAGGGAATTCTTTTAAAAAAATACTGTTAGTGAATTATAAAAATAATTGTTATTTTTATTCCTCTATACTTCGTATAGAAAATTGTATTTTCTTTAACAAATATTTGTCGAACAATTCCTGTAAAATCATTTCTGTTCTCAAAACAGCTGAGATGTAATAATTTTAATACTGTATGTTTAAGTTTCTTAATTTATTGTCTTTGTAATCAAATATGTAAGTATGAAACATCGCTCCAAAAGCAACGGTAAAATGCAAAACAAATTTTAATAAATCAGTTTTTGAATATTTGTTAATGTTATTAATTGTGATAACAATCTGTGAACAGACTATTATAATATTATTCCTGTATTCAGATCTGACGAAATGCGTTACTTTCCATGCCTACAATAATCCCTTACTTTTAAGAAGGAATAAAAAAGTTTAAGAAAAACTTTTTTAAAAATAAGTCTAAATCTTCAAATGGCCATAAAAATAAATTTCCTATTTTGGACCCCTTCCGAAAATAATTCTTGTCTGCGCTTTTGATTTATTAGTTGTGAACTGAAAAATAAAAAACATCACAAAAATGGAGTCAGAAAAGCAATTTATATAAGTTTAAAAGGATATAACTACACAAGTAGAGAGAGAGACACTATCAAGACTATTATAATAAAAATACACTTTCTTGCCCGCTATGCCTGAAATCTATGATTGAGTTTTGTTGGATTTAAGTACATTAAGATTAAAAATACAGTAAAAACCAACTGTCTCTCATGGAGTGAAAGGAAAGTTAACATCCTCGCAATGTTTGAAATGTATTCCAAAATCGAGTTTACAAAGTTTTAAATCCAAAATGTACAGAAATGATTAGTATCCACACAATATACTTTATTTTTAAAGCGATTTCGTTCGGGGTTTGTGGTAAATTTGAATGATCAAGTTACAGTAGTGTTTCCAGGGAAGTAACTAGGCTAGTTTTCACCCGAGGCAAGAATTCGCCTTGGTGCCCCCCACCGACCAACCAAACCAAAACCCTCAACGACAACACCTGATATCGCCACCACACATTGATTCCACTATTCCAATTTGTTTTCATTCAACTTAGATGGTAAATGCTTGGTTTCAAAGATAAATAGATTAATTTGCAGTAATTTCATTTTTAGTACAAGATAAAATACCAAATTAATTCTATATTTCATTGACATATAATATGAGAGTGGCTTGTTTGGTATATTCTTTCACACTTATAATCGCTGCAAATGAAATGAAAAGGTTTATCAATTGATATCGGGATATGTGCGGGCTAAATCAAAATCAACAGACTGTTGCTTTAGAATACGATATTTAATTATGATAAATAATTCTAATATTAGGAATAACAGATTTTACTCAAGTTATTATCATCACCAAGGCCGTACTTGTAACAAAATAAGTACAATTCGTTTATTGTGCTTGTTTGATTCAAAAAGGCGAAAGCCCGATATGTTTACATTACGCAGGCGAAGGTATCGCCAAGATTGTTTACGTTACATAGTGATGAAGCCAAATCTGGTTTAACCTTGGGCTAAAACGTGAAGTTACTCGTGGAACGTTTTCGACCATCTGAATGGGGATGCGCTCTCTATCCTTTATCTCTCCTCTATGCTTTGTACCGCGTGGTGGGGGAAATGAATCGCATTTCGGGCACATACACTGGCCTGTTTAACCGCTATAACTTCAGTTCTAATCGACGGGTCGTGGCGAGTGCCTTCTTAAATTGAAGAGAACGACGAGTTGTACTATTTCATTTGACTTGTTGACAGTTTAAACGATTTGTGTGAAAATTGTGTGCAGTGGAAAGTGACGATTTGCCGAAGATTTCATTATGAATCCAAAATATCACACTAAAGTAAATAAACGTAAACAGGTTGAAAGATCAGTTCAAGACGAATAAAATGATACCAAGAATTCTAAACCTATGACAAGTGGAACAAAATGATACCAAGAAGTCTAAACCTATGACAAGTGGAACAAAATGATACCAAGAAGTCTAAACCTATGACAAGTGCGGAGATCTAGAGCTTACCGAAGACGCAAGAAGGAAAGGCCGAGCAGGCATGCGTACGCAACGACGTCACTAGACCATCTAATGAGCTGCCACCGGCTGAGCCTGTGAACGTTGACCATCGACCTTACCTTTGCCAGGAATATCAGCATCGACACCATGCCGTTTGTCTCATACTCTAGCTATCACAGACTCATCATCCATAAGATCGCCATAGAATACTAAGCATTGCCCCCACTCTAGCACCACTATTATGTATCCACCAAAACTGGCTAAATAAATAAATGTCAAATACCCACGTCTTATTTACCAGGTATTCCGCCCAAAAGTATTCACGAACCAAACCATATGGTACAGTGGGGACTGTGCCGACCCGCTTCCCCAACCCCGCGACTGTACCCATCATACCTTTCAAGAACGGTCCTAGTCAATTATCACTTCAAAATCTGAAGAAAGATTAATTATTTGTAGGCTTCAAGCGCCTTCTAAAGCATGCATGTAAGCGAAAACGAATGGGAAGATGAACCGTTATCGGGCCCGTTCCTTTTTTACGAGGACCCGGAAGATTTCTGTGACGTCACGACGAATCGGACATCGACCATCTAATGAAATAGACGGATCATGTGGGAGGAGTCACTGTTGTAAGATCTGAAGGATAAATCACAAATCTACTTAGCCGATTGGCTGTGGAAGCGCAGACAAGTGTTTTTGATCACGGTGGATAATCACTTGAACCAATCAATAATTTAGGATTCATGCTTTTACCCACAACCACGTGACAGATCTTCAAACCGAGCAACCGGAAGAATAACATGAAGCTAAGGACACATGCTCCGTCTATTTCATTTTAAGATCGATGGAATCGGACAGAGAGATTGGAAATTCTCGATATAAGCATCAATACATGTTTTCCAACATTTGAAACAAAAGCAACTTTTCTTTTTGTTGTTAATTTGGGATTAATTTTCACTCGCAAAAATACTCGTTCCTTTGTCTTTACTCTTTGGGAGGGTTGTATTTACTCGTTGGATAGGGTCGTTGCAGCCTTGTTGGGAGAGCAACGGATAAGCAATCGCAGGGTTGCGAGTTCGAAACTAGGTCCAGTCAAAGGCCGTCGTGTACACGAGGGCTGGTGTACGTTAAATCTGTCGTGACCTCAAGTGTCCTCATGTTGACGTATTGTAGAAGTTTCGAGAGTGGGGTGCCAGCTCAGGTGTGACCTCGTCATCTGACCGTGGTTCAAAATTACGTGGTGTTGTCCTTGGATCTTTCCCTTCGGAAATGATCCCAGATCGTAGTCAATAGCCCATTGTGTTGCTCCAGTGCGACTTTAGTTAAAATACTTACATACCTACCTTTATATTTACGGGATTAACAAAAGCGTTTGGAGTAATTTCCGTTAAGACGTAGCAATACGTCAAAATATTAAATATTTAACCATCGTACATTACGGTTTCGACCTTTAGAAATAAGTGCTGAATTTTAGAACCAATAGAAACCAATTTTAAAAAAGTCATTCAGTATTTAGACAGCAATTTAAGAGACCGTAATGGCCATGCTTATATGGCAACTTACCGGTCAGAATATTTTTCGTTTTTCAAAATTCAAATTGAATTAAAAGTAGCCAGAAATATCGACTCTTTCCTTTTTATTTAATTGTATTATTTGTATTAATTAATGACGTACATTTTGATGTTTAAGTTCAATTGACAAATACCTACATGTATGTAACGAATAATATGCATAAAAGTATAAAAATGAGAAGAATGAAAAATAAAACACAGTTCTTTAATATAGTATAGTATATGAGAAGTGGGATACGGGAAGTAGTTACTATATGTAGAGAGCGCAAGTAACATATTCGTATATTCAGCTATCGTATTTTTTTCTTTAAGCTTTCGGTTTTTTTTCTTCGATTTTTAAATAATCCGGCCCTGTTAATGTAAAGTTTAACATGCTTACTTAAAGATGCGAATTTTTTCCCATCCTCCACATAGCCCGCCTCTGGTAATATTAAGTGTCTCGTTAAAACATTAAGTTAACTATTTGTTAAGTTTAACACTTTCCAAAAGTTAAGCACACGCCAGTAAATTCGACGTAACTGAAAATGTTATACATTAATTGAGTCAAAATTTCACATGAAGGTAGGCAATTTGGTTATAGCTTCATGACAAAAAGATTATAGCTAACAAAATATATTTAGGTATTTGTTAAATATCTATAAATGTACAACACACATTTCGTACATTCAAAAAAATTTTAAGCTGTGCAAACAAACGAAATGCATCTTAATATGGAATGTGATCACCTCTGACCTTCATAAAAACTCCACAGCGACGTTCCATACCTTCAATTAGGTGGTCAAGCGCACCAGAGAGCAATAACAGCCATTCCTTTAATAGGGCAGTTTCAGCTCTTTGAAAGTAATTGGAGAGGGTACATTGTCAGAGACAGCAATCCTAGGGTATCCCAAAGATTTTAGATGGGGTTGATTTCGGGTGAATATGGTAGCCACTCCATGCGAGAGAGAGAGAGCAATGCCTTCACTCTCAAGACCACTCATCCACCAGGTTTGCTCTATGTGGACGTGCATTATCGTCTATAAGAAATGCCGGACCAACTGCTGCAGCGTACAGTCTCACAATGGAGTCAAGGACTTGATCCCGATACCTTTCAGCCGTCCCAGTACCAACTGTGAAAATGGGCAAGTCGGTGCGATAGCTCAAAGAAAATCTAGCCTCCACCATTACATTAGAATCACTAAAGTCGAGGTGTTCAATGATATTACTGGGCTTGTCCCGTTTTCCCTCCAGATCCTCACACGCCTATCATCGGAATCTAGGGAAAATCTTGATTCATCCATGAACAATACGATGGACCGCTGCTATCCAATTCACAGGCTCACTATACCACTCCAACCGTGCTCTTCTGGCTTTGACGCTTAAAGGTGTACGTATACACCCCCTAGAAGATTTTGCTTTTAAATTTTGACTTTAAAAATCCAATTTTTTTCTAACAAGTCATTGACTTATGTTTAAAATAACTTCAGTGAGAAAAATTCGGATGAATCTACTCATTAATTATCTAATTTAGATATAATCATCTAATTAGCATGTTTTTTGAACAGTGATATCTCAAATTCTAATGTGTTCAGAAAGACAATTTCTGTTGGAAATTATTCCTAATATTATTCTTCATGTTTTGACTCACCATCAAGTTGCTAGAGGGAATGGGTTATTTTTTACAATTGTCTTCACCAAGGAAGTCTTATAAATCAAGATTTTTTCAGGAATTTAAACATTTAAAAATCAACTAAAAATTCATTTCTCAACTAAAAACTCTGAGGCTCAGAACATCCATTGTAGTATATAGATTGTAATGATACAAAAATAATTATAATAGATCAATTCATTGCTGAGTTATCACTGTTTGAACAAAGCATCGTATTGCAAAAACACGGTTCTTCGGAAATTGAGTTTAAAGTTTCGGAAATATGTTTGTACTGGTGACAGTACTTAACGAAAAGCCCTTGTAACTAGAAAAGCATTCGGAATATTTTCAAGATCTTGGTATCGTTTAAAAGCTCAGAAATTGGGAAATATTTTGAAGCAATAACAACAAAATCGATATTCTGGTCAATTTCCGTGATTTCTAATGTATACATACACCTTAAAGGGACACAAAACTCGTGATACCCGGGCATACAGTCCTTCCATATGTAGCCTTCACCGCACAGTAGTGGAAGACATTGACCTTCCAATTGTTGTAATAACCATTGCTCTTAGAGTTGTCGCTCGACGATTGCGCTTAGCCAACAAAGCCATATACTTGAAGTCAAAAATAGTATTTTCCCTCTTACTTTAAAAAATTTGGTTTAAAGTTTACTTAGCTTGATTAAATGGAGTACTCAAATTAATATGAAGTGCAAAAAAGTATCCTCTTAGTATTTCCGTCTCTGGAATCGCACTGTCAAACAAAGTGTCATTATACTTGAAATAAAGCCTACTACAAATAAATGACACTTTATTTACATAAGGATTCGAAAAAACATTTGAGGCCTTGGACTAATAGGTTTTATTTTCATTAAAACAATTGCTTGTTTCAAATATTTTGAAAAATTAAGAATTATTTCAAAAAAACGCCTAGATTGCAATTATTTGAAATTGTTAACTAGGTTACACAATAATTAATCGCCAAATAACAAATATGCAAAAATTATCTTATTTTTGTTAATATATTGCGGCTCAAGCAGATGATCAAATTTGATCACCAGAGTTTACCACCATAAAATTTGTGCTGAGAAAAAATTATCTTCAAATAAATTCAAAATTGCGTTTTAGGACGGCCTCAAACAAGTAAAAATTATGCAGTTTTGAACAAAGGACTGTATCTCAAAAACTCCGAAAGAAATTTAAATGTTGCACGCCTAAGTAAATAAAATAAATAATAGTAAGTAAATAAAATCATGAAATATATGAAGTATAAAAACATTATATATAGTGTATAAAAAGTCAAAGACGGCAAACTAATTTTAATGCGGAGATATAAAAGGAGACAAGTTACTGCAGCAATTACACGAAGTTTTCTCAGACAAATCATGGGAACTTTTGTTTTGATCAAAACTAACTGCTTGAAAATGGTATCTTTTTGAGAAAATAAAAGTATAAAATGTGTCATTCACTGTTTCCATGCGTTATTAATTAGCATACATTTTAGATTTATTCTATTTCACTTGGTCACAAAATAATTTGCGGCCTACTGTAAATGGGTACAGAAATATTACACTTCCCCCTTCATATTGCACTTCACTATGATAATAAACTTTCTCAATTTTATTTACCAAGGCGAAACTTGTGTTATAAAATTGTGTAGTAGTTCTCTACAAAGGGGTTTCTTCAGAGAAAGATCAGTGTTGAAAATATGAATACGATTACTTGTAAATGTATGAACAAGCATACTTCAATCGACATTTTTTACAGTATTTTATCCCTTTATCTGACAAAGATTTTCGTAGTAATTTCCTACCATGTGGGATTCTTGTCTTCTGTGGATGGTAGGAAACCATTCATAAAACTGAAATCTTCACAGGACTGTGTGTTGCTTTGGGGAAGTCTAGGAGCAAGGTTTATGGAACAGAATATAGGGAGGAGTTAATAGGGTTAATATTCCATTAACCTTGGTTTGGGTGTTCATAGGGAAGATGTGTGCTATGTATTAAACATGGAACCTCTCAAGAATTGGAATATTACAAAGACAAAAAAAATTAAACTTTTAAACAGAAAAATAGCTTACGATTTCTAATAAAGAAAGCTATCAAATGTGACGGTTTTCGTTATCTTTAATCCTTTAAAAAGTTGTATGGTTTTACAAAACAATTATAATAGTGTTAAATATTCTAATAAGAAATAGAGTAAATCACGTAAATACCGAGGGAAATGCTTGAGGTCAATTTATATCAGTCAAATATTCGTTTCAAATAGGGAAGCGGTTGGTTTTTGCCCCAAAATTCAATTGATGTTTATTGTGTCTGTTTTTCAAGGTATTTTGTATATTGCATGACAAAGCATTCTTAGACCGGAAGTTTGAATCGCAAAAAGAAAACGATCCACTTGAATCATGAAAACTAGAGTCGAATAGCTTTTGTGGTAATTTTTTTCTGATTTCTGCAGATAAGGATAATTCTGCCGTAGTAGAATGGATCTCTCCAGTAGATCTTAAAAATAAGCTAAAACAATAAAACATCATAAGAAAATGATAATTCTAACCGAAAACCAGTAATTCCTTATCGGTTTTTAAACCCTAATTCAGGAGCGTCCAATTATTTTGGGCAATATAGTATATTTTATATTTTGAACTTCGCTAAATATAAGTCCTTAAGAAGCTAAATCTATTCACAATATACAAAGCCCTGAGCAGAAAACTGTCTCTAATACCGATTAAAATGAAGGTAGTTCATTCTTAACACGAAAATGTTCACTATTTTAGTTTGATATCCAGTTTTAACGTAAGTTCTATTGTGTTGTTACTTATCTGATCCTCATGCAGAGCATCAAATATATAACTAATTCGAAGCATTTATTTATAATACAAACAAAACAGTTTTATTTCTGAAAACATCTTAGTCATTCAAAAACAATGACAATACCTTTGCAATAAATTTCACACCCATCTGTATTCGTGCGAAATATCAGTTCACCTTTCTATAATAAATTACGAAATAAAATAATTTTTAGAGAATATTTTTTTCACAGGAGATTGTGCCAATTTCTTCTGGATCTGAAACTCATTTAATTCGACACAATTTAAGCACCAGAGGTTATAAAAGAGCGATATATAAGAGCTCATATCAGCGAGAGAGAAGCTTCAGGACATTTCTTTACATTTCATTGTTTCCTTTCTAAAATAAGTCGTGAAGAGTTGCTGCACTTCTTCAACTTGTTTCCCTTTCGTTTCAGGCAGCCAAAAGTAAGTGAAAACACAAGAAAACACCGAAAAGGAAGCATATAGGAAGTATGCTCCATAATCATGTATTGAAAGTTTTAAGGATTGAAATGTCTTTGTTACAATGAAAACACATATCCAACATAGAGCTGTGGCTGCTCCACAAATGAGGCTGCGAGTTCTGACGGGTGTCATTTCAGCCATCATCAGCCAAGGTATTGGTCCGAAACCTAAAGAGAAGGCTGCAATATAAACAACTAGAGTTGCCAGAGGTACCCACCCGTAATTCAATTGGATTGATGGGTTGGATTCGTTGAGGAAATCGTAAGTTCCCAGAGTGAACAAACTCACAGCCATCCCAGCTCCGGAAATCAAAAGTAAAGACTTTCTTCCAGCCTTATCCATCAGCGCACTGCTGACAGCTGTTGCTCCCACTAAAACTGCGTCAATAATAACAGTGGCCTCGTTTGCGTCAAAGGAACTTCCGGCACCCTTAAAAATGTCGACTGTATAAAAAAGAATCGCGTTGGAACCTGTGGATTGTTGAAAAAATACCAGCGAGAAAGATAACAAGGCTGGTATGATGACTTCAGATTTTCGCAACTCTTGGAGTGAGATGGATCCTTTTGGCTGCATGCGTAAGTCTTCGTCTATAGCAACGCATTCGGCTGAGGCATCCACATAATCCCCTTGAAGGAATTGTACTGCTGTCACTGCTTGCTGGTGTTGTCCGCTTCCTACCAGCCACCTAGGGGACTCTGGGACAAAGCACAAAGCGATCACTGCCACATTAACAAGTACAGCTGACGGGATGGTCAGCCATTCCCACGTGAGTACTGCTCCAAGGCCGTTCACGAGAAGTACTCCGCAAACGAGAAACAATTGAAAGCATGAACCCAATAGACCTCGAACATCTGCAGTAGAGATTTCGATTAAATAAGGTGGAGTTGTGACGCAGGTGATACCAACACAAGCACCAGTGATGAATCGCCCCACGTAGATATATAATAAATGATCAGCATAGGTGATAAAAAGCCAGCCTATCATGAAAGGGATTGAGTTCAGCATCAAAGTTCCTTTTCGGCCAAATTTATTGCACAAGAAACCTGCAATGAAAAATAAATATTTCAAACAACCAGTGAAGAGATTTTCACGTCATAAGGGTGACAAAACACGGCAGCTTTTAATAACTTGTAAAAATTAAAGTGAAATGGATCCCATGAATTAAAGTAGGTAGGTATTTTAATTAACGTCGCACTGGAGCAACACAATGGGCTATTGGCGACGGTCCGGGATCAATCCCCCAATGGAAAGATTCAAGGACAACACCAACGTGAGGACATTTGAGGCCACGACAGATTTAAAGTTGTGCGTCGCCAATAGCCCATTGTGTTGCTCCAGTGCGACGCTAATTAAAATACCTACCTACCATCCATATGTCTTTAGATGAATACTTGTACTTGGGAAAACATTGCACCTCTATATTTAAGATAAAGGTAGGTAGGTATTTTAATTAACGTCACACAGGAGAACACAACTGTCTATTGGTGACGGTCCGGGATCAAATAAGGTAAAAGAGATGTGGCTATTGTATTTAAGATATATTTCGACTTTTTTACAGTTGAACAAAATTTAAAATGGTTCCACTGCAACATCAAGAAATTTTACCGAAATAAGCCGAATCGAAGGAATTATTCAACATTGCATAACATAATACTAAGAAATATTTGAATAGGGAACTTTTTAAATCTCGCTAATGTGAAATGCTGATGGGAATCTATAGCTATTTTTATTGGGTAGGTATTTAATTAACGTTACACTGGAGCAACACAACGGGCTATTGGCGACGGTCCTGGATCAATCCCCAACGTTTATCCGAGGACAACACGTAATTTTGAACCACGGTCAAATGGCGAGGTCACACCTGAGCTGGCACCCCACTCTCCAAACTTCCACACCCAACCAAAGTGAGGACATTTGAGGCCACGACGGATTGAACGTGCACCAGCCCCCACCCACACGACGGTCTTCGTTTGGATTCGATCCCACCGGTTGCTAATCCGTTACTCTTCCAACCGGGCTACCACGGACTTGGTTTGACCTCTTATTCATGTTTCAATCTTCATTTCGTATCTGGAAGTAATATCTAAATAAAGTGCTGTCATTCAGATACTTATTAATAGCATTCAAATAACAACTTAATTATATACTATCTTAAAGATAAGAACTTCTTAATTACATACTATAATTTAGATAAGAACTTAATAATGTACTATCACTCAGATAAGAATTTCGGGATAGATTCGAGTACGATTCAGTTTAGAATTTCTTATGTGCAAGGTGTTTTTTACTATCGAATCGCAATGCCGGGCATGAGATGTACTGTGAACACAGAGCAGAATCCAGAAACTTCCCTTATTATGTACCACAAATTTCCGAAGAATGATTGCATTAGGGTGGGTAGGTGGTTAATTAAAGTCACACTGGAGTAACACAACGGGCTATTGGTGACGGTACGGAATCAATCGCGAAGGGGAATATCCGACGACCGCACCACGTAATTTTGAACTGTTGTTAGATGACGAGATTACATTAGAAAGCAGTGGATTCACCTTTCTCGAAGAGATGGACAGTGGAACCCTGGCCCATGTCATATCTGTTCGGAGCATTTCAAGCTGGAAGAGTATCAAGAGATTTTAAATGAACTTCTGAATTTACCTCCAAAGCAACAGTTGAAGACAACTGCCATTCCGTCTTAAAGACTTCATGAAATAACTGATGATTTTTCTGCAAATAAATCCGTTCAAGCAGACTGGACTTCAGGCAAGAACGCAGAACAAATAAAAAATGGTTTAAAATATTTTAATAATGGCTGGAAGTTCTGAGGAAACATCCTTTGATAAGGCATGGTAAATGGTGACAAGCACTGTTCCAAAAGAAGAATACGACACTTGATTAGACAAATTGAAGAAGTTGGAAAATAAGTATAAATTCTCTTCGAGTAGAATACGAACAAAAATGAGACGAATGCGCTAGCCAACTCGCAAGCAGAGAGTTACGAAGATGCGATTTTATGGCAAAGAAGAAAACTATTATAAATAAATATTCACATACAATCAAGTGGATATCTTGTTACAGAAGAGCAGATTCCTCTGGTCTACAGATGATATCTCAGCATCTACTTTAAGTTATTTAAGTAAACGCTCCTACATTTATTTAATAAATGGTTTGAAATTCCCTTTTCCCTGTCTATCCACTCTTTATAAATGGGCCTCAAATATAATCATTCGGCAAGGTGTCTTTCTCGATGTAATTGAGATGATGAAAGTCGCTTCTTCAAAAGTGGAAGAAAAGGGCAAAACTGCTCTTCAATTCGATGAAATGAAGATAAAAACTTTCCATAAATAGGATAAGAAGCTAGATCAAGTGCTGGGCCCGTTTTCGCAAATACAAGTTGTCATGGTAAAAGGATTCATATCAAATTGGAAACAGGCAATTTTCGTAGACTGATTTTAAAAAGAATGAAGGTGTCCTCGATGTAATGAAGATGATGAAAGTCGCTTTTTCAAAACATGGAAGAAAAACACAAAACTGTTCTTTAATTCTATGAAATGAAGATAAAAACTTTCCATAAGTAGGATAAGAAGCTAGATTAAGTGCTGGGCCTGTTTTCGAAATGCAAGTTGTTATGGTAAAAGGATTCACATCAAATTGGAAACAGGCAATTTTGTAGGCTGATTTTAAAAAGAAGTAAGAGACATTACTTTCAATTATTAAACAACTAAGTGATGTTGGCTTTACACCCCCCCGTGTTGTAGCTTGAGTCTCTGATATGGGTGGAAGCAATATATGATTATGGAGGAAATTGGGCGTTTACGAAAATCATTTATGGTTTAAAATCCCTTTGACGAAAGTCGCACTATCTGCTTTTTCCCCGATGCTCCACATCTATTGAAACTTCCACGTAATTAGTTTGTTGATACTGTAGTCTCAAAAATGGAGTCTCGCGCGCGATTGAAAAATCGCCTCTTTTTCAATTATTACAATTAGAAAACAATTGCAAGTTTGCTTCTAATTGAAACTGAATCATGTTCAATGTGTTAAGGCGCAGAGACAAAATGTTCGTTTGGCAGTAGAGTTAATTGCTCACACCACAGCAATCAGAATTCAAAATGTGCTAAACGACTGGTTTGATGTAATGAACACTTACATTCCAACTAAATTTGGATTCTCATCTAAAAGTGGTTTTGGAATGCATTTACCCCAGCAGACCCAAATTTTAGCAATATGTTTTCCATGATAAAGGGAATGAGGTGTAATGGAAAAAATGAATACAATTTTTCCAAAAGGGCATTCCTCGATCTATTTATTCCCTCAAAGGTCTGTTCCGTGAGTTACAATGCAAAAATTATATTTCCTATCTATTGACTCATTGAATTAGGATTCATTGGAAAACTTTTTTCTCAGATGCGATCCAGGGGGACTCATGATCACCGTTGAATGCTCTATACAGAATACGAATGATTATAAAACCTCTTTTTTCCAAAATAATCTGAACGTAATAAATCAAGAATGCTACGTGACCGCTAAAGTGTTTCGACAATCAGGTATAAACGTCAAAAATCAAAACTCGAATACATCAACAACTGAAAACTTTGAAGCAAGTGAAACTGAAAACAATACATTGAATAATAATGAATTATTTTTTTATACTAGTACAGAAAATTATGTACAATAGAATCTCTGGATGGGTCGCTATGAAACAAAGAGTAGCCAGATTGAAGATTTTAGTTGTCAAACGAAAGATTCTCTAAAACCAAAACGTGGGTGGAGCATTTATCATACGATGAACTTACTGCACCTTCATCAAAGTGGCGTGAAGTCAGCAAAGTTATAGAAGGAAAATTAATTCGATTTCTCCCTCCAGAAGGTTTTCATACATACTAGGGTGGCGGTGCCCAATCCGTAGCTCGCGTACCATTCTAATGTGGCTCGCGTATTCAGATTCATCACGTTTATTAAAAATAAAATAGTTTTTAAAATTATTATTATATATATATATATATATATATATATATATATATATATATATATATATATATATATATATATATATATATATATATATATATATATATATATGATTTCGGGTTTCCGGTCTGTAAGTTGATATATTGGGATTCTAATATTTCTAAAAGAATTTATTATAATACAATTGCTAGTCAACTGGTGCGTTTCAATAAAATTTGCAACTCTAAATCTAATTTTCTTTTGCAATATAATAATCTCATTGACACACTTCTTAATAATAAATACCCTCACTTCTTTTATAGGATTATTTTTGAAAGATTTAAAAATGGTAATATTGCTTGACTGGGTTTTCGAACACTATCTTTTTGATTTTTGAACACTATCTTTTTGATTTTCTGGTCCGAGATCGGAATTGCGATTCCGATTTCTCAACTCTGATTTTTGGGTGCTATAAATGGCATTTGTTGGCGATCTTCATGTAGTTTGCGCGGTTTATTAATTTGGGTAAGTTTGTTTTCTCTTCTGTGGTTTTGATTTTCTGGTCTTTGCTTTTGCCTTTCTGTTTATGGTGTTTGGAGGGGTGTGGGGGTTATTTTTGGTTAACTTCCGCCCACACGCAGAAAACGCCATATTGTGTTGACTGGGTGAGGCTCCTCCCTGATGACGCCCTCATCCACCAACACTTCATTTTTTCTAAGTTTTCTTGGTGTTCTTGTGTTTAAATTCCTGGATATCTTTTGTTTTTGTTTTGTGATTTTGAATTATATATATATATATATATATATATATATATTTAACATCAGGCATACGCAATCACGAAGACTCTTGCGTCAGCCATGTGGAATTCCGAAAGACGCAACCAGAGCGCATATTGCATCATCGAGACCCCAGCAGCAAACTTGCAGCCAGTCATTGGATGAAATCAACCAATGATGATCCAGCCAACGCCCAAGGCGCAAACACCTACGCAGAAGTGGCAGAGTCAGGGAAAGAGGAAGATGGTTAAGATGTAGTTCAGGAACTGGCTAATTTGCAATCACCCAATTGTTTTAATTTTCATCTGTATATAGTTTCATATGTAAATGCTTATATCCCAATTAAATTGTTTAAAAAGATGAGAACTCCCGCCTCCAATCCATTAAAACCAAAGGACGCAGCAACTCGTCCATAATACATGGGGGCTCAGCCAACTCCATAATAAATGAGGGCTCGGACTAACTCCATAATACCGATGCCAACTACCAAAGATGATGCCTGAACCATACCTAAGACGATGCCTGAACCATACCTAAGACGATGCTTGAACCATACCTAAGACGATGCTTGAACCATACCTAAGATGATGCCAACCACCAAGATGATGCCTGAACCAACACGGAAGATGCCGGAAACCGCAACGATTGCTTAAGATTGAAGAAAGACGACGGCGGAGACAAGACAGTTGCATGACGAACCTTCAAGCCAGTACGGCCAGGTCACCACAAGACGGATTTGAAGACGATACAAGATCGATGTCCTGGACCAGAAAACGCCTCTGAGGAAACTGCCTTCCTGTCGAAATAACTTTAAGTGGGCTCCCAGATACTCTTCTCGCCCGCAGAGACTAAACATACCTTCGCACCAACTCCTTTCGCTGGTGCCAGTGGATTCGTTCATATAGGATTTCAGGACTTGGCTAATTCCATTCCAAAGTTCCAAGGAACATCCGATGCATTTGGAATTGAATTATGGCTAAACGACCTTGAGGAGATATTTTTTCTTAACGGAATTGTCAACAAAACTTAATAGCGCAGATGTCCATAAAATGTTGCAACAAAGGCGTTTAAAGTATAATGAGTCATTAAGTGATTATTTAATTGATATGAGAGAAATTGGCTCACGTGCAAAAATATTGATGCAACTTCTATTTTTGATTATGTTATTAATGGAATTCCTAGTTCTGCAAATAACAGAATAATACTTTATGGGTGTAAGACATTTCCCGAATTCAAAGAAAAGTTACGAATATTTGAAAAACTTTACGAACAAGATAAGAGTTACAATAGGGGTTTTTCTTGCATTTCAAACGAACGCTATAGAGATGTCAGACAATTGCAAGATAATAAACGAAACTTTGAGAGGGGTAACCAAAGTTTGGAGCGTAAACCAAACAGTACTCGAAACCAGATCATCTGCTTTAACTGTGGCCGTCGGAACCACAAATCAAGTGCTTGTCCATCTAGATCTCCGAAATGCTTTAGTTGTAATTCTTGGGGACATAAAAGTGACGCTTGCCCAAAAAAAACACATTCTAAGCTTTATCATCGAAATTTAAACCTCCAGCTGACCACACCGTTAACTCAGTTACTCTTAACGTGGGTCCAATATTGAACTCAGCAAATTGAAATTAAAATTAACGATGTTCTCCTAGATGCCTTTGTAGATACAGGTACGCAAGCCACTATTTTACAGGAAACGTGGTATAAAAAAAATTGCATCCCCATCGCTATACCCTTCGCAAATAACTTTCACTGGTATTGGTAAACAAAGAATTTACCCTATTAGATTTTTTCGAGGTTCAATCATAATTGACAACACTTCATTTCAGTCACACATACACGTTGTTCGTGATGACTGTATAACTTTTCTACTTATTTTCGGAAATGACTGTATTCAGCAAGCCAACTTTTCAATTGGGAATAATGGAGTTAAATTTATCAAAGATGAACCAAATCTCCTCATTAATTTGGTCAACACTGAACTCATTGATTTGAGTCATGTTCTCAACGCTAAACACAAGATTGAGTTACACAATATGATTAGGGACTACACTCCACACAAAGTAAAAAGCACAGATATCAAGATGAGCATTGTACTCTCTGATGACATTCCTGTATGCCATCGTCCTAGACGTTTACCCTTCACTGAACAACAAATCGTTCGTAAACAAATACAATGGTTAAAAGATGGTATAATTAAATATAGTTATTCAGAATATGCTTCAAATGTTGTTCTATGTAAGAAGAAATCTGGTTCTTATCGTTTGTGTATTGATTACAGACAACTTAACAAAAAGATTATTAGAGATAGGTATCCACTCCCTGTCATTTGTGATGTGTTAAACAGATTTGAACAGTCACACGTTTTCACAAATTTAGATCTTAAAAATGCTTTCTTCCATGTAGATGTAGACCCTTCGAGCTATAAATACACATCCTTTGTCACTTCAGATGGACAGTTTGAATTTTTAAAATGTCCATTTGGTTTAAGTTCAAGTCCCGGAATTTTCCAACGCTTTATTAACACCGTTTCCCGAGATTTATTAAATGACAACACACTCGTCATTTATCTTGACGATATCATCATTCCATCGAAAGACGAGGTTGAAGGTATCGCCAAACTCAAATGGTGTTTTGACAGTTGCCTCTGAATATGGCTTTGAGCTCAATCTAAAAAGTGCAACTTCTTGCAAAGAAAAATTGAATTTTTAGGACACATCCTTGAGAAAGGAACAATTCAACCTTCACCTTCTAAGACTCGAGCTGTCCAGAATTTTCCTGCGCCTAAGACCGAAAAACAAGTGCAAAGTTTTCTAGGCCTAACCGGTTATTTCAGGAAATTCATCCAAAATTATTCTATAATCGCCAAACCATTGAATGATTTGTTAAGGAAATACATTCCCTTTCACTTTGGTTCACAATAAAAAGAAGCGTTCCAGACTCTCAAACACAAACTTTCGCAAAACCCAGTTTTACACATTTACAACCGCGATTCTACACTAGAATTACACACTGATGCTAGCTCACATGGATTTGGAGGTGTTCTCTTACAGCAATCTGATGACGGAAACTTTTATCCCATCCACTATATGAGTAAAAAAACTACACCACAACAAGCCAAATATTCGAGCTATGAACTTGAAGTACTTGCAGTCATAGAAGAGCTTAAGAAGTTTAGGACTTATCTCCTTGGAACAAAGTTCAAAATCATCACTGACTGTGCTGCATTCCAAAAAACGATGCACGAGAAAGACTTAACACCAAAAATAGCCATATGGGTCATTTTTCTCCAAGATTTTGATTATGAAGTCGTTCACCGACCCGCTACACAAATGAAACATGTCGACGCACTAAGTCGTTATCCAGTCATGATCCTTTCACACGACTCCATCACACCAAACATCGCTGATGCACAAAATCAAGAGGCGTTCAATTCAATCATCAAAAAAGTCTTGCCACACCACCAATGAATGATTACATTGTGAAAAACGACGTGCTTTACAAAATTGTAGACGACCAAGAACTTATGGTTCTACCACAGTCTATGCAACATGAGATAGTGCAAAACACACACTCACAAAGACACTTCGCTGTCAACAAAACAGAGACACTCGTTAAAAAGATTTTTTTTAATTCCTAATTTAAGGAAAATAGTTGAAAATGTCTTTCCTCAAGAAAGAAGGGAAAATCTGAAGGATTTCTTCATCCCATCCCCAAAGGTAATCATTCCTTTGGACACGTATCACATAGATTTTCTTGGACCTCTCCCGTCCACCAACAAACAATATCAATACCTTTTCACCGTAGTAGACGCCTTTACAAAATTTCTTTGGATCTATCCAGTTAAGACAACATCAGCTAAAACAGCTGTCGAAAAATTAACTGTGCAACAAACCAATTTCGGCAACTCTTCACGTATCATCACCGATAGAGGAAGTGCTTTTACATCAAATGTCTTTGAAACGTATTGCCTAGACGAAAACATTGAATTAAAACACATAACCACTGGTGTTCCCCGTGGAAATGGTCAAATTGAACGCATGCACCAAACGTTAATCCCTGTTCTTTCCAAGCTCAGTATCGATGATCCAACTAAATGGTACACACATGTTCTACACGTTCAATCCATTATAAACAGTACCACTTCAACAACAACTCAATACACTCCATTCGAGTTACTTATTGGCATAAAAATGAAGAATAAAACTGATCATAAAATCAAACAAATTCTAGAACAAGAATACATACAATCTACTATTGACGACAAAACGAACTACGTAACACAGCCAAGAAAAACATTTTGAAAGTACAAGAAACTAACAAGAAGCACTACAATAAACGCAGAAAACAACCCACAGCGTATAAAATTGGAGACCGTGTTGCGATACAAAGAACCCAATTTGGGACAGGCCTGAAACTAAGACCTAAATTTTACGGCCCGTATGAAATTACACATGTCTACCAAACGATCGGTACGACGTACGAAAAATAGGTTCCCACGAAGGACCAAACACAACATCCACTTCTGCTGACCTCATGAAATTTTGGTCAAGCAACTGAACTGAATTGACATTTTTACTTACTTCTTCATTTGAATTTCAATTTTCATCATTATTCATTTTGTATTCTTAATTAATGCTAGTTCCTCGCTACTTCCATCGTTTCCATTTTCAACAAACTTCATCAATTCTCATGATGAGATCTTCTCCCCAAAGACGAATATGATGCGACAAGACGAAAAGGGAAAATTGAAAGGAAAAGACGCATAAGACGCAGCTTTCTTTAAGACGACTGAAAAGACGAAAGAGGGTCAAAATATAAGACACCTTCCAAAGACGAGAAAAGTACGCAGCTATGATTTAAAGTTGCAAAGACTACTTTTCTGAAGACGAACTTTCTAGATGTGCCAGAGCATCCCAAATATGCTCACTGCTGCATTTCTTTTGTTTTTCCTCTCTCTCTTTCCGTTTCTTTTTGTATTTTCAGACACCTAGCTGTGCAGGCGGTCCTGCAGGGTCGATGGCCGAGTGTAACATCACGCAATCACGAAGACTCTTGCGTCAGCCATGTGGAATTTCGAAAGACGCAACCAGAGCGCATATTGCATCATTGAGACCCCAGCAGCAACGTTGCAGACCAGCCATTGGATGAAATCAACCAATGATGATCCAGCCAACGCCAAAGGCGCAAACACCTACGCAGGATAAGTGGCAGAGTCGGGGAAAGAGGAAGATGGTTAAGATGTAGTTCAGGAACTGGCTAATTTGCAATCACCCAGTTGTTTTAATTTTCATCTGTATATAGTTTCATATGTAAATGGTTATATCTCAATTAAATTGTTTCAAATGATGAGAACTCCAATGCATTAAAACCAAAGGACGAAGCAACTCGTCCATAATACATAGATTGGTTACTCTCTTTATTTGAATTTATTGGGGAATTTTATGTATGGATCCCTTAGAATTTTTCATATTGCTACAATAACTATTCAATATTTATGGAATTGAAATTTGGAATATAAAAGTTAAATCACTTATCTGATAATTGACTGAATATGTTGAGAAAATATTATGGATTGGAGCTTATTTGAATGATTATGATTGGAATGATAAATTTTTTTATTGCAAGCTCAAAATCCCACTGAATTGGCATGTTCTGGGGGATGCTCGTTCTATGCTGTTCATAGAGAAAAGTTTAATTTTCTTGTGTTATGTAAAAACCCTTTTCGCATGCTTGGAATATACCTATGAAATACTTGTCAATGTTCAAAGAATTTGAAAAATAGGCGTTTGATTTCAAATTTATGTATTTTCATGTCTCATTTCGTTTTTTACTGTTAACTTACACAAAATAAAAAAATTTTCACCAAAATAAGTTATTTTTACAAGCTAAATATTAATGAGAAGTAGAAATTTTTCATGATGCAAGCTCCTTTTATTTTATTTTCTATTGGTGACATGATTTTTTCTCAAGCAAGACTTGAATGAATTAATTATTTTACATCAAAATAATTAAAGTATTCAAATGTTTCATTCATATATGATAAATATATAATGCAAAAAATTCTGAAATTTGTATGATTGAAAAAATTTTTAATATGGTGTCGGTGGGATCCTGCAACCTTATTTATCCGGGTCCAAAACTTTCACGTCACTGGTTATGGGTTAAACTCAAAATAATCTAAGTCACTTGAGAACCAGATGGAAATACATTGCTTATGCATGGCATTTGGGGCATTGTTCTATTTACTCTATCATGTGATTTACTTTGCTAATTCCTGTGTCGCATTTTAATCTTTCAAAAATTTACCCAGCTATATTTCCTAATACGTTAATGTTTTACATAAAAAATATTAATGTTTAAATAAATCAAACCTATCTAGAAACTTCACTGTAATTTGCATGCCTCATGTCCAACAAATTTAAACTTGTACGGAGAAGGAATCATAAAAATCCGATTTAAATAAAAAAGTCCGATTTAAATCAAATAAATCGGATGTTTTTGATTTAAAAAAATTATTTTTCCATACACTGGTCCACACGGCAGCTAGAGTGTCTGAGATAGTGAAAATATTGAGTCTCATGGCATAGTCTCCAGACTTTAATCCTATTGGGCATGCCTGAGACTCTCTGTAGGCGTTTGGAGCAGCAAATGAACGAATTGTACACGATCTGAAAAGTGCCTTGACAGAAGAATATCAATCTCCTCTGCTCCCCTCACCAGTTTCGTGGCAAATCGATGCAAAAAGTGCATTAGTGTCCCTACTGAGGTATCTGTCGTCATTCCGGTAGGAGGGATCCATTAATTTCCTTGGTGCGAAATCTGTACCGTTTTGCTTAATGAAGATACTCTACTAAATATTTCATTTCTTGAAACTGTCACAAGTGAAAAGTGTCTCTTCCTGAGCAATTGTCAAGTAATTTGAAATCATTAACTAGAGTTAACTAGAGCATTGTTCAAAAAGTGGAGTTTTTATTCATTATTTCAATTTAAGGGGGTGAGAGGATTAAAGAAAAGTTCTTGAAGAAAAGCGATAGCAGGGTGTTGTATGAAGATGAGTGATTCGTTCAATTAAATCGAATCTTTAAATCGGTCAACCCTTTAACATGAATCCCAACTTTTTCGTTTTATTTTTTGTGAATGGTACTAGTATGTATGTAATGGTATAGTTACTAGTCTAGGTGTCTGGATCTATTAGTACTACTCTACTAGTACTAGGTCTAGGTGTAATGGTATAGTTACTAGTTTCTATGTTACAGTTACCACATTTTGCGAGATTATTTTCTCATTCAAAAGTAGTTCCAATGGTTCTGAAATACGCCAAAGCATTCGATTGAGCTTTAAAATGAGGTTCTCCGATCGTCATTAGGAGTCAACTGATTCGATTCGTTCACGAATTGAATCAGTTGGCGAACCTAATCATTTGAATCAACGGATCATTTAAATCATTCAGGATTCGGGTAATTTGAATCATTGGATCGTTTGAATCACTTGGGATTTGGATCATTTTCGATTCGGATCTTTGGGAGTCGAATCTTTTGATTCGGTTCGAGTTGAAAGGTTTTCGTTTCATTTTTCTTTATTTATTCTTTATTTTGTTCTTTGGTTTTCCTTTTCAGAATTTTTTCATATTTTGAGTTCAAAATTGAATATTTTTCTATACCATTTTATACATTTTCTTACAAAAATTTCGTCTCTAAACATTTCTACTTTTCACCAATTCTAATTTTAAAAAATAACAAATTCCATTTTGCACTATTCTATGTTCAGTTAATTTCTTTACTACTTTGACATCGGATTAGCAACCGGAGGATTGTAGGTTCGAAACTCAGTCCAGCAAAAGACCGTCGTGTTCACGGAGGCTGGTGCACTTTAAATCCGTCGTGGCCTCAAATGTCCTCACGCTGGTGTGGTGTGGAAGTTTGGGGGAGTGTGGTGCCAGCTCAGGTGTTGACCTCGTCATCTGATCGTGGTTCAAATTTACGAATCGTTGACCTTGAATCTTTCCCTTAGGGATGGATCCCGGACCGTCGCCAATAGCCCGTTGTATTGCTCTAGTGTGACGTTAATTAACTACCTACCCTAATGCAATCATTCTTTGGAAATTTGTGGTACATAATATGGAAACTATTTCAATCATCACACTTGGAGCTATAATATTGAAAATGTGGAAGTATAGAAAGTCATTAAATCGGCATGTTAACTTTTAATTTGAAATTAATACGAATGGATATAAATATTTTACTAATACTACTCATAATATAAAATTTTTGACTCTATAATCAATGATCTATCAAGTATAAAACAAATATATTTCGATATACCTAGATATTAAGGTTCGCTAAATTCAAATTGTGAGAGGTATGAGACCTGAATGCCACTCACGAGATCTTCTGAGACCCTTGTGGCTCTGCGACCCTTACTCGCATTGTCATTTCATTTGTCAAAAAAGAGGCAGTTAAGCAGATCAAGTCTAAAGCACCATTCCAACACGATTCCACAGCTATCAACAAATTCGAGATCTCGTGGATGTGTTACGATGCATTAAATTAAAAATAAATGCCTGCTTAAAAAGAGTATTTCACAACCAGCAATCATAAAATATTTTATTTCATTTATGTATATGACGAAAGAATTACATGAATCACGTTACTCCCATTCCAATCTTAAATACAACATTTTTCAAATTTAGATTTAACGCACATTCATAGCATTTTACTACTGCTTTTTTTTATCGAGGACCGATCTAGGAAGGTAGTTGAATTTACGTCGCTCTGTACCAACACAACGGGCTATTGACTACGACCGAATGAGGAATCACGATAAGATTGTGTCTCAGTTTTTGTAATATAATTATGAATGGACAGGTCACTGGAGCACCACAATGGGCTATTGACGACGGACTAGGGATCGATCTCTGACAACGCCTCGTAATTATGGACCACGGTCACATGACTGAGCTGGCACTCCATTCTCCTATGAACATTTGAGGCCCCGACAGATTGCCACGTGTACACGGCGGTCTTTGGTTGGATCGATTCCAAGTAATGGGAAAGAGAAGCTTTTATTGTCAATTGAAAGTTAGTGGCATTCGTTCATTAAGTGTAACAATTTTCAATTGTTTTTCCATTTTCTATTTCTTCATCGTAAAGGCTATTTTGCAATGAATGATGTCTACTGTAGGATGAGTTTGAAGGATATGAAGGTAAAATAACGTTCAATTTCATTACTCTCTGAAGGAGAGGGCCGCGGTAGCCCGTTTCAAGAGAACCGGATTAGCAACCGGAGGGTTGCGAGTTCAAATCCAACCAAAAACTGTCGTGTACAAAGGGTTCTGGTGCACGTTAAATCTGTCGTGGCCTCAAATGTCCTCACATTGACGTGGAGTGCCAGCTCAGGTGTGACCTCGTCATCTGACCGTGGTTCAAAATTGCGTGGTGGTGTCCTCGGATCTTTCCCTTAGGGTTTGATATCGGATCGTCGCCAAAAGTGCATTGTGTTGCTCCAATGCGACGCTAATTAAAATACCTACCTCTTAAATGGGAACAGAGAATAAAACCCTTTTTATTTCTATGTTTAAGGTCATTGAAATAAAACAAGTCATTTTTGAATAATTGCAGAGGTGCAAAATACAAATACTGATTTATTTACGGCCATGGGCTTTAGAGGAAAATCCTATTATTTAACTTAAAGCTCTCTGATCCTCGGTTCAACAGGCTCTGGGTTCGAATTCTGGTCATGGCATGGATGTTCGTTGTGGTTCGGAATCCACTTTAAGCCGTACATCCCCGATCTATTTCGCCCTCATGTAACTAAAATTGATTAGACCCACGAACCAAACCAACTAACACAGAGGTGCACCGTTAGTTTAGTCATGATACAACTATAAGATTATTATGAATATCCTAAAAAGGATTTTTTTGAACTGGCTATCATAAGTAAGTAGATATTTTAATTAACGTCGCACTGGAGCAACACAACGGGCTATTGGCGACGGTTCGGGATCAAACCGAAGGGAAACATTCGAGGATAACACCCCGTAATTTCGAACCACGGTCAGATGCCGCTGGCTGTCGTAGGATGTTGTAAGATTTGAAATATGATGGTCGTGATTCCACATAAAAGTTGAGATACTTTTCTCATTATTTTCATTCAATCATCTGAAAGAGTGACTCTAAGATGATTATCAATCTACAAGCCTCACATAGGATTGGAGTAAAAATAAAAACACGACCACAACGCCAGAACCAAGAGCACTTTCCCAGAAAGGAAACAACGAAACAAGTGTTACAAACACTCAATACCCACCCGAAAACAAGGAAAAGATTCCAATAATGTCTTTAACCTTTTTAGTAACCCTCTTGAATCTAAAAATAAGTTCTCGCACTCCCTTGAAAAGTGTGTTTCTATTTCTTTGAAATTACATCTATTCCAAGAAAATGTATTCATTGAAAAATAAACATGCATTTACATATATATACAAAACAATATCTCAATCTGTTTATTCATAATAATGCTTTTGAAGCGAGGCTCCTTTTTTGAAAGTGTCATCATTTGCATTGAAGCGATTTCTGATGAAAATCCCATTTCACACAGGTAGGTGATGATAAATGTTAAAAGTGTCTGCAATGCTGCTTTTGCCAGCTGTGGTTCTGTGTACACCAGAATTGTTCCAGTTTTTCAAATTCCATTTGAATACGTGCATTGTCTCGTATTTCAATAAGATCGTCTTTTATTAAATCGAAACTCCTCTCCTGGAAATGCTTTCTCGCACCCTCAGGGGTGCACACACCCCAGTTAAGAACCACTGCAAGAATGAAAACACCAACAACCCTTAGAAACAGGCCATAGAGTGCGAAACTTCAACAGATGGCGCTGTATGTACCAAAGTGAGTCGTTCCCCGTGAACGACTTTTGGAACAAATCATTTATTTTTTTAATCGAATCTTTCCGAAGAATTCATTGGACCATAGCGTCGCACACAGTGACATTGATCTCCTAAAACGAAGACATTTACAATTCAGATCTCTGAGAGTAATTCATTCAACATTTAAAAAAAAAGAATTTCGAAGGGAAGAAACAAGAATTTCAACTTTCTCCCTTTTCGTTTGAAAGGTTTAACTCTGAGGCCACACGATTTTAAAGAAAAAAAATACCCAAGTTGCAAAGAATTGTTTATTCGCATATTCAGCTTCAAAATTTGTATAAAACTTCAAATAAAATGTTTTTATATTATTATTAAATTATATTGTTGAGATAGCTTCTCCTTACAATATAAAACCAGAGTTTTTATCAAATGAGTTTTGTTTTAAGTAACAAAACAGTTAGCAGACAAAAAGATAGCCTTTTAAAAACAAGCGGCAGAAAACCGACAACAAACTCAACATTAGAGGTGTTGCCAGATATAGCATTACATTACAAGGAAACATCGATTACGATCATACATATAGGTGGTCTGGACCAGTGGTACGCAAACTATTTTCATTTCATGCCCCCAATTTTGTGTACTATTTTGTCGCGACCCCTGGATAGACAATAGACGTTTTTCTAATCATCAACGTAGTTAAAGTTGAATTCTTTTTGGGATTTGGGCTTATGTTTGTGCCTTATTAGAGGTCTGAATAAAACACATAATTTTATGAAGCAATGGTTTTATTTATGCATATGGGTATAAATATTTTTTAAATGGAAAATACTTTAAAAAAAACTTATTACATAAGAATTCAATGTGAGGTATGTGCTTGCAAAGAGCTCATGATTGCTTCTATGTTCGGATCTGTATTGGAAATCGCAAGCCGTAAATCATCCTATGGATACAATCGATATTTTGTTTTAATGGCAACCAAGTTTGAAAAGCCGGTTTCACATAAGTCGGTCGATGCAAACTGAATCAAAATATTAATTGACTTTTTCTCAAATCGGCATATTCTTTTCCAATCGATAACCAAAATTTTTGGCAAGTCAGAGACTTAAATTGATTGCGCAGTGTTTCGTCGTTTGAAACATCAATTAACTTTTCTTTCTCATTTAAAGAGATATTGGATTTAAAAATATCAAACGAAAATGGATCATGTATCCAACCTAATTCATTATCCGGAAATTTTTCGAACCTTTTCGAAAAGTTTTCTTCCAATTTTATCATCTGACGGGAAATGGTGTTTCTAAATATCAAGAAATCTATATTATTTTCTTTAGTAAATTCTGAAAAGCACGGGAACATGTCTGTTGTTTTTGTTCAATTCTCCTGGCCAATGTCTCAGTTTATTCTTAAAAGCTTCAATTTTACTGCTCGATGTTAAAATGTTTGTATTCTCTCTCTCTGTGGAAGTTCAAATCGTTAAGTTTTTCGAAAATGTCAACCATGTATCTCCGAGCCAATCTTCATTAATGAATGAACTTGCCAATATATGTTTATTTTCTACCAAAAAAATGCAAACTTCGTTTCTCAAATCGAAAATACGTCGCAGTATTAAGCCGCATCATAATGTCTCATACACAGAACCCATCTCATTCATTACAGAGTATTGAAAAGAGACGACTGTTGCTTTTAATGTAATTAATTACAATAACATCCTGAAAAATCTTGTGCAATTCTTCATCAATGTCTTTTGCAACAAGAGCTTGTCTATGTATCATGCAAGGGTTGAATACTATACATGGGGAGCAATTTTCATAATTAACCCTCTTATCCTTTATTACTACTTGTTAAAGCTGCAGCACCATCAGTGCAAACCGCGACACAATGTGTCCAGGTAAGGTCATTTGTTTAAAAATATCTATTAATAATTTCGAATATTTTCTCTCCATTTGTTTTTTCCTTCCAATTTTTTACAACATAAAAAAATCTTCTGATATGTCTTCTTCATAAACGTATCTCACATAAACAATTAATTGAGACAGTTTAGAAATGTCAGTAGTTTCGTCAAGTTGTAGAGCAAATACAGGAGAGTTTTGTAATCGATTTAACAGAACTGATTCTATATTACGTAATATGGCGGAAATTCGGCGAGAAACGGTATCTCTTGATAATGGTATCGTTTTTAAATCGTTACCATATTTTTCTCCAAGCATAATTGATGTCATTTTAATTGCTGAAGGAAGAATGAGTGATTCTCCAATTGCATGTGGTTTCAAATTTTTCGCTATTAAATATAAAACTTCTAAGGATGCCTTCTCAGGAATTGTGTATTTTTTCAAAAGTACATTTTGATTTTTCATACTTTCAGCTCGTTTTTTAAAAAAATGTTTCAGATTTATTTGCTAATTCTTTATGTTTGGTTCCAAATGTCTTTTAATTTAGCTGGTTTCATACTTTCATTTGCTAATTTATCCCTGCAACTAACACACAACGAATGTTCTTTTCCATTAACAACGCAATATGTAAATCCATATTTAATAAACTCTTCTAGACATTTTCTCAATTTTTCATTAGATAGTACATTTCGTTCGATATTTTTTGATGTAGAAACAGTGCCATTGGATTCATTCACAGTTTTTCTAAGTTCATTGAGTGTTGGTTCATCATTCTCATTTCTATTGTCATTCTTTTCATTTTCTGGACGTTGGGTACCTATTTTTATCCATTTATCCATCATGAGGGTATTAAATATAAAACTAAAACAAAATTATAAATATACAATATTTCATTTTTTGCGTTTGTTCAATCACGTGCGGCTACCACGTGGGAAGAAAATAAAGTCCGGGATTACTCTGCATAAATCATGTTTATTTGTAGCTTATTCAGAGGAGAATTAAAGAAAAGAAAACTTAATTATAAGGGAAACATCTCTTAATACCAATTGCACATGCTCGCTACTTAAAATAAAAAATACAACGCTCAAGTAAAAATTTACACATCGTAATCGAGGTAAGTAAATATCTCAAGTGGTATTGCCAGTCGAGCTCACATCTATATTGTACACAGAGGTTACAGTGAATCATAACATACAAATATTGGATCTTACTTTAGAAAAATGCAAAACATGTGCAAATTAATTATAGTGATTTAATGTAATTATGCTTAAAATTACTTACTCCAAAAAAGGGAAAATATATATTTAAAAATTACAATTAGCGTCTATTTTTCAAAATTCATCTTACTATGATCTTAAATTTGTACTCGCACTTGAACTGCAAAAGCAGGCTTTGTTTAGTGTGCGCCATCCAAAAACAAGCAAACAAATCCAAAAACAGAACTAACTATTCCCTTACACGTTTTAAAATAGTAACTATCCTGGTAGCGTTTCCAACGAAATATCAGTTGAGGATAAGGGATTTTCAAAAAAATCAAAAACGAAAAAAATAATACAAAAAAATTAAAAAAAAACAGTTTTTCTGTATAAACATTTTAATATCTATATTGATTTTTTAATTAATTGTTTATTATTGTCCTCTGAGCACGCTAATGAACTGTTCTATATTTAAAAAATACGTTATGTACATACCCGATTGCAAATTTTACTTAAAATTAGCAAACGCAGTATATAAACAGAATTACAGAATGCACTTGAATGAACGTAAGACGCAGCAAAACCGAACTACTGAGGCACAGACGGAAAGAACTGCACGGTCCTAGCTGTGATCACAGTATAAAGACTAAATAGCAGGGGCGCACATCCACTTTGAAAAAGCTGTCGTAAAGGTGGCCACTGCTAAACATCAGACCGACCCAAGTTGCATATGAATCCCACCGGAGAGCAGGCATCTCAAATTGACAATTATCTTTTATCACTATCTGTTTGCCTGGTTGCCGAAGTATAGGTATTACATACTAATACAGACAATCGTTTTGGTACAAAAATATAGTTCTTTTTTATAAATAATATTATCTCATTTCACTATTTTACTGGTACCTGATACTTGAGGTAGAAAAGCCTTATATTTTTTATTGTCAAATAAATTTCTTTGAATTTGGGGACCAACAAAAATTTTCAAGCGACCCCCAGAGGGGTCGCGACCCACGGTTTGCGCACCACTGGTCTGGACAATAGAAATAAGTTCATTATATCAACAATTATAAAACGATTTATTCACTCAATAAAGTTTTACGAAAAAAGAAATGAAAGACAAAAATTCACTGCACCACACAATTCGCCAATCTTAATCACAACAGTGTCAACATCGTGTAAATTTTTGTTTTCTGTTATTTACACATTTATTTAACTTTTTTGTCCGTTATTTCATAGCATTGCCAACTCAATGAAAAACTTCAAATAAAATATTAAACTGTATGACTATGAGTAATTTCAACTTTTTGAGGTGGGTTAAAAAATATCCCATCATGCATAAAAAGCTAGGCAAAAGATGGGACGTCCTTGATAAATTCAAGTTTGAGTTGAATTGAACACTTGTCTATGTACTTGTAAACGTTTTATTGTCTTGATTTTATATTTATGATGTACGCGCATTCTCTGATATTCCATGAGATCGTCGGTAGCCCGGTTGGAAGAGTAACAGATAAACAACCGGAGGGTTGCGAATCCAACTAAAGACCGTCGTGTACAAAGGGGACACGTTAAATCTGTCTCAAATGTCCTCACGTTGGCGTGGAGTGGAAGTTTGGAGAGTGGGGTGCCAGCTCAAGAATGACCTCGTCATCTGACAGTGGTTCAAAATTACGTGGTGTTGTCCTCGGATCTTTCCCTTGAGGATTGATCCCGGACCGTCGTCAATAGCCCGTTATGTTGCTCTAGTGCGACGTTAAATAAAATTCCTACCTACCATGAGATCGTCGGCTTAGAGAGGAAATTCGTTAAGTGACAAAATGAATTGTTTACTGTACAGCAGTTTAAAGTATATAGTTTAAAATATATATTATAATTCTATATAATATATAGTCAGCCTATAAGTTTGAAATAAAAATTATAACCATTTTGATAACGTTGTGTATCTTTTAAACAGATTACGATAGAACTCTATTTTTCTCATCACCATAAAAATAAGCATTTAAAAAATTTCAGTTAATGAGTTTAAGCTTTCTTCATGGAAGAGCATTAAGAATGAGTCATTTTGTTTTTTTTCTTACTCTAATAAATGTCTGAATTTTGCCAAGTGTTCGTATGCAACTGAAAAATGGAAGCAATTATGTCCAAGGGAAAACCCCAAAATAGAGGTAATTGAGACTAGATAAATGTTTTTTCTCCTAACTTTCGAACCAAAAGGCAAAATCCTCATCTGGTAGAAACTTTTTTTTGCAAACTAGTGTTGTAGAGCAACAATAGGAAAATTGTTGTTCTACAACACTAATGAACTGAAAAATGAAAAATGCTGAAAAATGGAAAAATCAAAGTATTTGAACTTTGAAGTACAACTCACTTTTCAACGTTGATAGTAGCTGAAGAGTAAATGACCCAAAAGAAAGCCCTTTCTCTATGCCACAAAGTGATTGAGTCCACCAACAAACGGAGATGCGATTTCAGCACTATCAACAAATTGATACTAAAAGGTTACTGTGAGGTTTTTAATTAGTAGGGTGCTTATCTTAACCTGTTAAAACGACTCTCCTTTGTTTCATCAGTTCACAGAAAGTCTAATTTATCCATCAAATATACTTATTACATTGACAAACCGAATATTTCAAATCGACCGAATATTCTAATCTTGTAAATTAAAACACATATAATTTTCTTAGATTTGTCACTGATGTTGGTTAGATATCTGTTTTAAGCTCACAGTAAATACGTCTATTACAGTTTTTTAACATGTATTATTTCGGGTAATGAAATAAACTCCTATGACTTAATCAAACAAAAAGTACCTTTAAAACTCAAATTAATTATCTTTCTACACTGAAACTGCACAACGACAACGAAACTGAAAGTACAAAAACTTCACATTAAGAAAAATTGCAAAATGTATTAATGTATCACCAGTAATATTTTATAATAAAAATCAATCAATTCAAATTTCGTAATAAAAAAATTAAATGTCATAACAATATTCAATAAAAATTTATTAATAACTCGTAAATAAATTTCTGCTTGTTAAAAATCGAGCCTTTCTGGATTCGTTTTTAGTCTCGAATGGCTGACTACTGTTCTTTGCAATAATTATTTCGTAAAATGTTTCTAACGGACGCAATGGGAAGAATGGACATCGTTGGTGTTCGTTTTGCTCGGTCAATCCTCTATCAATAGAAGATAGATAAATTACATCACATTATACTTAAAGTGTTTTGCTAAGTGAGTAATTGAAGCCATAATTTGCCACTTGTGCGGCATTGTATGAAAGTGTAATGTTGAAACACATTAACTCCAAACGCGTCATTAAAGACTCACAGATTGAAACAAATAAAGATACACCACAAAATGTTACAAAATTTTGTCTATTAATGGTAATATCGACTGAAATAACAACGGGAACAAACCATTTTTACAGAACTATACGCTTATGAGATTATTTTCGTGACGCCACAGCACCGAACAGGCCTCTTTGGACAGACTTGAACCATATTTCAAATGGCCTAAATTGCCAAATTTCAACGTTCAACAAAAAGCTAAATAACAGTGATCTGAACCAAATTTCAATGTGAAAACTAGCGTTGATTCTACCCGAATTTCAACGTTCAAATTTCACTAAAGCAATATTATTTCAACTTCGAAAAAAGGTAATTAAGAGTATCGTTTTTTCCGTGCCTTGATTAGCAAAATTAAATGATTTTTTACAAGTTATTCAACCAAATTCCTTTGCGTTTATTCTGTGCTACTTGTGTACAGCATGATAAACTGGCCTAACGCAACCCTTTCGTATTACCAAGTACGAGGGAGGAATCGAAATATGGTCTTCAGAATAAGCTCATTTGTAAGATTCGTCAAATTCTCAATGGGATTTAATATGCTTGCCTTTTTAAAATCTGTTAAGAGATAAGAGGAAATGAAAAATAGCTTCTAAAGAGCACTTTTACGGAAAGAACTAGGTATTGAAGCTCATGAGAACTTTTCAGAAATTCGATTTGATATCTGAACGAAGTATGTGAGGCTAATTGAGTGGGTGGGTTGGTTGGTTGGATTTTTATAGAGCAATGGACAGATCTGGTCAAGCAATGTTTTATATCAAACAAATGGACACACAAGGAAAGTTTTCCTGACACAGAAGATAGAAATACACTCATGGTAGTTACAGGAATACCATCTACAGCTCGCAGGCTGCTAACGTAGTGTGCAAACCCACTGAGCTCCGCTCCTAGAGTGGGACAGTGTAAACAAAGAATGCTGTCGAGTCACGAAGACTTTAAGGGTATTTTCAGCAATTAAATTTCGTTTCGTCATACTCAAAGTAAACGTCTTAAATGAGATGGAAAAACTCTGTCATAGCATGACTTTTGGACCAAACATTTTTGAGTACTTTATATTACAGGCATGGTGAGCTTCTTGTCAGCTCGAAGAAAGGTCAATTACAAATATTCTTTTGTGTTACAATTATTCTTTTAGTATAATTCTGAAAGATTTATTTTGAGGGCAATAAATATCTCAGAAACTAAAGGAGGCTGAAATAATCCATTTTCTAAGCAGTACTTCAACATAAAATCCTACACTAGAGCTTACCAGCCACGATTCCACCGAGAACTGCGCCTAAGGCCATTATGCTGCCAATCCAAGCAATTTGATCTGCATTCGGCTTCACTGGACTGTTCTTCCTTTTCATATCGGCAGTGGCTGATGCTGAATACCCACAAGCCATTCCCGTAGCCATTGCACAGGACAAAGCTGCAGCAGCTGCCAAATACATTTTCCGGAAACCACCATGCTTTTCCGCGATTTGGGCATTCATTTCGGAAAAGAAACTAGACGAAAAAGAAACGTACTCCCGCACTCATTTATAACGTCTATTTGATTTTCAGGGAATTTAGCAGCAAGAGTTTCGGTTTTTATCTTATCTAGTAACTATCCATTTTATGGAGACAAAAACAAATCCACGTAACATAATCTAACAGAGCCATCTAATTTAAATCAGTCAACGTCAAATGCCTTTTCATTTCATTTTCTTTGTTTACTGGTGGAAGTAGTTCGAGTTATCAGTTCGAGGAGTATCGGTAGTAAACATTTCCGTCTTTGCTTTCATGTCAGAATGCTTGAGTTATTCCACTCGTTCCTTCTACATTACTATCACTCCCCGTCATTTCCAATGGTAACTCATTTTATATTCTTAAGTTGAAATAAGTTCTCATTCTGATATAAAATTTGCTGAAATTTTGCCAATTTTCTATTCAAATTTGAAAATAAAAAATCAACATGATAATTGAAATAAGATTTATTATAACAGATAATGAAAAAATTTTCAACCCCATGATTTTCAAAAGAATTATTTGTTCGACGATATTGTTTTCACTGAACATTTTTTGTTGCCTACCGTCTTTCAAATGGTACTCGAGTGTAAGTTTAATAAGTAAGAGCGATGGTCTCTCGTGTTTCTTGGGATCATCCTCTCAATTTTTCCAAAATCCACTTCGTATTGAATCTCACGAATAGTCGAACTGTTCTGGAAGAAAAATCGTAAATCTCCTTATTACAAATGTGAAGAGTCAAATGCTTTGGTTAAAACACTCCACTGATGCCTAGCAGGTCGTCTGTGTTTGGAACTGATGTTGGATTCTTTGTTGATTTCAAATCCTCTTTTAGTAACTCTTTTCACAACTCAAAACAAGAATCGATTGAGATTTTTCTAAATTCCAACCTATCCACCAGATCAGCTTAGCTGCAATATAATTTCTCTAATTATAATTGACAAATATCTATTGATAACAAGTCCCTTTTAAAGTTATTCAGAAGTTTTTCCTTTCAGATTTTAGTCTTCTGTAATCCTTAAAATTTATGCGTCTTTAAACTAAATATACCTGTTATATTTTAACGTAATCTTAATGAAAAAATCACCAGTCCTCAGATACTTAAATTGTGAAGCTCAAGACATCAGAATACTAACATGATTTTTCGAATGATAATTTCAGTACTATCCAATCAGTTACTATATATAGAGCCCGTAACTCCAGAACTATATTTCTTCTGAACCTTTTGAAAACTGATTGTTTTATTGCATAAGTAGTAATTAATTAAAAAAGATTATATTTCTTCAGTTTTAAACTTTTTGATTGCTTCTTAAAACTAGAAAATAAACCACACATGAAGCAAGACTATTTTTAGTGATGTTATATCTTTCCCCCATAGTTTTTACAATTCTTGAAATTCGCTGATTGGCTAAAACTTTAATTAAATGTCTGTTTACATTGGTTTTATAACACGTTGACTACTAGCGGGTAGCTTTTTCAGACCGAGTTATTTCATAAACTTTCCACCAGCGCCAAGTGTCAGTATACTCGTAGAGTTTACCTGCAGATTATTTTTATGCTTCGCTCAGGCAGTCATGATTAATTTAACATATTATTTATTCATAAAAATAACACAAAAAATTAGTATTTTAATGAAAATAATACGTTTTAATACATATTTAACCAATGAACACATTATTTACAACTTAAAACAATTTTCCACACACCAAGCTGGAGTCTGGACAGGCAGGACAAAAATAGAGGCGTTTGCTGTTTTGTGTACACTTTACACCCTTGCTTTTTTCTGTGGCTGTAAATAATGTAAGTTCTCTGTATTTCTTTTGGTGAGTTGCGGCATTTTATCACCATCAAAATTGCAATATTTGTTCCAAAATCTAGTTGTCGCTTGATATAAATTAACTCAAAAATACCGTCCAAGAATTGTGTTGCATGTGTTTTCACGGACTGTTGATTGGTTATGTTAGGTGTCAAAGGAAATAATCTAGAAAACAGTTGAATGGGTTTAAGAACGTTTGACTTCGTACCATCAACTAGGACGACTGCCTACTTAAAAAAAACAACTTCAAGGGCTAATACACTGCTGGCCACCGTAAATGCAACACCCTGAAGGAAGCATGCAAATAATATGAAATTTACAACATGCATTAGCGGAGGTGAGATATGCAAATGATTAGAATTTCAGCGCAGACGCACATCACGCGCGCCTGTGGCGCCACTTCAAAGCGCTATTTAAGGCTTGGAGATTTCGACGATTTCAAGTACGGCAATTGTGTTTTTCTTGTGGTTTTATCAAAAAAACGATCAATTATGCCTCGTAGAAAACAGCGATCATCTTTTGATCAAGTATCCGAGTTCGACAGAGGAAGGATAGTGGCCTACCGAGATTGTGGATTATCTTTCAGGGAAATCGGTAGTCGTGTTGGACGAAACCAAACAACTGTAATGCGGATATGTGATCGTTGGATGCAGGAGGGTACGACGGACCGACGTGTTCGATCGCATCTACCTCAGTGCACCACTTCACGTGATGACAGGCATATTGTGCGTATGGCAGTGACGGATCGCTCAGCCACATCACGAACCATAGCACAGCACATTCAGTCTGTACCGCATCATCCAGTGTCTGCGCGTACCATTCGACGCCGTTTACAGCAGAGTGGTCTGTCCGCAAGACGTCCATTGCTTCGTCTACCCTTGACGCAGAACCACAGACGTTTCCGCCGCCAATGGTGCGATGAAAGAAGGATGTGGACGGCAGAATGGAATGAAATTGTCTTTACTGACGAGTCACGCTTCTGTCTGCAACACCACGATGGTCGGATTCGAGTCTGGAGACACCGTGGAGAGAGGATGCTGAACAGCTGCGTTATGCACCGCCACACTGGTCCTGCACCGGGTATTATGGTATGAGGCGGTATTGGATATCACTCTCGCACTCCTCTAGTACGCATTGCCGGTACTTTAAACAGCCAGCGCTACATCTCCGAGGTGTTGGAGCCAGTTGTCCTTCCTTACCTTCAGGGCTTGCCCACAGCCATATTTCAACAGGATAATGCGCGACCACACGTGGTACGCATTGTCCAAGGGTTCTTCGTCAATCGCCAGATTGAATTGCTTCCCTGGCCAGCTCGCTCTCCGGATCTTTCGCCGATAGAAAACATGTGGTCCATGGTTGCTCAACGATTGACCCAGAATACATCCCCAGCTGCCACACCAGATCAACTTTGGCAACGTGTGGAAGCTGCTTGGTCTGCTGTACCCCAAGAACACATCCAAAGTCTCTTTGAATCAATGCCGAGGCGTGTGGCAGCGGTGATCTCCAACAATGGCGGCTACTCTGGCTACTGATTTTGGCAGGAACCACACTTCACAGAAGTCTATAAATTTAATCATTTGATACTTGGTCAACATGTTATCTACAAAATAAATTTTGTTGTGATATCTCTTGTCTTTCTTGGTGTTGCAATTTGGGTGGCCAGCAGTGTAGTAGTGATGAAAGCGATCGTTAGAGGCAATCAAGTGACTCTGGGCAATTCTTTGGAAAATAGACAATTTCTTCTGAAATGATGACTTGCATCTTGATTTGTTCTCAGTCCACAGACGCAGTCACTAATTTTAGTGTTTTCAAACTTTCATGTGCACAGCTTATATTGATAAGCGAGATCAATTGGAAATATTTATTATTCAGGCAAAAATGTAGGTTAAAATTAACTGTAGCCGTTTTTAAAATCTCATTAAAAATATGGCTCTGAGCAATGTCTCCCCGTGATTCAAAAAAATTTGGGGGTGACTTTGCCTATCAAAATTTTAGCCTTCATATGATTATTTACCGTATATTTAAAGACTATATTGACAATACTAGCCATACTTGTCTTCCTATATTCATCTTATGTCACTTTGTCAATAAACATGGGTACATTCCCGCTTCAGGAAATGTGGGATCTCTCGATAGAAATGCAATCTTGCAACGAATACTAGGTATTCCATTACAGGATAGTTGACAAGCTCATAGAAGAGTGACTTTATCTCCAATTTATAGGAATGCCAATTCCACGAAGAAAAATATAGATTCCTGCAGGGCTCTGCTGTATATCTAGATTCATACGGCTCTGTTCCAGGCACGCACAAATCAAAAGAAAAGACTAGAGGAAGCAGTGACGAAGACAGATTCTTCAGGCACAAAAGAACTTGGATGAAAAGGAGTTGGGACATTCAAAATTGAAGAGTTTGGATCATGAGATTTTCGGGAAAGAAATCTGTTCAATTCATGCGTGTACATATGTTGAGGTAGAGATTGCGAACTTGAGAACAAATGATAAAGAAAAATCGTTTACGCAGAATCTGATAGACCTTCCCGACCTGAGGAAATAAGTATTTACCATTTTAAAGGATGAACTTTTCCCCTTCCTTTCTGGCTTCTTGAGTTTAAATAAAATGAGAGCTATTTTGTATTATGCAATTTACACCTAATATTAGAAAAAGTTATTTGATTGATATTTTTCCTTCAATATATCAGATCTGAACGGGGGACCTAAACAGAGGAAAACCGAACTGGGTTAAGTCACTCCTATTTGCCAGGTAACTTTGCCCATCATTTTTTAAATTTTTCAGCTGAGAAGTTATATAAAAAAGAAATAGAAATAGACTGAATCGACTCTAACAGTCAACCACATCAGCAAAACAGTTTATCATCCAGAAAGTCCACGATTTTTAGGCTGAAAGTTGAAAAGTGGACAAAGCCATCCCAGTTGACGGTATACTTCATAAAATAATATTTTCTCAATCATTAGACTAATCCTATTTTCACTCTAGCCTCCTCCAAAAAAGTCTCAACATCCAGACATCGATAAAAGCTACAACTTCTTTATCGGATTAAGAATCATCCATAAATCCACTATTCTACGAATAATAAAACCAGTATGCTTGAAAAAATTATGTTAATGAAAGTTTAATACAAAACTAATCATCTCTATCAAGAAAAATGTAACTTTTTTCCTGAAAATTTTCTTTATTGAGTTTGGTCACCCCTCATGACGAACTTGCAACACCTCACCTCGAAGGAATGAGTCAATTTCATTTTTAAGATAATGTTTCGTTCCTAACTCAAGAATTGGGCCCAAGATTGATTTTAAGTCAGTATTTTGCTACATTATATATACAAATGAATAACGGAATGATTAACGGAGCATTTAAATTTTCCACATGCATCTTCCCCATCTCAATCCATTTCATTAACTTCGTTTTGAGAATAACCATCTGATTTATTCATAAAAATGGGCGCCTTGAGACAACTTGAATGAAATGCGAAGTCTAGTGGTGTCATCCTAGGCATTTCCTACCTCCCTCATCCTAGGCATTTCCTACCTCAAACTCTACAGATTGCCTTCTTTTAACTTGAGATCTAAAATGAGTTGTGAACGACGAGTGAAGTTGACTTATAAGGTTGAAGATCTTATCTCGGCAATTATTATAATACAGACTATGAAACTAGTTTTCTTTGTATTTGACCGTTATCTAGGTATTGTAAAATTCTAGGATTTCGAACTTTAACTGATATGCACCGCGTTGAGTTTATTTCTGCTATGTTGACATGTATCGCTTATCAATTTGTCTCCAATTTTTCAACACAAAAATGATACAATTTGGAGGAATGAAAGAATGAAACACTTGTTAATATATGAAAAAGTTTTAGCAATTAACAAAAAAACTTTTAGACAAAAAACATAATTAGACAAAAAAACTTTTTACGATTCAGAGACCCTATTTTTAGAAATCAGAATTTTTTTAGATTGAGGGATCGTATAAAAAGTTATATTCTTTTTTCAGATAAATAAATTTCTCTACTTAGGTTTGTTTAAAAATGTTTCGAATAAAGTAAAAATGAATATTTTATAAAAGGTTTCACAACAGATCTAAAATTGAATCGTTCTTTTTTCAAGCAGAATCTTTCAAAAATTTCCGGTGGATTTCTGAACAGTCCGATGTATAAAAGTATCATCTGTGAGTTTGGTAGAAATGAGTGGTGTAACTTTTGCTCAAACGTACAATGAGGCTTTACAGGAAACAGATAATAAAAAACGGAATGGTGGCCTTCTAACGTAGAGACGTGCCAAATACAAAAAGCCAAAAATACAAGTAAAATAGTTCTACACAATTCAGTTTCCCTAGGCAAACAGGGAAATGGAATCCACTCAAACTTCCCCACTGATACGCAGTTGGAGTTCTTGAAATCGTCTCTCCATTTGATAATGGGGACAGTTAATTGAGAGGGCACCCAATCTCCTCGATAGATAGATTTACTGTTAGTTGTGCAAGGGTTAACCTCTGGTTACTATGGCCAAGTTGCAAAAGAGAGTGCGTTTAAAACTTAAATATGAGTTCTTAATTACTTACTTTTAAGATTAAAAGCATTCTAATCTCATTTTTCTGTCGTGCAATCTCAGCTACTTCAAAACCCTCTGTCCGATATCCCCCAGCTGATACCATAGCCACTAAGCACGATATTTACTTTTAGGTCTACTTTCAATTTATTGTTAGCCTGTGTTCACATTCCAGCTTTTTCTACCACTTGTTCGTCTGCACCTAGGTGGCAGGAGCCTTGTTAAATAAATTGATTTGGTTGTTTTCAAATTGCTTGTCTGATTCTACAGGACATTTTGGATTCGAGACTTGTATTTTTTAGAACTCTTATTTAAAATCAAACTTTGTGAGCATCAAGAGACAATAGCACGAGACCTCTTTCACAGGGATTCAGACATTTGTCCGATATTCACGAATTCTGGAAAAGCAGGAATCAGAGTTTCATCGTGTGGACAGTTTGGCGACCATTTCGAGGAGCAATATTTCAGGGTCTTAAATAACTGCCAGTGTTGGAACTCAACTGAAAACTCTTTAAGACTCCAGCTACCATAATGTTCTCACCATTAATAATCCCTAGGTTTCTCTTTCACCTACTGCCCAGGTATACACCCTAGATTCAGCAACTTATTAGAGTGCTGTTAAATTCCGGATCGCAGTGTTTTTTTTAATATGAATCTTGTGTACAAAAATTAGGCATTCAAAGATAAATACTTATTTTGCTGTCAAAGGATTGTCTGTTACCAATGCTGGAACAACTAAAGGGTTAGTCGTCTTGCCTTTTTTTCCTCTTTTAATGATAAGAATTTTTTCTAACTATAAATTCATATTTTGAACAAATTAACTACCTGCCTACCTTCCGAATTTTTTTATAGTTCTTATTTAGATTATATTAATTCACTTCAATTAGCTGATATTGTATTCATAAAGTCTCTAAATATTGATGTAATAATTGGAACTGATTACTTCTTTTCTTTAATTCGCTCTGGACAAATTCTTAATAATACACACATTGCACAAAATTCTTTATTTGGATGGGTTTTGTCGGGTAAGCTTCTGAAAATAACACTATTAGCTAGCATTATTAATATTCATTCTGAAGTAGATATTGACAATTCTCTTAAGGGGGAATCGGAAGAAATTCCAGCTGTAAATGTGGGTCGAAATTAAGATGAAGAATTTTGTGAAAATCACTTGAAAGAAAATTATACCAGAAATCCAGATGGAAGATTTGTTGTTAAATACCATTCATTAAATATACTGAAACCTTGGTAAATTTTCAACCTGCTGCCGTTAATAGTTTACTAAGTATGAAGAGAAAATTGAAGCGTAATAAAGAGTTTGAAAACTAGTATAAACAATTTATGAAAGAATATGAAACATTAGGCCATATGGTTGAAGGTAAACCTAGAAATCTGACTCTTGATAATTCTATGGTATTCTTTTTACCTCAACAGGTGTTATTAAACGCTCTAGTTCAACTGCTAAATGAAGAGTAGTGTTTGGTTGGCTCTTGCCGTTAATCTATACTGTTTCCTTAAACTCAATATGAATCAAAGAATATTTTCTTTATTCTCAATTTACGTATTCATGAAATAGCATTTCGTGCGGATATTGACATGTGGTGATCCCGTGGATCAAAATGATCAAATAATTATTTAGAATCAAAATTCTAAAATGTACCACATATGGCACTTCCACCGCTCCTTTTCTATGCACCAAATTGCTATGGATTCCTATTGTGTCTAATATTATTAACGTTGTATTGCTCCAGTGTGACGTTAATTAAAAATACATACCATACCTAATATTATTAACAATAATATTTATATTGATGTTTTATCGTTATCTCAACAGCTCGGAAAATGAGATTGGGATAATCTCCTTGGTTGCAGGAAAAATGGACTAAATTCAGAAGAAAGAACAAAACCATTCGATTCTAATTATGATTTGAAGCAATAATTTGTATGATGTTAAGTATCATTCACTTTAAATTGTGCATATCGTAAAAAATTTGTTAATGGCTGCAAGAGTTGTATTTAAAAATGTTTATGTAATGTCTAACTTTAAATTGAGTATTTTCTATGTACAAAGAAGTTCTATGCAAGTGAGTTCGAGGCTATTGCAAATTTGAAATAAGAAAAGTTATTTTTGTATATTATTTACGAGTGGGAATACGTTTGCAGACCTGAAGCAACCATCTTATCAGTTTGCCTCATCAGCATATAATTAGTATTTTTGTAATGAGACAATAGCGTGCCTGTGATTACCAGTGGGACTGTTATTTGTGCATTTAAGCAGTCGGTAGTAAAGTTTTGTCTTCTACCTTTGTATCAAGAATAAATTCTTGATAGGGTGGGAGTATCCTCAACCGAGAGAGAGAGACACCATGGTCATCACGATATCTATTTTTAGTCAAATCCCCACTTTCAATCTATTGTTAGCCTATGTTGAAGTTCACATTCCAACTAGCACTAGCGTGGCAGGACTTTCAAAATATTTGTTGTCTGATTCTACATGATATCACTCTATTTTTTAAATGAGGAGAACTGATTACAGAAATTAAATAATTTTGTTTTGATACAATAACCTTTAAGCGTTACGAATTGATTAAAAGTGTGCTTAACATTGTATACGATGAAATATTAAGAGATAAAACGAACTGCTTTTGCAACAGATTACACACAATATAAAAAAATCACTAGAAAAAACAAAAGTGAATGAAATTTACCACGAGACTTTATCCCATTCCATTCGAAAGAATTTTATCATTTACACTTTATCGAAATCATTAAAGGTGAGTAGTAAAGAAGATTTACGCAACTCTTTTGGATTGAATCACATGTCCACAATCGAAGATAAAGTGTCAACACACAGTAATGATTTGTATTTTGCAGAGTACGATGGTTTGAAATGATAACGACTTACCGATTTGACATGATTATTTGGCAATATCAGAAGAAAATACGATTAGAAACGTGCTTTGATAGGGATTATAATATTGCTTTCAATACTAGCTTTAAAAGCCCTTGGCTAAACCGTAGAGGGTAGGTATGTGACTGTGGGCATTAACCTTAAAGAAACAATAGCCCAAGGATTTTTCCTTAGGACCAAATTTGGCCTGGGAAAATTCCCGTCCCTCTTCAAAAAATCAGCTCCAGAACTTATTGACCTAGCTACTAATATTGGATCCACCACTCAATTAGATCTATACTTTCAAAAATTAACCACTACAGTAACAGATATTGCAATAGCTTCCATTAAGAAAACTAAATTAAAAGATAAATTAAAGATAAATTGGTGGACCCGAGACATGGCCTCGGCTCGTAACCGGGTGACTGCTCTCTATAAAAGTTTTAAATCTTATTTTGATTGTGCCTCCAGTGGTGAGTCGGGTGAGTATCGGGCCGCGGAGGCTGCCTGTAAGAAGTGTAGAGCTGCGTATAAAAAATTGATGTTAGAAACTAAAAGATCCGCTTGGAGGAATTACTGTTCCGGGACCTCACAAAAATACGGGGTTACTTTTCGAATAGCTTTTGCTAAAAAACCCGGGAATAGACTAATTAACATCCTCGATCCCAACCGTCCACATCTTTCTCAGTTGGATAAGACCAATATCCTGATTGACCACTTTTTCCCGCAAGTCCCAGATGCTGGACTCTTCTTGGGTACTTTATATTCCAGAGTGGTTGACAGAGTGGTTGATGATCGTGGGAGGGGGATTTGGCAGCAGTCTTCACTAATCTAAAAAATGGTAAAGCCCCGGGGCCCGATCTCGTCGACTACAAGATCTGGTCACATCTTTAATCATCACCCAATCTTATTGATAAACCCGATACAAGCCATATTTCAGTTTTCCTATTTTCCCGGCTGCCTCAGGAGTGGGGAGGTCCGCTTCCTGGTCAAACAGGGTAGTGTAACGTCTTGATTCACGGGTAGCTAGACTAGTTACCATTGAAAATATCCGATTCTGGACTAAATTGATTTATTTTACAATTTGTACAAAAAGTCGGAAAATGAATGTAAAGTTCATTAATATTAGTTCCTTGGAAGGTCCAAAGTTCTATCGAGGCGCTTAGGGCTGCTGGCGAGCCTCACAATTTCGCTCGGGGAAGTCTAACGCACGGCTACGGGTGAGCCTATTCTCAACACAAAATTACTCGAAAGAGTACAGAGTTCCAAGGCAGGAAATCTCAGTCTTTCCGGACAGGATCACTACTAGGATGAGCAGTTACACGGATCTCTAGGAGGGTTCTCCTTTACGGCTACGGTCGAGCCTTTCTCACTAAAATACTCCGGCGAGTATAGGATCCCAAGGTGGGATAAATGCACAACAGTGAAAGGATATTCACTTCAAGCTCCAACAACGGTCTCTGCTGACCGTCTCTCCAAGCTCTCTGATCCTCTGTCTCCGTCTCTCCTCTCGTCTTTCCTCTCGTGATCTCTCTCGTCTCTCGTCCTCTCTTGATCTCTCTCTCTCTCTCTCTCTCTGATGATATCTCCCAAAAACTCTATATGTTGGGTGCTTATCGACTCCTCCTTTCCATTTCTGATCCGCCTTTTAGTCGGTGCTGGATTGGGTGTTGAAGATTTCTCACGTTCTTGATTGGCTGTCTCACGTTGGTCTTTCCCCTCAACTTTTACGACAGACTTCGGCGGACTTGAAAGGGTCCATCAAACCCTGTCGGAAACTCATCATCATTTATATCAATCTTCTTGGTCTCGAAATGTCGAAGAGAGCGACAGAAAGGCGCCTGCCCTTTGTTTTGAAACCACAGCGATTTCCGACCCCTGCTGGCTGGCTGTCGTTAAGAAATCATTAAGATGTTTTCGGGTGGTCGTTATGGAGTGTGGGCTTTTCCTCTCGACACCTGAGTCAACAAGATTTTCCATTTTCCCACGTTGTCGTGATGATCGTTTCCCTAGCTGCCGTTACAGAATTCCTAAATTACAGAATTACAGAAAACTAAATTAAAAGATAAATTAAAGATAAATTGGTGGACCCGAGACATGGCCTCGGCTCGTAACCGGGTGACTGCTCTCTATAAAAGTTTTAAATCTTATTTTGATTGTGCCTCCAGTGGTGAGTCGGGTGAGTATCGGGCCGCGGAGGCTGCCTGTAAGAAGTGTAGAGCTGCGTATAAAAAATTGATGTTAGAAACTAAAAGATCCGCTTGGAGGAATTACTGTTCCGGGACCTCACAAAAATACGGGGTTACTTTTCGAATAGCTTTTGCTAAAAAACCCGGGAATAGACTAATTAACATCCTCGATCCCAACCGTCCACATCTTTCTCAGTTGGATAAGACCAATATCCTGATTGACCACTTTTTCCCGCAAGTCCCAGATGCTGGACTCTTCTTGGGTACTTTATATTCCAGAGTGGTTGACAGAGTGGTTGATGATCGTGGGAGGGGGATTTGGCAGCAGTCTTCACTAATCTAAAAAATGGTAAAGCCCCGGGGCCCGATCTCGTCGACTACAAGATCTGGTCACATCTTTAATCATCACCCAATCTTATTGATAAACCCGATACAAGCCATATTTCAGTTTTCCTATTTTCCCGGCTGCCTCAGGAGTGGGGAGGTCCGCTTCCTGGTCAAACAGGGTAGGGACCCCTCCTCCTGTGGTTCATACCGTCCCATCTGTCTTCTTCCAACATTGGGGAAGATCGTGGAAAGAGTTTTTGTTAAACAGTTAAATTTCTGGCTTTATTCAAATTCAATTTTGCATCCTTTACAATTTGGTTTTAGGGAGCAGCATTCGTGCGAATAGGCCATACAATCTGCGGTCTCAAATATTAAGTCACACCGGGGCGTCAGCCATTGTACCCTAACAACTCTTGACATAAAAGCCGCCTTCGATACGATGGACTGGCTGGTGTTGGTGGACACGCTCCATTCCTATAATGCTCCTATAACAATAATAAATTTTATAAAATCGTACCTTAGCTCATCGACAGTTATTTATTTCTTTAATAAAATAAAATAAAATTAATACTTAACATAACAAAAGGTTGTCCACAGGGTTCGTTCCTAGCTCCGGCCCTGTGGAACATTTATTTTAATAAAGTTTTATTTCTTTCAACAAACCATAGTCAAATACAGGCCTTTGCGGACGACCTGGCGGTAATAACGTCAGGCGCCAAGCGGAGGGAGCTTGAAAACAATGTTAATTTTATTCTTGATTTAATTTTCAACGTTCTTACTGGAGTGGGACTCGAGCTGTCCACCGACAAATGTCGGTCCATCGTGTTTTCTAAAGCCACTAAAATTTAAAAGGAATCCAATATTTAGATTAAACATTAAAACAATAGCTATTACCTCTTCTCTTAAATATTTAGGCTTAATAATTGATAACTGTCTCACGTGGAGCGAGCACATCGCCTCCCTGGCTGATAGATGTTTGGACTTTGGTAACTCAATCACTAAAGTAGCCGAGGGCGGATGGGGAGTCTACGGCCGGCTCCAAAGATTATGGTACCTGTCTGTTATGGAAAAAATTTTGACCTATGGGGCCGGAGTCTCTCTGGGGTGGTTCTCTGACAAAGGCTCAAAGAATGAAGTTGTCATCTATCCATAGACCATTTTTAATCAGGATGTCTCGGGCCTATAGAACCACCCCTACAGACTCCCTAAATATAATTACTGGAATTCCGCCGCTCCACGTGACAGTTCAGGCACTCTATTTAAAATTTAAAATCTGGAAACGGCGGCTCCCTGACCCAAATATCGGGGGACTGTCGCTGGTACAATTAGATTCTATCATTCCAATAAACAATTTGCCCTCCAATGTAACCAACTTGAATTTTTTAGATCTTTCGGATAACCCCGATTTTGATGTATACACGGATGGCTCCGGCATTGATGGGAATGTCGGGGCCTCCGTGTGTATTTTTGATGGTAATATTTTAAAGCATACCTATTGTTATAAATTACTCCCCTTTAATAGTGTTTTCCAGGCCGAACTCACGGCAATTTATAAGGCCGTGTTGTGGGCCTGGAGCCACGGTAAAAAGTTAACATCTACAGCGACTGTCTTAGCTCGTTACAAGCCTTAAAGTCAACTATAAATCACAATACCTTAATAATATAAAACAAGAAATAGCCCCATTAACTTACCTTTTTGGCTTGTCTTGGGTCAGGGCCCATGTCGGACTGTCCGGAAATGAGACGGCCGACCATTTTGCGAAGCTTGCCTCGTGTTGCGGGGAGGAGTTGGGGGTCCCTGCCCCCCGTTCCTACCTTCTTCGAAAAATTAAGGATTATATCTCCTCAGAATGGCGTGAGAGCCATAATTCATCCATCAGGGGGCTCCGCCTGAAATCATCGATGCCTGAGGTTGGCCCGGGTCTCCTCTCCGCAAACCGTTATGTGATATGGTTTCTGACAGGTCATGGCCCCTTCGTTGAATATCTTCACAGATTCGGTTTTAAAAATTCAAACATTTGTTGATGTGGGGAATTGGGGAGTGCGGATCATTACCTTTTCGGCTGCCGCCACACATCTCCTTATCATCTTTCAGCGCCGAGTGGGGACAATAAGGGCCTTTGGCTGCGAGCAGTGCTTGGAAGCCAAGGTAGCCAATACAGAATTAAAATGTGTGTGCTGGCTGCCGGGGAGGTGGCGGACGGGCTCCCCCTTCATAGTAAATAATCATAGGCTAAATTTTGATTTGAACGTATTAAATTTTAAAGTTTTTAATATATTGGAATTTAATCTTTTACACTTTTTATGCTATCATTCCTTTTAAACCATCAATCATATTAATTATATTTTATTGGTTATCTCCCCTCCCCTTGCTGTTTGCTTCGTTCGCTTTTGTTATGAATTGTTTTGTTCCTGTATTATTTACCTTGATTATTTGGTTGTTTGCTTGTTTGGTTAATCTTAATTCTGCTTTTCTTTTCTTATTTCATGTTAATTGCCGCTGCGGAGCCTTTTGGGCACACCACAACATTTCAATTTTGTATCTGCTCATGTGGACTTTTTCTACAGTTATATATCAGAGTAGATTCCTATTTAATGTGGACACTGCCCAAGTTCGAACTTCTCCAATGCGGCACAGCATCTATATATCTGGACCAAGCCTGTTTTGTTCTTTGTTCAATATAATATTTATGATGTTGTTTTATGTTTTTGATGTTCGGTACGCTTATGTCTTGCGTCTATTCAATGTATATAAATTTGCTTTCAATAAAAGCCGTTCATGCGCCATGTGGGGTTGGCCTGTGCCCCCTGCCCGGGGGTGTTGGTGTGCCCGTTGCCTCTCGTTGCTGGGAATCATCCCCCTTTCCCCGCCCTCCTTTTCTTGGGCTCTAAACCTTACGGTGAGCCGGGGGAGGGGGTCGTTAAACCGTAGAGGGTGGTGCATCAAAATAAAACTTTATCAAAGAATGTTTTTGCAAATATTTCTTACTTTGTCATTTTGAATTCCGAGATGGGCATCGAAACGGAAAAAGCTGTTCAAAGAACGTCATCAAACATTTTCACCGCTAGTTGTGTAAACAGCGCCGTCTGCAGACATTCTTTGACAAAAATGTTTATTTTGATTCGTTTCGGTTTAAAAGATGCATATGCTGCTTCACTGCGTTCAATAAATATTACTGAAAAATTAAAAAAACAAATTGATGATCAATGAAGTGTTATTTCATTTTAGAAAAGAATATGAAAATATTTGACATACATAAGCTTAGTCCGTGAAACAATTAATTTTGAAACTTTGCTTCTGAAAAATAGCTCCTTTTATTCCTAGCAATAAGTTTCGTTCAAAAAATTCAATTTGAAACCTGAACAGATGAAATGTGTCAAACAGAATTCAACCAAGCGCCCTTTTCAAATTAAATTGCCTTTTCATTAAATTATTAATTGCATCCGACTCTTAAGGAGAGCACACCAGTGCAACCAATATGCAAAATAATATTACACTCAACTTTTACTTAAAACCTCCAACGTAAATCACATAAATTCATTTTTATGTGAAGCTATTCAATTTAAATAGTGCCAATTAGTACAGCAAAAGTAAATATGTAATTTCACATATTATTTTCAATTCAATTAAATTGAGACTAGTACAGTAAAAGTAAATACAAATTGACACATTATTTTCAATCGAAAGCCCTTTTAATCACAAAATCATAATTTAAATTACAATTCTAGTGTACTTATGAGAAATAACTAAATAAATTATAAGACAAATTGTATGGTAATGCACAAATAGAAATAAATATTACGTGAACTTCACTGAGATGTGCGAAATTTCCATTCACATTTCATCGGATACATTTTCATTACGCCCATTAAACATTCACCATGAGAGACTTCTAACCAGAGGTCGAAAAAGGTACATAAATGGAAAACATTTGCATTTGCATGCGATTCGCAAAATATTTTATTTTAGTCTGAAAATATTTCTTGTTCTTGCATAAACACACATTTGAAACCCAAATTTTTCTAATATGTGAACCCCAATTTGGGAAACAATGCTTCAAAACCCTTCAGCCTACCCTCGATGGCTGGTAGAAAAGAGGGTTTGTTTTATGTTCAATGGTGCATGGGGATGTTTATGAAGATGAGTCATTGGTTATGCGTTTTGTAGTTAAAATTGCGAATATTTCTAAAACTTGATTAAATCAAAGAAAAATGAAAACATAACTCGAGAAATGATCAAAAGTGCCCTAAAAATCTCGGAAAGTGACCAAAGTTGCTCTGTAAAATGTCAAAAATGACCTAAAAATACCGAAGAGCGACAAAAAATTTCCTAAAAACCGTGCATATATCAAATTGGGCAAACGGAATTTGTGTACTAACCAAATGTGCAAAAACCAAATGGTTGGAAATATATTTTCCGACTTCCTTATTTGTACTCATCTTGTCTCCATGAATAAAGGCATGAATGATCTGGTTTCCTCATTGAACCGCTTTTCGAACAAATCTGGGAGGTTCTAAAAATGCTCATGCTTAACACACGCTTGCAGATAATTTCTTTTCTATTGTCAAGTGATTGTTCTACCTGATAAGAAAGAAATTCAACAAACACTTCCAGTAATACAAAGGATTCTATTGACTATTCTTCACAAGCCTTAGATAACACTCAGAAATCCAAGTGGCTCTTATTATTTTGTTTTACTATCTATTTCGTTAGAAAAAGGTAATTTGATTTATTTTGAAATCGATTTAAGAGATTTTCTCAATGTAAGAGCAGAATCATTTCGATGAGTTGAAACGATGGCGGAACTTCATCGTGACGTTAAAAAGTTAAGGAGTTCATCAGCAACCAGTTCCACTAGTTCTGTGACTGAGTACGTGAATGAAGTTTTTACAGAATCTGAAATTGGGTTCAACAAGCCTGTGAGAATCCAAGTCGATACGAAGTATCCTCCACCTAACGATGGGAAGAAAACGCTTCAGAATGTTACCGACTTTGCTGTCCCGAGTCAAGTGGATGATTCGTTTCATGATTCGGACAGTGCTTTTCTTACAAGCATACGAAATGGTAGGAAAATGTACCTCACAGCAGCAGTCGTTTTATTGTTTGCTGTATGCATGGGGATTACTGCTACATACTCTGCGACTGCAACAAAGGACATGAACGGTCATCACAGTTCCATTCATCCAACTGAAGATGAAATATCCTGGATTGGAAGCCTAATGGCAATTGGAGCACTGATCGGCGGATCAGCAGCAGGTAGAGCTGATACTTTTTTACGGTTAGAATATTTAGAGAAAACAATAAGTTGCATAGAATACGAATGTGGTCCATTTCATTAGGGTAAATCTTCTTTTGCATTTGGAATATTTCTCTCTCATCGTTAAATGAATGTCTGGATTTTTTTAAAAATTTTTATACCAAGTGTTAAATAATGACGAAATGAAATAATGGGAAAAATCCATTTTCTTAATGTTTTATTATTATTTTAATTTATAATGTCCAATAAATCTATTCTAGAGTGTCAAAAAGCATGCAAACACTGGCTCCTTTTTTTTTTAAATAATGAGGTCACAAATGAGGAAACTTCGAAATCGATAGATTTTCCCAGCCACGTAGCATAGATATTGCACCTGCAATCCCTTTGAGTTGACCAATACATTTGAAAATGAGTCGTCAACAGACAGAGAACAATAGAAAATGAGTTGATCAAAAACTAATGTCGATGCATCAAGTACATTACCCCATTTTTGGCCTCCACGAAAATGTGTCCCTCAGTTTCACCTATAATCGAGAATATAATTGTTAGTTAATGCTCTAAAATATTAGTATTCTGCAGTGAACCCACTTTTCAATGACATATCAGAATCTATGGAGAAAATCCGGAAAGCTATCATATTAATTGTTTTCCGCGAGTGATCCGTAAGAAAATGATAAATCCTCTTCTAAGAAACATTAAGGTGAAATAATCAACGGTGTAAAAGTTGATGCTTTAAAAACTACATCTAGTCCTTGTTAAACACTGCATCCACTAAAAATCTATTTTCTACACCTTGTAAGATTCAAAAGATGCCACTTAAAGAACAGTGATTTCTGACCTACTACGGAACAGAAGAAAATAACAATGGATGTTGATGAATAGAAAAAAGTTCAGAGAAGAAAGAAAGCATAATATATTATGTCCACAAAAACACATCACCAAGATAGGGATGAAAGAGTACATTCTGAACCAGTATCACGAACAGGAGAATCTAAATCCTCTTCAAACATAATCAAGACTTACGTTCCTAGAAGAATCCCACAAAATACTTGCGACCCATACGGTACTTGACAAGATGGAAACAAAAGATTATTAATAAAAATTAAGTACATGAGCTCAATGTGAAAGCAGCAGAAATTAATATAACAAATTAATACTTTGAAAGGGAAGGAGAAGAAATATTGAAGAAAAGCGATTTCATGGGGGAAATAAATTGGTTTCCATTTCAGTTTGAGTCTATATTTTCAACCGGTGTGCCATACGGAAGGTGCAACGCTTGAAATTGTATACGATTGATTTCATTTGAACGGTTTAGTTTTGAAGTTATGTATTCGCTAGTAACTTGAATTATGAATCATTTTGAGTATTATTTTTTGTAGTAAAAATGGTAGGTAATTAGTATTACTTTGTAAATGCCAAAATATGATGCCTTTGAGTTGTCTAGTCAGAGCAGTTCTTATTTCGGCCCATCTTCGGGGGTCAGAAAAGGGAATTTATTTCATCACCTGATAGCATTAAGTTGTGATGATGCTAAAGTGGGTTGTTTCAATTCAATTGTTAACTCCAATAACTCATTCATATGGTAATTGTATGTCAACGATTTTCTTCTGAAACGCATATTTTAATACTTAAATATACTGCTTCCAAAGAATATGCAGGAGCAATCGAGCAAAAAACTCGACCAATCGGTTGGTTGGGTTTTATAGAAGCAAGGGCCATATTTGGCCAAGCGGCGAAAACCATCACGTTAATAGACATGCATAAAAGAAAGTCACACTGGCTGCGATCACCCAGGGAGGAATCTGCGCCGATAACTTAATTCAATCAATGTAAGTCATAATTCAATCATAGTTCCATAGCTCTCCAGTATTCTTTATTTTTATTGTTATGAAATACTTATTTTTTCAACTTTTGCAAACATGTTTTGTCTTCATTGTTATAGTGAAGAAAAAACTAGTTTCCTCCTTTAAAAATAAATTATGTACAAAATATGTTTTATTACATTCACGTTTAAAAGCGCATTTTTGAACCTGTTTGAAATCACCTAGTTTTGAGGTTATTCAAAGAGCTCAAGACAAAACAATGGGATATTTATTGGAAGGTTTGTTCTAGCTCATATTACAGTTGCGTCATCTGACCGTGGTTCAAAATTACGTGGTGTTGTCCTCGGATCTTTCCCTTTGGGATTGATCCCGGACCGTCACCAATAGCCCATTGTGTTGCTCCAGTGTGACGTTAATTGAAATTCCCCCTCCCCCCCCATATTACAGTTGAAATTAAAACTGATAGTTCCTGGTAGATTTTATGGCAATCACTCGCTTTGAGGTGAATGAACTTTGTTAGAAATTCATTCTATTTCGAAACGACAAATAGAATTTCATTTCTCAGTTAAATCATGGACTTATACGACTACTAGTTACTAGTTACTAGAGAAATAGTTAAACAATTTTCTCCTATACTATTCATTTCGAATTCTGTTCATTATATATTGTTTAAGTGGGTAGGTAGGGTATTTAATTAACGTCGCACTTTTGCAACACGACGGGCTATTGGTGACGGTCCTGGATCAAACCCGAAGGGAAAGATCCGAGGACAACACCACGGAATTTTGAACCATAGTCAGATGACGAGGTCACACCTGAGCTGGCACCCCACTCTCCAAACTTCCACACCACGCCAACGTAAGGACATCTGAGGCCACGACAGATTTAATGTGCACTAGCCCCCACCTACCCGACGGTCTTTGGTTGGATTCGAACTCGCAACCCTCCGGTTGCCAATCCGTTACTCTTCCAACCGGGCTACCCTTGGTCAATTGGGAAAAGTATGCTTAGTGGAGCTAATGGAGAGTTAGAGGGAAATGTACCAGTGCCTGCTGTACAAAACGGAAACCAAATGAACGCTGGCTCCGAGTTGTAAAATTGTTTGCTGACATGTCTCTAGTAGCAACTGTTATCCAGATTTGCGACATCTCAAATTGCACAAGAAGAAAAAACACCCACTTTTCAATGCCATTCATTTATCGGTAAAACTGCCCGGGATTCATTTTCGTGATTTGTATTGAAATGTTAACAAATTGATCCGAATGATTGCATTGGTATATGTTACTCAATTTGTGACACTACTCGGGGAAAATGACTGAATTTAAAATCGATCGGTTTGAATTAACAAACTATTGGAATTGATTTCTCTTCCAATTTGAATGGGAGAAATTTGTGCGGGAGATGTTTTAAGAAATATATTTTGGTGTTTTTCAGGATATTTCACAAATAGCCTTGGACGCAAAGGGGTTCTCATGCTGGACACTGTTCCTTTTGTCATCGGATGGAGTTTTATCGCTTACGCCGATTCAACCGCACTCATTTACGTTGGACGGATAATGACGGGCTTTTGCTGTGGAATCGTTTCGGTCACGACCCCCATGTATTTAGTTGAAATTTCTACTCCCGACGTGAGAGGCCTTTTGGGCGCTTCTTTTCAGTTATTCGTCGTCATCGGAGTCCTCATCGTATCTGTGCTTGGCTCCATTCTGACATGGCGCTATTTGGCAATATCTGGGGCTGTAGCAAGCTTGGTAGCTGCTGTCCTGATGATACCGATGCCGGAATCGCCCCGATGGCTCATGAGCCGAAAAAGACGAAGTGAGGCCAAGAATGCAATTCTTTTTCTGCAAGGGGAATCCTACGATGCCGAAGGCGAATGTGCTCAAATGGAAGAGGAGATTCTGTCCCAGCCCAAGGGAAGTGTCAAACTCAAAGAAATGGCCGTTCCCGCAGTTTATAAGCCATTCATTCTTTCGGTTTTACTCATGCTTTTTCAACAGTTTAGCGGCGTGAATGCGATTCTATTTTACACGGTTCAAATATTTGAAGCGGCTCACAGCTCTATGAAATCTTCGACAGCAACAATCGTTGTTGCAACGGTACAAGTTGTTTCCACGCTAGTTAGTAGCCTTCTAATGGATAGAGCTGGCCGAAAACCCTTACTTGTGTTTTCGGGCGCTTGCATGGCTTTGAGTTTAATTGTATTTGGAGCTTTTGAGTTCGCGCGAAGCAATGACCAATCTGTGGTAGAGCGATACGGGTGGTTACCTTTAGTGTGTCTCGTGTCTTTTATTGCTGCATTTTCTATTGGTTTTGGGCCTGCACCATGGCTAATGGTAGCAGAAATGACCCCAGCTCGTTTCAGGAGCATTGTAAGTGGGATTGCAACAGCTCTCAATTGGACTTTCGTATTCATCGTCACCAAAACCTTCACAATCGAAACAGAAGTTTTGAAAAGCTACGGAGTTTATTGGTTATATTCTGCCTTTTGTATAGCAAGTATCTTCATGACACTATTTTTACTTCCAGAAACAAAAGGTAAAAGCGAGGAAGAAATACAAGAGTTTTTTTCAAAGAAATGAGACAATTCATTGTATGATAAAATTTACGTGCATTGTATTTCTTGTGTTTTCTATTACATACTGTAATCCAGAATGGTTAAGTACTCATTTAAGAGTGCTAAGTGTTATCACTATCAAATTGTACATTCTCATATAAAATTGTAAAGGAGGGGAGATTAGAAAGGCAAAAAGCTCTATAAACTGATTTTCAAATTGTTCACGAATGATACAGGTTTTAAAAACTGCTTCTACTGAAATGATTGGGTTTTATTTGGCCAAGTAAACGGACATACACACATTTTACTGGAGAGAGTGGGATCGAACTCATAGGGACCCTTCCTGAAATGAAGACAACTTATTTAAACATATGCTACTACTGAGAATAAATATAGGTTCTGAACAAAGCTATACAATTTATAAATAAATAATAAATATTTTTCAGTAAAATGTGCAGGTATGAAATGCGTTTTTCAAGATAATAAAACTGCCATTATTAATTATATTGCATATATGCTTCAATGTAAGGTACAATTATCGCTAATTATTCATTAGAGTTAACAGAAAACAGATAGCCGCATTTATGGTGTTTCGTTCTCATTAGTTTCATCGCAATTGGAGAGAGCTGGATGAAAAGATTGATTTAACTTTTTCAGTATTTAAACATTTTAGTCTAACATTCTTTCCATTTGTAGAGCCTTATAGATTTGAAAGGTAAGAAACCTGAAAAGTTTCACAATTCACTTGACTGTTGATTTCTGAAACTTGCTCGAAAAGTTATCGAAAAACTTTGATATATTAGTATAAGATTTCTGATATTATTGCAGATAATATTGAAATATTCTCGAACCTTTACGTCTCTCTATGACCATATTTTGCGATTGCATATTTGGCATATTTTATTATCTTCTATGATAATGGTTCCGTTTCTTTTGTGTCTTTACATTTTGTAAAAATTAATAAAGATATTTTAATACACAATATTCCACTCAAGTATTCAGTGCAAACTGTGTGTTTAACATTTCCTAAACAATACAAGAAACGCGTGTTTCTCCTATACATTACACAATTAGAATAATCAAATCTTTAAGTTGCAGATTCTCGGAATACCATACGTAGACGTCTTGATCGCGTGATACTTATGTGTGAAGTCATGCAGGCCATTCTTCATTGTAGAGAGCATTACTGAGGAGATGAACACTTATCGACACTTTAGAAATTTACAAGTATCAAATAGTCAGAAAGCTTTTAAACAATTGTGACTCGACTCTCTGTGATACTATAAAATGTAGAAAATCTCTTACTACACACATTTGACAAATAATTTACATTTGAAAAAAATCAAAACCCAAATTATGACAGTTGATGAAATGATGTAACTTTCCATCTCTGAAAAAACTTTGTTATCATGTTGTTATTCAGAATGTTAATTGCTTAATCTATCATTTCCTTAAATATTCGAGGAAAATGTTATTCAATTAAATGGGACGAATAAATAAAATATAAAGCGTCAAATTTCTGACTAGCTCAGCTCATACAGACAGAGAAGAGGTACTCATCTAACTCATTCATATCTATTAAATCCACATCCTGTGTAATCCTCTTTTTCTATATACACAGATTTTACTCGCAAACATGCAACGATTTTACAAGCAAATTTATTTGTAATTTTAACTAATGCATCTTTCATGGTTTAGTTTAGCATTGTTCAATTTAATTAATTAGCTTTTATAATCTTATTGTAGATAATTTTTTAATCCTGAAAAACTTTTGTTGAGATTTTGACTTTGTGTGGAACTTTGTGTGTGATATGTATCTTTGTGCTAGCGCAGTGTGACTTTTTACATTGTTGTGCTAATTATACACTGCTGGCCACCCAAATTGCAACACCAAGAAAGACAAGAGATATCACAACAAAATTTATTTTGTAGATAACATGTTGACCAAGTATCAAATGATTAAATTTATAGACTTCTGTGAAGTGTGGTTCCTGCCAAAATCAGTAGCCAGAGTAGCCGCCATTGTTGGAGATCACCGCTGCCACACGCCTCGGCATTGATTCAAAGATACTTTGGATGTGTTCTTGGGGTACAGTAGACCAAGCAGCTTCCACACGTTGCCAAAGTTGATCTGGTGTGGCAGCTGGGGATGTATTCTGGGTCAATCGTTGAGCAACCATGGACCACATGTTTTCTATCGGCGAAAGATCCGGAGAGCGAGCTGGCCAGGGAAGCAATTCAATCTGGCGATTGACGAAGAACCCTTGGACAATGCGTGCCACGTGTGGTCGCGCATTATCCTGTTGAAATATGGCTGTGGGCAAGCCCTGAAGGTAAGGAAGGACAACTGGCTCCAACACCTCGGAGATGTAGCGCTGGCTGTTTAAAGTACCGGCAATGCGTACTAGAGGAGTGCGAGAGTGATATCCAATACCACCCCATACCATAATACCCGGTGCAGGACCAGTGTGGCGGTGCATAACGCAGCTGTTCAGCATCCTCTCTCCACGGTGTCTCCAGACTCGAATCCGACCATCGTGGTGTTGCAGACAGAAGCGTGACTCGTCAGTAAAGACAATTTCATTCCATTCTGACGTCCACATCCTTCTTTCATCGCACCATTGGCGGCGGAAACGTCTGTGGTTCTGCGTCAAGGGTAGACGAAGCAATGGACGTCTTACGGACAGACCACTCTGCTGTAAACGGCGTCGAATGGTACGCGCAGACACTGGATGATGCGGTACAGACTGAATGTGCTGTGCTATGGTTCGTGATGTGGCTGAGCGATCCGTCACTGCCATACGCACAATATGCCTGTCATCACGTGAAGTGGTGCACTGAGGTGGATGCGATCGAACACGTCGGTCCGTCGTACCCTCCTGCATCCAACGATCACATATCCGCATTACAGTTGTTTGGTTTCGTCCAACACGACTACCGATTTCCCTGAAAGATAATCCACAATCTCGGTAGGCCACTATCCTTCCTCTGTCGAACTCGGATACTTGATCAAAAGATGATCGCTGTTTTCTACGAGGCATAATTGATCGTTTTTTTGAAAAAACCACAAGAAAAACACAATTGCCGTACTTGAAATCGTCGAAATCTCCAAGCCTTAAATAGCGCTTTGAAGTGGCGCCACAGGCGCGCGTGATGTGCGTCTGCGCTGAAATTCTAATCATTTGCATATCTCACCTCCGCTAATGCATGTTGTAAATTTCATATTATTTGCATGCTTCCTTCAGGGTGTTGCATTTACGGTGGCCAGCAGTGTATTATAAATAGAACTTTCAAAGAATTCAATACTAGAAATCTATTACTAAGCATGACTTCCGTACTTGTTGAAGAAACATGTCTAGCTGAATCAGAGGCCCAAATAAATTCAGTGTTGGTTGAAATACGAGCAGAAGTTAGTTTAATCAGCATAAATTGAAATGTTAAAAAAGATTGTGGAAAGTTGACTGTTCATCTGAACATTATGCATTTAATTATGTTAATTCACTAATAAAAACAAATTAGTGTTATCCATCTTTGAGTTACTTTAATGGAGAAATGATGTACGGGGCAAGCTTTATATCATAATATAATGATTTCTATTAAAGATTTTTGTTTCAAACTTTCACAGCAACATTTAAAAATTCCAATGGGAAAAAAATATTTTCTTTTTTATGAAAGCGTTTTTGTATGGAGGAATTCCCAGGTACTCATTCTCCCAATCGATGGTTTTTTCAATGAACAGGCAGGCCAAAAATCCATCCCAACTACCAACGAAAACAGCAAGGTCTACAAAACAGTGGTTGTCTTGAATTACTGTAACCTCATAACTGGACATGATTGCCTCATTTGCATCGAATTGTAACCAGTCTGACCCTTTGGACACATCCCACCTGCAAAGCAATTCATGGAGCTTTCCCAATAATGTGAGAGAACGTTTAAGGCTCCATTTCTTTTTCTGTATTTTCTCTTTGATATCCTAATTTATGTTGTATTTCTTCTTCTGTTTCCATCTTTCCCTAGTCATTGGAATTTTTTTTAAATACCTCATTTTTAACATTGTTAATTTTCAATTGAATGATGTCATTATTTATGATTGTTTTCATAATAAATATTAATTTAAAAGTATTACTATAGTCATTTTAACATTTTAAATCTCGTTAAACGGTTAATTTGTCATTACTTTCTTGCAAAAAATTATCATGTTAGCATAGTCGAAAAGCAAAGGAGAATATAAAAAGAACATTTTACATTTTTATTATAATTTGAATATTCAAAACGACAATGGTGTTTCAAATAAAATGAAATAATTTTTCTTATTTAAAGGGACATTCGTGATAAATAATATCCACACATTGTATTAAAAATGAAAATTTTGATGAATTGACAAACTGAAAATGCAGTGTCTACTAAGATAGCGAATTATTAATACAGTTAACATCCACATCCTAAATGCTCAATAACATTGATGAAGACTTTTTACTATGCCAGTCGGTTAATAATGCAGTTTTTTAACAGATAGATTTTTGTGGTTAATTACGTCGCCACACAAGTACCCATTAGAAGAATTCTGTAATGAATTCAAGATATGAAAATTGAATTTGAAGAGCAAATAAATACTTTGGTCACATTAATGAGCCTTAAGAAAAGGTTTCCGAAAGATAGACGCTCTTCCTCTAATCTAATCGAGTCTCCTCGAATTAGCTGGTAGTATGGCATTGAATAGTGATTACGACAATACGATGTGAGCTCCGGTTTTCTTATTCGAATACCTTAACCAATTAGTAGCGTGTATATAAGATGCCTTGCGAACGTTCCTCCCATTAGAAAGAACAAATGTTCATCTTGCAAGCGATTCTATCCTGTTTGAAAAAAGTCACACTTACAGTAAGTTCTTTTATTTTATTAATTTCCTTCGAGTGTTGAATTTTGATTGAAATTAAGGAATGTAATCCATAGCCTAATCCTGGCACTTTCCAAGCATGGCTTGAAAAGTGCCATTTCTAGAAATGCATTCGATAGAAGGGTCCAAAAGTTTCCCAACTATTGATGGGGCAATTCAATTTTTAGTTTTCACCCTTTATTTTTTCTACATACGTTTTTAGAACGGTTCTCCAAATGTAATCTGAACTTTTGTCCTTAAAATGATCTTCAGCACTTTTCCCAAGCAGATCCAATTTTCAAAACCAAAAAACTTTAAATATTCGTTTCAACATTTTGCAACATTAGATGGATGATAGAATAGAATTAGATCTGCCAATCCTTGTTCCAACTTGACGGAACCTACTATTTTTCAAATCGATCGAACTTCTTTGATATTGTACAACTTCAATTTGAACTGGATTGGAGACATCAATTTTTAAGCTGCTCTCATTGCAATTACAGGAGTATGTGTTTTTAATTAATATCAGACTGGAGCAACACAACGGGCTATTGCAATCACAGGAATTGAAAGAACTAGACATAAAAATTTGACATTTCTTTAACCTATGCCAAGATCTTAAGGCCACACGAGCGTTCGGGTGACGCAATAGCATGACTCGCAGAGTTCCTGTCATGAATATTGCTATGAAAATTCCTCACTGTGATATTTGGCTACACTCGTTGAACAGGACTATTTTAAGGCGTCATTGTTCCAAACATAAGCCTTTTATAGGGCTAAATATTGTATTTGTCTTATTTACATTAATTTTCCACTCTCTTAGCAAATGTTCCATAAGCTATTCAATACACATAAAAGATCTTAACCTTTCCATACGTTCCTTAAATGTAGAGCAATTATAAAAATATTCCATATTATAAAAACTCATGTACGTTCGATACCCGGATATCACGATATGAGTATTTTCGGAGTACCGATCCTCGTACCATCACAAGAGGTTTGACACCACAACACTTTCCAATAGCATCAGCATTGCATTGGACTAGCATCTCCTGGGAAAGGTTTCGTATCGGTCCCATATTATTAAAACTCATGCACGTGCGATACCCGGATATCACTATATGCTTAGTTTAGGAATACCGATCCTCGTACCGTCACAAAAAGGGTGATACCAGACCGCTTTCTATTAGCATCAACTTTGTATTGCACTAGCATTTCCTGGGAAAATTATTCCTATGTGTTTAATATTATTAAAACTGCACAAGTTCCACCCACTAAGAAGGAAGGGAGGCTTCTGATTGGTGCCTCAACACTCATCCGCTACTCCTCTTCTCGAAGTCCCAGCAAAACCTATAAAAGGCTCTGACAAACCCAAATCTGTTCTGTCCAATTACTTGCAACTTCACAAGAGATTGAGGGCCTATGGTCCATGTTCTCCAAACACTCCAAAATCGTCCAACTATTAAAACTGCGATGTTTTAAATGCTATTTGAAAGTGACAAGGTTTCTTTCATGACACTGAAACTTGCGCTAGTTGTGCTGCGCTAGGTCAAGAAGATACTTGCTCTGCCTTGTGTAAACTGCAACGTGGATTATCCGGCGCGGTCACGAACGTGAACTAAATCGGTACTTTAAAAGAAAGGGCAGTCAGTGAAAATTCTTCAAAACATCAGTTTTATTGAGGCACGCAGGCAAGTAGAATCTCGGACACTTAAAGCCGCGAAATCATACACTTCTGCCATAAAAACCGTGAAAACGGTTGCCATTAAAGGTGACTAGCCTTCCTTCACTCCAGTACATTTACCATCTGAAAGTACTCAAGAACGAAACCAAAAACCTCTTCAACTCCACAACCCACTTCATCTTCAACCCCAAAATCTCCTAAATCTTCAACATCAAAAGCTTCTTTATCTCCAAATAAAAGTCCAGATAATTTCCGAGGCACAATAAGCCTTCAAATTAAAAATGGCAAAAGATAATCTGTCTAAACACAGATTAGCCAACAATCCATTTAAAATACCACATGCCGTCAGAGACGCAGAAGCTGTGCAACTGCATCCCTCTGACATAGAAATTTTGGACATTCTTATGAATGACCTGACAAACCGACACATGGAATCCTAAATTCACTAACAAAATCAGCTCATTTATAGTAACAAGTTGGATGACATTAAAACCCTAATTACAGAATTAAATCGCACCTGCACAGCACTTGAGGAAACCTGATATCGACTGACAGTGAGGAGATCCGTCGCTATGTTTGCATTCGAACTAATAATGAAGGAAGATTTCATTACTGTATCACTAAACACGACTTTACAAGCAGTCGCTGTGAGAGTACAAGTACGATTACCATTTGTACCTACCACCAAATCAGACCATCCAACAACAGAGCCTTGAGTATTTAGTGGATCAGCTACCAGAACCTTCATCCTAAGTGACTTGAATGGTCACAATGTGCTTTGGGAAGTAAGGATACAGATTGAACAGCTGATCACCCATCGCTGTCTCTGCTCAATAACGAAGTTACCCACTTCTATAAACGCACATTTCATACCTTAGAGCTCTCCATCTTATGTTTTCTCTCTTTATTCTCTTTATTCGTCGGTAGTGACAACAGCAATAATTTTGTCACTCATATTGGTTTCCTATTGTGATCACGGTACATCTATGAGGCTGCCAATTGACCATAATTTACATCTCAGGCCATTGTTACTGAACAGATGGTAGGGAGAAACATAGACGAAAAAGTCACCGATATTATCATAAAAGCAGCTAATACAGCGATCCCTAAAATATCTCCATCCTTGCATAAACACTTCAAATCTTGGATTAACGCTGAGTTGCACTGCAGCTATAAAGGCCCAATGTAAGCCTTGGGGTATCTTCCGCCGATACCAATTATTACTAACTTGATTGCCTTTAAAAGAACTAAAGCAAATGCAAAGCCGAATACACCGTCAAAGCCAACGGGAATCATGGAAGCTTTCTGGCAAAACATCCACCACTCCCTCGAAACAGCTATGGAGCGGGGTTCGAAGGGCATGAGAAAATATAATTTCTTTCATTGAAGAGAATGGTCACCTCGTCTCGGAGGTTGTTGAGATAGTTTCTGCAGCTTCCAATTGCAACACCTATTCAAACGCATTTTGACTCGCAAAGCATCGCCTAAATTTCCATTCTTGCACCCAACTCGGCTATAGCTGTTCATTTACAGAGCTTCCTTCAAATGACCAGGCATTAGCTACAGACATCTGCACTCCCTTCGTAATCTCTAGCGAATATATAACCGTATATATGGGAGGAACATAACTTTCCAGTTGGTCTGGAGACTTGCGATAGTCATACCTTTCCTCAAACCTGGAAAGGATCCTAAAACCCCTTCCAACCATCGGCCTATAACTCTTACGAGCTGCATGTGCAAGCTCTTTTAAAAGACAGTGAATTGTTTTCTTTGCATCCTAGAGACGATTCAGGTGCCTTCCCATAGCGATTTCAAGGCTCAACCGTAGTTTCTAATGTTCGAAACCCACGTTCGTATGATCACACTTGGCGACACGGTATACTTCAAGATCTACATACCTTTGGGTTTCGAGGAAATTTACCCATCTTCATTAAAACTTTCTTGTATTACGACAGTTTCAGGTTCGAATTGGTTCCACCCTTTCCGATTCTTTTTCAAGAGAGAGTTCCACGGAGGAGTATATTGAGAGTAACTCTTTTCACAGTTAAAATTAATAACATTCTCAGCCAACTACTTCCCTCTGTTCAGGGTAATCTATGATCTCAACATCTTTTGTCAAGGTAAAGACATGCGGTTTGTCGAGTTACAACTGCAGAATTCTGTTTCTCGATTGGAGTGACGAAAATGGTTTCAGCTTTGTACATTTCTGCCAGAATCTGCATCCTGCTCTAGAGATCTCCCTGGGTGTTACAAGGATCGCAGTGGTGGAGAGAGAAAGATTTATAAGAATAATATTGTCCCCCACGTCGAGCCTTTACGTTAATCTTGCGAGAAAAGACTTTTCTCTCAAATACATCGTGTTAAATATTTATCGTGCTCTTATTCGCTCCAGATTGGACTACGGCTGTGGAGACTCCGCTTGTCCATCTGTCTTAAGGAAGCTCGATACGGTGCATCGCGCCGCACTTTGCTTTTGCATTTCACCCGTCAAAAGCCTGTACTTGGTATGCCACGAGCCACCATTGGCTTCCACTCGTCTCCTACTGTCGTCTCCCATGCTATACTACCGCATCTTGTCCCACCTATCTAATCCACTACATGATTCAGTCTTGAACACCTCTTATAATCGCCTTTCTAATAATCGCTCAGCTTTTAATTTCTCACTCGTACATCTTCGAATGCCACAGCCGTTACTGAATTTTTTTCATTCTTCCTACTCTACAAACTTCCACACCTCGCCAAGGTGATTGGATGTCAGGGAGAATCCCATCCACAAATTTTTAACTTTCTAAACAGCATTGCCATTACCCATCACATTTAATTTTATGTGTTTTGCTCATTATTGATTTTACTGCTTCCGATCCTATAAATATATAGAATATTATTTTTATGGAAATGTTATCTTATTAAATTATAATTGCATAATTTATTAACTTGAAAAGTTTTTATTAATTATTTATCTTGTGCTTGGCACAGCATGTCCCTTGAGGACCATACTTGAACACTTGAAATTTTAAACCAAATTTCAAAATTAGGAAACATGATCAATTAAATTCAAATTTTGCGAGGATTATCCAAACAAATTTCAATTATGCGCAAAAATGAAAAGGTCATACTCAAACGGAGAAAAACGCGTTTTTGTTGTATATTTATCTCCTACTATATGTTTTATGCTGTCGTCCTGTATGCTGTATGCTGTCCTTGAAACTCCGTCAAAAATTAGAAAAATTTGAGTTTGGTATCATCGATTTTTTTATAAGTTTTGTTCAAAGTTCCCTTAACTCTAAGTATTTCGAATGCGTTAAAGATCGTCAAAAGAATATTTCTAAACAATATTTCTCGTGGGCAGATAATGGCCGGTAGTGACTAGCTCTTTGGTAAAAATGATTAAACTAATTAAACTGTTTTTCCACAGCTTAGATTCTTCATATGCACCAAAACATTGAATGGCGTAAAACTCTTACTCCGAAGTTTTTGTACAATTGACCAATATATTTTGATTTTTGATGTAAATAAAAAACAATTGCATCAACTCTGTTTATTCGGTTTAGTGAAAATTCTCTAAATGTTTGTCCCCACCCAATTTGTTTCAATTTGTTCAATTTGCTTAATTGTAGTTCCTATCAATTGAATTTTCATCAATTGAAACAAGTAAGTTTCTTTTCGTATGCAATGGGATAACAGCTATCGATAGATTTGGAAGGAATTCGATTTATAATACTTCATCCGATAGAAGTTGGCAACGTTTATCAAATTATAGGTTAGAGACAATGAAACTTATTGTGGCTGGACAACAGAGCAGTCACAACTTGATTTGAATTTGGAAATTATTAAACAATGAACTTGTGTTGATTCTTCTGATTTGTATGTGATTGTACGAGGGTTGATTGAGGAAGGAAAGCTTTAATTTCAGTTCGAAAACACATTTTTCTTTTGAACATTGCAAACTTTTGGTTCTTCCCGAAATTGAGGAATTTTTCGTCCGATTCTGTAGTTGAAGTGGCTGTACAAGCAAACAATAAACTTTTTCCATTGAAAAAGCTTGTTTGGAAAAAGTAACAATAAATGATGACTTGAAAAATATTGTTTAAGATAAATAAACTCTCTTTTTGATACAACTTTCATTATTTTATTTTGTCGTTTTATATGGTTGGAGATCTTATTTATCAATCAACCATCGTACGAGTTGAAACAAATTAACCATATAGTAATTTATGATTGAAAAGTTAATGAAAACAATCTTAATAAAGCTACACTGCTGGCCACCCAAATTGCAACACCAAGAAAGACAAGAGATATCACAACAAAATTTATTTTGTAGATAACATGTTGACCAAGTATCAAATGATTAAATTTATAGACTTCTGTGAAGTGTGGTTCCTGCCAAAATCAGTAGCCAGAGTAGCCGCCATTGTTGGAGATCACCGCTGCCACACGCCTCGGCATTGATTCAAAGAGACTTTGGATGTGTTCTTGGGGTACAGCAGACCAAGCAGCTTCCACACGTTGCCAAAGTTGATCTGGTGTGGCAGCTGGGGATGTATTCTGGGTCAATCGTTGAGCAACCATGGACCACATGTTTTCTATCGGCGAAAGATCCGGAGAGCGAGCTGGCCAGGGAAGCAATTCAATCTGGCGATTGACGAAGAACCCTTGGACAATGCGTGCCACGTGTGGTCGCGCATTATCCTTTTGAAATATGGCTGTGGGCAAGCCCTGAAGGTAAGGAAGGACAACTGGCTCCAACACCTCGGAGATGTAGCGCTGGCTGTTTAAAGTACCGGCAATGCGTACTAGAGGAGTGCGAGAGTGATATCCAATACCGCCCCATACCATAATACCCGGTGCAGGACCAGTGTGGCGGTGCATAACGCAGCTGTTCAGCATCCTCTCTCCACGGTGTCTCCAGACTCGAATCCGACCATCGTGGTGTTGCAGACAGAAGCGTGACTCGTCAGTAAAGACAATTTCATTCCATTCTGCCGTCCACATCCTTCTTTCATCGCACCATTGGCGGCGGAAACGTCTGTGGTTCTGCGTCAAGGGTAGACGAAGCAATGGACGTCTTGCGGACAGACCACTCTGCTGTAAACGGCGTCGAATGGTACGCGCAGACACTGGATGATGCGATACAGACTGAATGTGCTGTGCTATGGTTCGTGATGTGGCTGAGCGATCCGTCACTGCCATACGCACAATATGCCTGTCATCACGTGAAGTGGATGCGATCGAACACGTCGGTCCGTCGTACCTTCCTGCATCCAACGATCACATATCCGCATTACAGTTGTTTGGTTTCGTCCAACACGACTACCGATTTCCCTAAAAGATAATCCACAATCTCGGTTGGCCACTATCCTTCCTCTGTCGAACTCGGATACTTGATCAAAAGATGATCGCTGTTTTCTACCAGGCATAATTGATCGTTTTTTTTTGAAAAAACCACAAGAAAAACACAATTGCCGTACTTGAAATCGTCGAAATCTCCAAGCCTTAAATAGCGCTTTGAAGTGGCGCCACAGGCGCGCGTGATGTGCGTCTGCGCTGAAATTCTAATCATTTGCATATCTCACCTCCGCTAATGCATGTTGTAAATTTCATATTATTTGCATGCTTCCTTCAGGGTGTTGCATTTACGGTGGCCAGCAGTGTATTAATAAAAGTGTTCAAATTAATTTAATCGAATCCATTTCTATTCAATTTTCCTAGTGAGAATGCTTCAATTGCCAATCCTTCTGTGTGTAACATATTTGTTTACGAGTTCAGTGTCTTCGGCAGATATAGAGGAGGATGTCTCAGCCCCACAAGTAAGTTTTACCTGTTATTTAGAAGAGGTACTGATTAGCAAGGGGGTCTTGCGTTTTCCAAATACACTTATTTACAAATTTTCAATTCGACTAGTTTTTAGTAACCCCAAAGGAATCCATTTTTCCATTGCATGTGGGAACGTAATCAAATTTTTTTGACACTTAATCTTTCCATTTTACTAGAACGTTTCAACAAAAAATGCTCCACTTTTCTTTTTGATTTGACAGATAGTTTACAGATTTCCCTGCATGAGAACTGACTTTCGATTGAGAAAAGTTGTTTATTGTAGTTGCTCAAGAACAAAAATCTGAAAAACTACTTACGGAGTTAAGGAAATATTTTTTCTGTATAATTCTCCTTGCGAAAATGTTTGTTGAATTTTATAAGATTAGTGAAAATTAATAATGCTAAAAACATTCAGGAAACAGTTTTATAAGTTTTTACTTCAAAACGCAAAATCAGTTTTCGATTTTTAACGGTAGTTTTAGAAATTTTTAGTTTATATACACATCCTGCCCCTGATAATCATGAATAAATTATTCATGTGATATTTATGTTAGCAACACTGTTTTTAAACTAGATTTATCCAAGTCAAGTTAATGTAACCGTTAAATATGATAAATGGTGTTTTAAGGAATATTTTTATTTTTTATTGTTGTTTCTCAACAGAAAACATCCAATTATACCGAGAGAAAGAACGAAAACGTACGTTTGTGTGTGTTTGTACTTCAATACATACATCTTCAAATAGTGTTTTTCTTGAATCGCATACTCTTCGGGGCATAATTAAGTGTGAATATTTACCCTATCTAAACTTTAAAGGGATGCATCGAAATAAACCTTTGTTAAAGAATGTTTGTCCGTTGAGTGATGCTTGCAAATCGTTCTTTTACAAGTTCTCAACCAGGATTTTTCACTGATGACGCGAATTCCGAGATGGCTTTAACGTATGGAACTGTTCCGAGATTGTGCCGTGATATATGTGGATTTCTCGCGTACTGTCTTCCATTTCTAGAGAACTTCTCGTTTAATCAGTATCATGTCTGCTGACATGAAATGTTCACACATCTGCAAACGTTCAAATGTTTGACGATTCGACATTGAGCAGGTTTTTTTCATTGGCCAATCCCATACGCATGTCAGTCAACTCGGAATCCATGTATTGAGAAGTTTTAAAAAAGATCCAGCACTGTTTAACAAAATTGTTTTTGTCTAATCCGAATTTCTGCTTTCAGGTTTCATTGCGCGAGATGATTCTCTTGAGGGCAAACAGTTTGAGAGAAGCAGACCTCAAAAGAACATATATTAGGCGACTGGATCCTCCCGGATTTATTGGCGTTCGGGGAAGGAAATCGGAAAAGAGCAAAACCAAAGATCCTGTTCCAGGATTTTTAGGAGTGCGTGGTAAAAAAGCACCTTCCTCCTACACCAATAACATTGCAAGATATATTCGAAGAGAACTTCAAAGGAGATTTCAGGTTGAGTGTGAACACAAACATGTACAGTAATAATCATTTCAACAAGTATATAAATATGTACTCTTAACAGTACATCTTTTTCTTGAATAAATACATTCAGTCCATTTTCTCTTCATCATTTAAACGGATTGGAATAAGTTTTCTAAATTTTGATAATTTTCTATGGATTTATTTTTTAATAATTTTTTATGGGGGATACTAAAATGGGACTAGATTTTGATAATTTTTCTATGGATTTATTTTTTAAAACTAACCACAACAAATTACTATCCGAGGCTTAAAAATGATTTTTTTGTTGTAGGTACAGCATTTATATTAACTTTCGTTAGATTTATCCTTTAATGAATATTGGGATCATGCAATAATTGCTTTTTGCGGGGATCCAATGAATCACGTAATCAATGATTTAACGAAATATGTTAAGAGCAGTCAAATGTAAACAATCAAAACATTTTGAATCAGCTACTGTAAACGAACGTAACGCACTTTAAAGTAGTTTCTAAATTAAAATACCCCCTCCTCTCTCTCTTAATGTATATAAAAATTAAGAATTAAATCAACCACATAAGCTCAAAGAGATTTTATTCTCTGTTTTTCACAGGTCATTTGAGCAAGGTTCTCTTTCTTATCAATTTGAGTAAATAGATTCTTATGAAATACATTCCTCTCGCATCGACCATTTTATTGATCACTCAGGTGCATCGGAATTCGTAGACAATACTAAAATAAAAGTTCTAGTATTTGATGTAATATACTGTTAAGTTTTTCATTTAGGCTTCCGTTTCTCATGCAGTAAATGAAAAGTTCTTTTCGAAAGCCGAGAATGGGCAGTCCCAAAAGTAAGGGGTGTTCACTTTTATGATCTCTTTTGTTGTCCTTCAAAGATCGCTTCCCTCCCCACGAATTAAAATTCTTTTTGCCTCCCCAAGCACTGAAGTTACTTTTGGAAGCTCGCTTTCCACCCCACGAATTGAAGCTTCGCTTCGCTTTCATGGGCTGCTCGGCCCACTCGCTTTCGGACCTCTTCCGGCCTCCCCAAGGGTCGAACTGGCCTTTCAAATCCAAAAGAGGGTGCTTCATCTTGGCTGGCAGGATTCTGGGCGTACTGATGGTACTGGAGCTGTAAGAGCGAGCTGGACGATCATAGACGCTCAGATCATTCGCACACACTAAAGGCTTCAGGAGGGAAGCAGTGAATACCACCAACGCAACTCCCCAAACAGACAGCATCTGAAAAGACAACCGCATTTCAAAAACAAAGTCATCGAAATATCTCAATCTTGCCATTTATTTTATCTTCTCTTATCCCAAACGTTTGGGTTCTTTACTAAAAGATCAGAGAATTATTATCTTTTTACAGAAACGTTCAAATAAGCTCCTTTCAAGTTTTTCATTAATGAAGAATATTAACAGAACATCTGAAATCTGAGTGGGATTGTCCCATAGTTTCCTAGGCTTATTTGAATGAGAATAGAATATTTGAACTTTTCGAATGTTCAACAAAAAATTGTCTCTTTTAGTGTTAACTCAGTTCATAGGATTATTTTATTGACCTAACCTTTCAGACACCATTAGACTTAAACAATCATTGTAATGATTATGCTTAAAATATCATTTCTCGTGCCAGATACCAAGTTAAGTTGAAAGTTTAGGAATAAAAAATAAACCTTAGTGCATTTTAACCTTAGTGTTTGGAGCATGAAATAAGTTTGGATTGATTGATTTCCTGTCACAATTGGTTGACGTGCGCTTTCATACAATAGTTCGAACAGCCGATGTCCAACTGTCTTTGTGATAAAATATACTGCCTTTACTCCTATAACAGCTTCACTCTTCAAAAGAAAAGTGCATTTTACTTGCAACATTTGCAACATAGGACAATGAAACTGTCCATTGTAAGACCACGGCGTATGGAAGTACAGATCAAATGGGAATGAGTAAACAAGTGGTAGCATCTCTTGAATTCAGTCACTGCTCAATTCTAGCACTACAAAATTTCCCTTACGATACAGTAGTATGTATAACACCATGAAGTTTCCAAATTAAAATACTATAAAATGATTTCAAAAATTGTTTTATCCGTCAAAATCTTTATCTCTGCTTCATTTACAAGCAGTTTCTTTTCCATGTGGAACAAGGTGATAATTACATGGATGAGGGGAAACAGGATTCAATCGTTCCCATTTCAAAAAACTAATCGAAATGGCAAGGCGAACTCAATAAATCAAATCCTAAGAATTCGGGGCTTATTGATTAGCGTACGTTCAACCAGTGTGGTAGAAAAGGTTCTATTTCTATCCAATCCAACACAATTTCATCACTCTGTAGCCTGCGTACCAATTTATCATCAGGTACTGTAGCGATCTTTACTGAAAAGCGTCACAATTTTTCAACAAGTTATTCAAAAGAAACTATTCTTCAAAGCGTCACATGGTTAGCGTATTCAATAGAAAAGATGCTTTTCGTCACGGGTGAGTTGGATTCTATGGTACAAGCTTGCTTGCTTGATAGCCACCCTTGGCTGATGGGTCATTTGGTGACCAGTAGAGACGGGAAAGCTTCCTCGACTCGTCCTCCTCGGTGTCTGGGTCCAAGGCCGGGCACTGATGCAGGTGGGCAGCATCCACGATGCCCTGACCGGGTATCGTGGGGAGGTGGGCAACAAGGTACAAGAGCAAGATTAAATCATATTTATTATCAATAAGAAAGAGGAGAACTGTACATAAAGTTCATGAAAAATAAAATAAAATTTGAATGAATATATATATTATGCCTTTTCCAGATGGTTAAATGGAGTTTAGAGTAACAAGATATTATCTACCGTAGAGCCTGCAACGAGTTGTGTTGGCTAACTGATGTCTGGCTGAAGGTGTATAGTGGAAGTGTTGTTTGCGTGTCTGAGGAAACTTCAACAAGATTTTCAGAGATTTTAATGATTAACCGATGACTGTATTAGAAACTGTGAAAGATGAGAGAATCAATTTTGGTTTGAGTTCCATTGTTGATCAGCTTGACTAAGAAAAAACGGACATTTGAGAAGGTTGGTTGGCATTCTGAAAGACTACCATGATCTAAAGAGAGAGTAATTTAAATTATTATTTTCCATGATACATTAGAAAAGAATTGGGCCCTGCAGCACCACCTAGTTCAACAAGGGGATGCAGACTGCACCAGTTCCAAACAGAGCTTATAGGATTACGATTCACCTCTGAAGCCACCCTTAATAGCCCAGTAGGTGACCGATATCTTGTTCTCAAGTCGGAGAACTGACCAGACAATTGATGCTCACGGAACTTATGTGCACCTCCCGTGGGGAGCACTCCCCTCAACCCCAACGAGGGAGGAAAAAAGCATATCAAGAGGTGAGGGTCAAATGGAAGATCACTCCGTGTTGTGATGCACACCGAAACATGAGGTCAGGAGAAGTCTTACTTTTTTGCAAAAAAAGATACGACAGATGATACCATCGCATTCGAAAAACTAGAATGATAAAATATCTAATGCGTATAGTATTTCTTCCATTGCATCCCCCCCGCTCAAGAAAAGTGACAGAAGACGAAAAAGTTTCGATGTGGATTACAGTATGTTTGTCAATCAAGAAAACTGACAAAGTCAAATGGGAACAAATATCACTTTGGACAACCTCGTTAAGAGTTAGTATCAAGTCAGCATTTGAGGAGTGATGACTTCAGGAAGCGTTCCATCTCGTCATCTTTCATTGATATTTCCCATTTCGTTTTATGAAGTGTAAAAGGTATGTAAAGTATTTACTATATTTCATGATACGAAAGCTCTCGTGTTATAATATTCCTTTCACTTAAACATTGATAAATGCAATACCATTAAGGATAAGAGAGCCCTATTTATTATGCAAATAACATAAGGCACAAGGGTTTGGTCAATCAGTATTTTGTGTCTGCTACACGTGTCTGCATTGTAAGAAAGATTGGGCTATGTCAGTCCATGCTGCTTCCAAAGGATATCTATCAGAAATAGAATCTATTTAGTATAATCGATAAGTCGACTCACCAATGAATGAGTTCAAAATTCATTTTGGAAGCAATTGTAAAATATGCAACTAGAGATTAGTTTTAGAGTGCTACTAGCGACAAGTTTTAGAGTGGGCTACTAGATACAAATTTTAGAGTTACTAATACAAGACAAATAAAATCTGTAGTGAAGGAAAAAGATGGCACAAATCCGTGTTAATAAAAGATATAAAATATTTCCATTATTTTGAACTATCCATATTTTGTCTTAAGGGATGGAACAAATCGGTAAATGAGATACAAAATAATGGATAGTTTGGTTCGTCGTGTTATTCTTTTGCTACACGAGGGCTAATCATAATAAATAATGGATAATATTAGTTGATCGAAGCAAGGAGGAAATATCTTCAAATACGATTTTAAAATTAAGTAAGGGAGTTTTTAATTTGATCATGTCTGGGAGGATTCATGGGTGCATCCCTGGGTGCACCAATCGTTGGGATCATCATGTGTCATGCAGTCACAGGCTGGGATGCTACCGTCGTGGTGCACAGAATTCAATTCGTTTGTCCATGTGCTACGTAGCAGCAGACTCTTGTTGTGTAGAGTCGAAGCTTGAATAAATTCCTCCCTGTTGCAGACGTATTGACACAGGTTGTTGTTCAACACACACTATTTCTTGAGCTAGGGTTCTTGATGTTGCAGTACGATCCATAACAGCCATGAGCACACAAGATGTCTGTCTTCTCGTTGGGTGGCGCGATGAAGCTGGTGCGATCGTTCGCATTGGTCAGTTCATCCCTCCTACCCCCACCGATTTCACATTCGCGTCAGGGGCTTGATTTCTTTCAATATGAGCACCGATTTTTTGGGAGGATAATCTGCAGTTTCGATAAGCCGCAATTGTTCCTCTGTCAAACTCAGAAAAGTATTCATACGACTGCCAGCGATTCGTACGATTCGTATCAGTATTCGTACGATTTTTCAGCGAGGCATAATTAAGCTTCTTATATACAGGAACAGAGAGAAAACACACTTCTAATACTTAAAGCCGGCTCTCTGTTCTCCCTTTTTATACTGGTTACAGGGGGCGTTACAGGAGCACGCGATTTTCATATACGTCTGCAGTGCTAGTCATTTGCATATCCTTCCATGATTTACGCATCATGCAAATTTCAAGACTATTAGATGCTTCCTTCATGGTTTCGATGGCCAGCAGTATATTTTGATATTAAATAAAGCATAAAAGCAAAGATGAAGTAAAATAGGAGTGGGAGGTGCTAAGAAAAATTTTAATATGCTTTTAGAGTGATTTATAAGTGTTTGTTATTAAGATCTGGTGTTTCCAATATCAATGTTGTCATCAATCTTAAAAAAACTTGCACGGCTTCTCCCGAAACATTTGTTCATGCGACAGAATGGGACAAATACACAAGATTTTCTCTCTTATAAACACATGTTTTAATTATTTTAACTCTTTTTCAATGCAATCAAATAAAAAAAATTAAGGAAAACCAATTGTAATTAGGTCAAGCAATTACTGATTGTGATGTCAAATTTTCAACAAAGGGAATTTCCCAAAAACCTCTACGACTTTAATTGAATGAAAAATCTAGTATTTCTTTATAGAATACATGAATATAAATCCACAGATAGAATGTCATTGGTTGGAAAAATGATTTTACTCAAATAAAAGTGCGTGACAACGGGACATATGTGTAGGAATAGGGCAATACAAGAGTAAAATTTCCAATTTTCTATTGATAGATAAAAAAAATCAAGAAATAATGATTTAAATAAGGATATTCACACACACACGCACGCACAAATGATAAATAAAACGCGCATTTAATTTACTCTTCGTGGCTGAAATCAAGTCCTGGAAAAATATATTATCCTATTTTAGGGTTCTTCGTAATATCCGTTTTGATAGTCAAGTTAAATAGAATGCTTTTTATCTGTCACTTTACATCACCATCTCGGTTACCAAAAGTCCACACTAAATCCAGTTTAGTTTCGTCCTAAATGTGTATATCTGTTTAATTACTCCCACGTTAAAATATGTGTGTTCATAACTCTTCAACAAATTAACCAATAAAGTGTTTACAAATATTTCAGAGAGATTACAAAATTTAAAAGCATTTAAAGGTATTAAAGCTGTAAATATGGTCACTTGTTGGTATTCCTTTTCTTGGATTGTATGGCAGAGCTCACAGTAGATGTTGTATGGTCTTATCTTTACTTTAAGGCTTATTGTATCAGGTTTTGGTTGGTGTAAAAGACACTTCAATTTTATAAACGCTTTGTGTTTCAGATCATTTCTATTAGATACACAAAAGTTTTAGCTTCTTTAATGCATGCTTTTTTAACTTGATTTCCCAACTGTATTCTGTATTTTCCCTTTTTGAGTCTTGTACTCTTTGTATTTTCTCTAACGTCTTTCCCATTCTATACCTTTCCACAACTAGTACTTTACGCCAGCTAACATTTTTGTTTTGTTTTAAAACTGAAACAAAGATGTGAAAAGCAAAAAAGTTGAGATGTAAGATTTGCCCGTGACGAACGGGACATTGTTTCGGAAGCTGATAAATAATCAAATTTTTCACCTTTAAAATTTTACTGCCGTTATAAATATCGAATGCTGTTATAAACTGCTGTAACTTTATATTTTTAAAAGAGGAAAACAATTGGCTTCTCTCTAAATTGGATATACATTGAGGGCCATAGGAAGGAAGCATGAAGAAAGCATCTAATTGTCTTAAAATTTCTACGATCATGAAAGGATATGCAAATGATTAGCACTATTGCGTATATGCAAATCATGTGCACAGTAACACCCTATGAGAAATATAAAAAGAAGAACAGAGTAGGTTTTAAGTTAATGAACTTGTCTTTTCTCGCTGTTCCTATGAAAGGGAAGCTTAATTATCCATTGTCGAAAATTATTGTAGACATACGAGCATGTTTCAGAGTTAGAAGAATTGTGGCTTATCGAAACTGAGAATCCTTGCTCGCGTTGGACGAAATAGAGCCACAGTGATCTGAATATGGACAAGGTGAATGCTGACCGATTGCAGCAGCCTCGTTACACCACAAAACAAGAGGACTGACATCTTGTACACATGGCAATTACGAATTGTGCTGCAACATCCAGAACCTTAACTCAAGAATTGGGGTCCATTGCACAACAACCTGTACAACTCGACTGGTCTGGTCGTTGATCGCCAGATGAACTTTGGCAAAGTGTGGAAGTAACATGGACCGATCCAAAGCCTCTTTTTTTCAATGCCGTAGAAGCAGTCATTACCACCTACTCTTTCCGCAAGTCAAACGGATCTGTAATGTCAATCATTTCACCTCTGTGCCTTATGCTATTCGTATAATAAATATAGATTTGATATCTTTCAATGTCTTGCATTTGCAATGGTCATTTAAGCAGCAACATTTCCACGTTTTGGACAAGTAATACCTTCACAAATTAACTTTTTTTAAAATGATTTTTTCCTGAAGAAAGTTCATGGAATTGTTACAAAAGAGTTAGCTCGAAACACTTCACACAACCACATAACCCAAATAACCTGTGGGAGAAGAATCACTGCTCTCATACCATCGCAACAGAGCATGTTGCCATTAAGTTTAAAGATCCATGCTACATGAAGATGTCATTTCAGAAATATCTTCAACTTTATTTTATTTTTGCTTCACAAAATGTCAAAATTAATAACATTGACACAATTTGAACAATCATGTGGTAGGTTCTGTGGACTTCTCTTGCAGAGGTGCTCCCTTGGCCATTCCGAGTTGTGTTTGGTCTCTGGGGTCATTTTACGGCTTAACTCTTTGGGGTTAGTGGGTTAAAAACTGTCCCACCTTTTACTTAGCTTTTTATGCATGGTGGGATACTTTTTAATCCACCACAAAAAGTTGAAATGATTCATAGTTATACAGTTTAATATTTTATTTAAAGTTTTTCATTGAGTTGGCAATGCTATGAAATAACGCTAAATGTGTAAATAAGTGAAAACAAAAATTTACACATATCAAAACGCATTAGAGAGGAAATGATAAATGCTTGTATCTATTTCATCCCATGCAGGGTAAAATGCACCAAATCCAAAATGATCATTTCCATCTAGTCTCTTTTGGAGAGACCGAATGATATTTATAAATACTATACTGCATTATAGCAATAAAGAAAAGAGACTAGATCAAAATAATAAGAAACTTACTTTTATTGGGAGGAAAGATCTCAAATTTTCACATTTCAAGTCGTCTCATCAAAATAGTGGGTTGATGCAAAAGTTCGTCCCGTTTTTGGCGATAGATGGCATTGCATCGCAAAAACCATGTGTTATCTACTTCACACGTGTAAAGTTTTGATCTTGTATGAAAGAAATAATTTCAGCGAATAGTCGGGAAAACAATTGTGTTATTGGGTTGTGTTTTTAAAATTTGTTAAGCATTAAAAATGGCAGAAAATAAAGAGCATTTTCGATATATGCTTTTTTACTTCCGAAAAGGCTAGAATGCTTCGCAGACGCAAAAGTAGATATGTATTGGTATGGTGAGGGTGCCGTTGACGATTCCACGTGCCGTAAGCGGTTCAGAAATTTTCATCACCTGGATCAGTCTTGTCAGAAACCTCAGAATTTCTATGAGCGCAGGATTATGCAGATACCGGAGAGATGGAGAAAGATCATAGAACAGAACGACACATTATATTGATTCAATGTAATTTTTAGTTAATAAAACTTTTCTTCGATTTTTGTCATAAAAATCTTTGCATCAACCTAATATATCATACTATTTCGAATCATTTCAGAATTCATGTAAATAAAAACAACTTTTACTACCAAAACATTTCTTCAAAGAAACAATAAGTAGATTTTGTCGAGGTTTTTACGCAATAAACAAAATTCAGAGTGATAAAATCATTGGGAAAGATGTCTGGAAAACTAATTTAACAATAGGAGCTCAAAAATCCTCATCCAGAAACGGCTGGATTTGAAGCTTATAATGGTATTAGAGATTATGTTTTGATGCAATTCCTAAATTTAATATCAAATTTTGGTAGTGGTTTTGGAAATTATGGAGTGTACAATTCAATAATAAGAGAGATGGTACGTCTATAACAAAAACACTGAACATTTAATTCACTCCATAACAGTAAATACACTGGTGTTCAAAATTAAGAGAATTTGCATATTTTGTCAAATTTCTCGAAAAGTACTGAACGAAAGGTAAAACTAATACTTCCAAACAAAGATGCAAAATCCTTAGTGTCGAATACGTAAGCATACACGTGCGTGAGGGCGGTGCATTTAGAGGAATATGCTTTCTAAGCGCACGTGACAATTTCCGCGCTTCGTTCGCTTGCACACCTCGGCGAATTTCGTGGTATTTTTTCATACGGTGAAATTCAAAAGTAAACAGTTAAAATGAGTAAACGCCAATGTTTGGATGATGGAATGAGGTGGCGAATCGTCGGGAGACTGGAAGCAGGGCAGTCAATTGCAGATTGCTAGAGACTTGAATGTAACGCCCAGCGTCGTGTCCAACTTATGGAAACAGTTTAAGAATACCGGATCCGTAGAGAGAAAGCCTGGGTAAGGTCGTCCAAGAGCCACGGCGGCCAATGAAGATCGATATTTGTCCATTAAAGCGAGGCGTAACAGGAGTGCAACAGCTTCTCAGCTCTCTCCTGACCTTCATGCGGTCACAGGAAGCCGAGTTTCAAGGGTTACTGTTTCCTGAAAGCTACATGAGTGAGGTCTGTTTGCAAGAAGACCTGCTGTTTGCATCCCCCTCACTTCTGCGCTCAGGATAGCCCGTTTAGTATGGTGCAGAGAACATCGACTTTGGACCAGGAATCAGTGGGGGACCGTTTTATTCACTGATGAGTCCCGGTTCAGCCTAACCACTGATTCTCGACGTACATTCATCTGGAGAGAACCAGGGACCCTCTACCTGTCCTCCAACATCCGAGAAAGAGACCACTATGGTAGCGGAGGTTTGATGGTCTGGTCATTATGTTGGATAGGCGCACAGACCACCATGTCTTTGACAAAGGCTCTGTGACTGCTGTGAGATATAGGGATGAGATCTTAGAGCCCTATATTTGCCTTTTCAGGGGTGATTTCATTTTAATGGACGTCAACGCTCGTTCACATGGGGCTAATCTGGTTGACGAATATCTGGAAAGTGAGGATATTCGCCGGATGGATTGGACAGCCTGATCCCCAGACCTAAACCCTATAAAGCATATCTGGGACACTCTTGGGAGGGCAATTGCAACTCGCCTTCCCCCTCCCAGAACCATCCAGGACCTAAAAACAGCGTTGCTGGTGGAGTGGGACCAACTGCCACAGGGACTCATAAACTGCCTCATTTCCAGTATGAACTCACGTTGTGAGAACTGTATAACTGTAAGAGGGAACCAAACCCCCTTTTAAACCACGTTTTGTGTCGATATTGTAACTTCTGTTTTAGACCTTCGTGCGCTTATGAGTCTTACGCACGATCATGCGTGTGTACCATAACAGTTGTATGGTTATTTTTTTGTATTATTTCAACCTATGTACATAACTAACTTCATTAAAATATGTCCAGTAGTTCTGGAGATAAAAGATAGATCGCCCTAAAGTGAAAATTCTCTTAATTTTGATCACCATTAAATTCTCTCTGGCAGCTGAATTCTAGTCATTACTCACAAAGACAAGATATTCCTAAATAAAACTCCAAAGTGAAACGCAGTTGAGTTCTAATCAATGGGTTAAAATATAGGAAATAAAATATAGAAAAGTTTTCATGCACGCTAACTTTTGGTTGAAAAATATCGAATAGTTAACAAGTGCCGCCCTCCAAATATCGAGGAGTTTATTCAAGAAACAAAACTAGTTTTAAAATCGTACAAAAATTTAGTTTCCTTTTTACATCAATTTGGAAGAAACTAATAAACTGCTTAGAATTAATTAGTTTCAGATACTTCAAATTTCTTTCATTTTAATGGGAATGGAATCCATAACTATTCTAAAGATTTTGACTTTATTTTCTGCAAATATAATATCACTTGTTTTCATTGACCACGCAATTTGTCATAAACTTCTTCGAAAGTTTTTTTTATCATTCAGGCTAATTCTCACATCAGTATTGCACCAATTACGCACTTACAAGAGCTATCTTCCCTCAATGAGTAAATTGCTAAAGAATGGTAAATAGAATGGGTTGTTGGGGTTTTATGGTGCAATATTTGGCCAAGCTGCACCAAACACAAGACATTGTCAAGCAAATAGAATGGGAAGACTCAGCTAAAGGATTTCCAAAAAAAATTCTTTAAACAAATAACCTTCTTATACAGTTATCATTTCTATATTTTGGGAATATGACCTCTATTAATTTTTTATACGGATCTTCAACATGACTGATTACTCGAAAATTGAGAACTGTTTACTTAATTATTAAGAAATATATAAATGTATCTCGAAACTGGATTTTTTGTAGAAGGAATTTTTTGCTTACTGTGTTTACAAGTAGACGTAATAATTGAAAGTAGAATATTGTCAAGAAAATCCTGTTTCTGTAAATTCAAGAAAAGTAAAACACTTTTAAATTAAAAAGTATATAAGTTTATTACAGAAATACACCATAAGTGTTTCTATAAAAAAATAAAATGATAAAAATCGTAGAAACTGTCCAAAAAAGTGCAATGAAAACGTTTGTCATTGCAACATCTATACCTCATGTTTAAAGGTAAAGTTTTCGAAAAATCCCATTGCAAGTAAATAATATCGATCTAAAACTTAAACTTTTCTTTCAGAATTATCAGAATTATATCCGTATAGGGTTCCACTTTCATGCAGCCTTAACTTACATCGATGCACTTGATCCAATCATATTTTTGAAAACTAACTAATCCTCCAAGTCTACAGATCTACTAAAGTCTGCATCCGAATTTGTGTGGTTTCATCTTTCTCAAACGTCCTATAAGCGTTTCGGAAATGACCGCTTCACATCTATCTCTCTTGTATTCTTCTGGCTGTTTCTATTGCTTTCTTCATGTAGTGATGTCATGTAGTGTCTTTTGTCATGTAGTGATGTCAAAATTGTTGTGTCGATTCACTAGGTTTAATTCTACACAGCAGCTGAGATGATCTTGAATGACAATACTTAGCAATGGCAAAAACTGTTAGTTTGAAAGCTGGATTCATGTACATTCACTTTCTGCACTCATCAAATTCCTATGACAATAGGAATGACCTTGCTTTGCAAAGAAAATGAAAAGAATATCAATGCGCCATCTGTCCATGACAAAAGTATCTTACAAATGACGGAGAGTCATTTTATAAATGACAATAAAAATGATATCACATATTTTACCTCAAACATTCCAAATTATCCCACAACAGCAATCAACTGCTGATAATAAGTCGCTTGATGATATTCGAACTAATGTTTTAAAAAATGCTTGTATTTCTACAATCGATGATAAAAGCTGTTGACTCGACATCTTTGCAAGCCTGTTGATTGAAAACACTCTCCCTTTCACCTGTTTCTTCTAGCTGAAAAGTTTGGTTCGTTCCTCTACCGTCATTTACTGCTACACATGAGCTCCTGGAACTACGGTTTGAAGTGGATACTACGATTTCAACTCCGAGTTTTGAAACGAGGGCTAATGGAAATTAAAGTGCAACAAACTTGAACAAAACTTGGACTTTTAAAAACTACGTCCGTTTTCAGAAATGTGTGCATGTTTCCGACAAAGTGAATCATCATGTGATCACTTTTTCTTCACTTTTCGGATGGGATGCTCTCGATCATTCTTACATTTCCTCCAAGGTAATTAGAGGGCTAAAATAATCAATGCTTCTGTGGTGCAAGTTCTTCCAGCAAATCTAATAAGGTCTCAAGACAACATATCACGCTCGTACAACATATCACGCATCAAGTGTACATATCAAGTTTTCTCAGAGAAGAGAGAGAACTGAAACTTGCTATTTTTTTATTTTTATGTGCCATAAATATAAAAGGATAGGAAACGAAACGAGAAATGTTAAGAGAAATTTTCTGCTAGAAATCGATCTAGTTTGCCATTTCCGAAGAAAACTGATTCTATGAAAGTGAACCTAAGAAAAACAAACTAGCTGATACATTTAGTAAGTACTTTTGTTTTCAAGTACGACAAATAAAATCGCACGATTTGTAACTCCCCAAAATGGAAAATTGTTAACAAATGCTTTATTCGCTTTATGCCCTTTTAAGTAAAATTTCTCATTTAAATACAAGCCATCATGCTTTCCGTTTTCCTTGATTGATTTTTAAGTGATTGTATATATTATGTAAACAAAACACTAAAAGGGATAAGTTACAAAAATTTCAGATGTGTGCACATATGATTCATATGGCAATATTTAGAGGTTTATACTAAAACACTCGATGTTTTTGAGTAGAAGTATCATTTTCAGGAAATGCGTACTGAAATTAAATTACGAAATGAGTCTTCATTTGATATTGATAAAGTTTGAATTTTGAGAGAATTGAAAGACTTACTCCTTTTGCGAGAACCCGTCTGGACTGGAAAGGAAAGGAGCTCCTTATCCATCTCGAGTCCGGTGGAACACTTTATAAACTCTGTCTTCTTCATTTGGCATTCCGAAAGGGAAAGACGCAAAAGTTCAAAGGAACACGTAATGAATGCATTTTCGGGATGTGCTGATTGGTAAAGAGAAAGGGTGCCCCGGAACAAAGCGAGCCGCGCTTTCTTTTCCTCAGATCGAATCTTTTCCCATTTGCTAATGCACCTGCCCCGAATAGATATGTTCTTTCTTATAGATCCTCCAGTTGGAACCATCAATTGAGTTTCACACCAACGCATCGCTTCATTTACTTCAAAATCTATGAAAGGTTACTTTTCGGGATATTTTTTATGAAATTAAGATATCAAAACCAGCAACCTTCGTGAATTTTTAAGGAAACTGATTCATGAGGAATGCAAATGTTCACAGCTCTTTCCTCCAAGTCATTTCTCTTTTTGCAAAATAAGCTAAAATAAGTGAACGTTAAATTTAGTATAGTGAAAATCCATGAAATCGAAAGGGCTGAAATCTTTAAGCATGACTTTTCAAATATTGGCTTGATGACTACATTCGTTATTTTCAATAAGTTCTCAGTAAAAATCTAACTTAAAAAAGAAACATTGGAAAGAATTTGTTTGGGTCCTTAATAGTAACAAGAAAAACTTCAGCAAGATGGAAAGATCATTTCGAAAGATACGAATTAAAGTCTGGGGAATTGTTTTAAAAATCAAGTTCTCCCATTTTTTCCAAAACTACTCATTTCCAGAGACCAAATTACTTAAAATTACATTCGAAACGACAAAGTTCGTGCACAATTTGAGAAGGTATGTAAATTTTGTCTTATAAAAGACGCTATTCTCAATGGACCTTTGAATTTGCTTTATGTCGTCGGAGAAGAGTTCGTCTCCACAGATGTGTACAATCGTTATGCCAAAGGCACCAATCTTCAAAATTGCCGTTTCTACAAAATCGCGTTCAAAGTTTGGATGCTTCGGGAAAAATCGAGTTATGACTTAAAGGTTGTTTTCTCATGAAAATTGGCACATTTCCAATAAGAATCAAGATGATTTGTAGCTTTGTCATAGTATAAAACATGAAATGGTGACTTGAAAAATGCTGTTAGGTGAAAATCGCCAAAATGCAGATTGGTGCCTTTGGCGTGTTGGTAACTATATATAGTCAAAACAACTGTAAAAATATTTATACATTTTTAGTTAGTCATTTTCTCAATTACTATCAAAGTCCTAGAATACTTTTAGGATAAGCAAAAGAGCCTTGCATCGCTTAGTTAGGAATGGATGATTTCAAATCGAAAATGCCGTAGGTAATGGTCTAATGAGAAAAAGTGACAATTCAAACCAAAGCAATTGATGGTGGTAATAATGATTAATTAACGTCGCACTAGAGCAACACAACGGGCTATAGACGACGGTCCGGGATCAATCCCGAAGGGAAAGATCCGAGGACAACACCAAGTAATTTCGAACCACGATCAGATGACGAGAGAACACCTGAGCTGGCATCCCACTCTCCAAACTTCCACACCACGCCAACGTGAGGAGGCCAATTTGAGGCCACGACAGATTTAACGTGCACCGGCACCCTTTGTACACGACGGTCTTTAGGTTGGATTCGAACTCGCAACCTTCCGGTTGCTAGTCCGTTACTCTTCCAAACGGGCCACCGCGGCTCCCAAAGCAATTGAGATTCGCTTACAAAGAACTTTGGTCAACTTTTTTGTTCGACTCAATATTTGTGATTTGGCCGTCCATTTTACTGCTGTGTATTGATTCACGTGAAAAGAACGAACTAGGTAAAAACGTAATTGTTTGATTCCAATTCAAACTAACCCAAGTACAGTTGCGGGAGAAAAACGAACCACACCTCTTCATTCGAGCAATTTGAACGGTAGAGGAAATTCAAAGACGGCGTATGACAGGAACTAACATCTTCTATAAATTCAAATGCGTACAATTTCCATAAGGGGCCGTCTTCATATCAAATTGAGCACCAACTTTATAATTTCCAATCGAAACCCCTATTTCGACACACAATTTCGAATCTATATCAAAATTTAACGTCAGATGCCAAATTTCATGTCATTAGGTCTTACCCTTTCGAAGTTATGAGTACAGAAAGATAGGAGCTCCTAATGTTAAATCAGTTTCTTAGACTAGGGATATCTTCCTAAATAATATTCCGATAGCGTTGATAATATTTTGTACCATGTTACTGTCAAACAACCCAAACAAAATCCACCTAATATTTTATTTTAAAAATAGCTTTTAGTATGCAATAATAATTATTAAAATTATGTTTGAAAAATTATGAATAGGAACCTTATTATATTTTGATAGGAATTGTTTTAGAACTTCTAATAGGACGATGCAAAATTTCAGCTCATTCCAATGGTTAGCTTTTGCGCTATATTAAATTTTCCTCATTATGGCGATTTGGGGGGCAACCAAAAGTTTAAAAAACGTGTGACAAACGTCGGATAATAATTATTGGGTCGTTTTCATTTGCATAATAAGTATAATAATTCTCGGATCACTTGTACGTTCTGTCAAATACTTTCGAAATAGTGTTCACATTTGAAATTCGGGTAGCTATAACTACAATTAATCTCGATCTACGAATAGCAATTTTCAATGTGGAAATGAACTCTGAAAATGAAAGCAACTTTAACATTGAATATCTCCGAATATAAAGATAGTAAAGTCATGAAATTTCATATTTAGACTAATTTAACGATGCAGAATCTGATTAAGGCATCAAAACATGGTGTTTCCATTAGAAATTTTGTTGTCTGTGCAAAATTTGATATGAAGACGTCCCCTTATGCAATTTTTTTGCATTTGCATTTGTAGAGGACGTTATTCTGTACTGAATGATATCTTTAAATTTCTCTATGAATAGTGCGCTCGAAATAAAGTAGGTGGTTCGTTTTTTTCCACTACTGTACATAATATTTTTGAATATTCTCCCACTGGGGGGACGACTTATTGAAAGCAAAAATCGATTTCAGACATGAGAAGGAACTATCTCAATTTGATCCATTCACGTGCTTAGCGAATGTCCATTTGGAAATGATAACTAAAAGCTATACGAGATAAAAATGACTGTTTGTTCTCACCTGATAAATGAGGATAAAATTGTTATTGTTAGGGATAGCAGGTGTGAGTTATCTTATACTGGATAGAAACCACATTACCTATCCTAACAATGACTGATTGTTTGGCAATGAGATTTCGGGAAAGATAGTCATCAATGTTTGACAAACAGATTCAATTGATTACAATCTTTCGGATTTTTAAAAACCTTGGTGCCAACTTCTAGGACTTCTAAACTTTTAAATCCCAATAAACATCTTTTGTCAAACACAAGGCTCTTCTTGAGAAAGGCGGATTGATGGAGCATTTCACGACATGCATTTAAGGTGAACAAACTAATAGGGGCATCATGCTCTACAATTCAGCTTTGGGGGTTTTATGGTGCCATATTTGCCCATGACACAACTGCATACCCACTGAGCCATCTCGAATTAAGGTAATGTTCCGAATGACAAACTTTGTCAAATTTCTTTGGATGCGCCCTTTAATGAGGGAATTTCTACCTGGGAGGAACAATTTATTAGACAAGTGTTTGGTTCTAGAATCTAGAATTCAGGTAATGTTCCGAATGACAAACTTTGCCAAATTTCTTTGGATGCGCCCTTTAAATTCTTTGAATGCGCCCTTTAAAGTATGATGAGATAATTTCGACCCGGGCGGAACAATTTGTTAGACAAGTGAAATCGGTTCTCCAATTCTAGATTTGCTCCAGCCAACAGGTTTTTCATACATACAGAGTACGAAAAGAATGAAACTCCGAGAGCACTTAAAGTGCCCCAGTAGTCCGGTTGAAAGAGTAACGGATTAGCAACCGGAGGGTTGCGAATCTAACCAAAGACCGTCGTGTACAAAGGGAGCACGTTAAATCTGTCATGGCCTCAAATGTCCTCCCGTTGACGTGGTGTGGAAGTTTGGAGAGTGGATTGCCAGCTCAGGTGTGACCTCGTCATCTGACTGTGGTTCCAAATGACGTGGTTCTTGATGTTGCAGCCATAACAGCCATACGCACAGGATGTCTGCCCTCTCGTTCGGTGGTGTGACGAGGTGAAAGGTGGAAGAGATAAGGAAGACTTTCGACGGGGGTCACAACCAGTTGGGGTGAAGAAAGAATGAAAAGCGAAGCTTTGGTGGAGAAAATTCTCCCTTTTACCCTGGGGTCGTTTTGTGCAACTCCCTGCTTGTCCGAAAGTCGTAAATTCCTTGCGCATTAAATTCTCTTTGAACGAGAACGAGGGCTACTTGGTTTTAGGCGAAGATGTGAAGCAAGGGTACTCTGACTTCCCTTAAGAACTGGTATTTTCGAAATAGACACTTTGGTGTTATTAGCAACTCAAATGGGAATTTTACTTTTTCTAACTGGAAGAGGAGAAATTTGATAATCAGATGCCGGTTAAAAATGGCGTAATCTAGTCGAATGCACTACTTCAGAATCCTTTTTGTGGAGAGGGTTAAGCCTCTTTATTTCATAATTTACGTCAGAAAGTTTCTTCAGGATATAACGTATGGCCCTGTGAAAGTTGCATTTAATTTTCGATTATTAGGATAAACAAATTCTTCATACATTACAGAATCTCCAATGTTAAAATCACTTTTAGTAAAACGGGTGTCATATCTCTTTTTGTATTTAATTGTAAAATTGTACATAGACAATTTCAATGACCATCTAAAAAGCCTACCGGTTGGGTGTTTAATATTTTTGAGCCAAACCAGGGCAGCATGATCGGTATAAATAGTAAAGTGATTTCCATGAAGATAGCAGTAAAATTTTTCGACGGAATCTATTATTTGGCTCTATTATAGCCAAACATTCAAGTTCTGTTATCGCGTAATTTTTCTCGTAAGGTCGTAATTTTCTAGAGTAAAAAGAAACTGGATGTAATGAACCATCTGGATGTTCCTATTTTAAAATTCCTGAAATTGCTTCTCCTGAGGCATCGGTGTATAAATGGCAGGGGTAATTCGGGTTAAATAAACTTAGCACGGGCTTAGAGATTAAAATATCTTTGAGTTTCTTAAATGAGGCCTGACATTCTTCTGACCATTGATATTTTACATCTTTTTTAAGAAGATTGTTCAAAGGGGCTCGAATTTTCGCATAATCTGGAATTAATTTGTTATAGACATTAATACTACCAAGAAATCTCTGCAAGTCTTTGGTGTTTCTGTGTGGTTGAAGTTTTTTGATAGTTTCAACGTTAATATTACTTGGTTTGTAAGTACTGTTCTTAATTTCATATCCCAAGAAATTTATTTTCATTTTTGCAAAGTTGCATTTTGAAAGTTTGAGTTTCACGTTCTCTTTCTCACATATCTCAAAGATGATTTTTAAATGTTTCAGATGTTCTTCATAATTTTGGGAAAATACAATTATGTCATCAAAATAATTTAGGGCAAGTTTAACTTGATGCTTTTTTAGAATTTGCCTTATAGCACGTTGAAATATTGCAGGGGCGTTTTTCCCTCCAAAAGGTAATCTTTTCCATTCGTACAAACAAAATTTGAGGTAAATGCAAGTTTTTCTGTGTCTTGATCCTTAATTTTGATGTGACAGTATCCAGATGCTAAATCTAGTGTTGAGAATATTTGTGCATGGGACAATTGATCCAATACAGCATCGATACGAGGAAGGGGTTCGGTATCTGTTTTAGTAATTTCATTTAGTTTTCGATAATCGATGCATAAACGAGTTTTAGAGTTTTCATCTCGTTTGTAAGCTAATGTTACAGGAGCAGCATAAGGGCTGTAAGAAGGTTTGATAATGTCTACCTTTAAAAGTTCATCAATTTGTTTTTTGATTTCTGCATTATCTTTAGGCGAGGCTCTGTATGGGCGACAAGCAATTGGCAGTTCCGAGTTTAAAATAACTCGTTGAGGTTCTAAATTAATTGAGCCTACATCATATTTATTGTTGGCAAAAACCTTTTTGTATTTATTAATTAGAGTAGTTAATTTGCCACCAGAGTTAATACCATAATTGATATTATTCACATTATTTGAGTTAACACCAGGAATAGTACAGTCCTTAATGTTATTACTATCAGTACAATTCTTAATACTATCATTCTTATCATAAGAGTACATATTCTCACATTTCATGTTTTCAATTTTTGAACATTGTTCATCATAAGTATTCTTACTATTAGTATTCTCACATGATCCAAAATTATTATGTTGAACACTGTTAGAATATTGTGAGTAACCTTGATTATAAAAATGATGGGATATTTGTACTGAACTTATAGGAGCATTTGAAGTTACATTATGATTAAATTGAAAAATTTGCCTGCTTTTGCAATTGATCTTCAAATTAAATAGATTCACAGTTTCTAAATTTAGCAATGCATAATTTAAAGCAGAGTTGATGGCCAAAAATTCAAGCTTACCGAATAGCACCAACTGCTTGTTGAATTTGTATCTTAGGGTTCACTGTTATTGTCTCATATTTCAAATGTCTGAGTAAATGTTCAGGAATGATATTTGCACTCGTGCCTGTGTCCAACAATCCAATGAATGTTTTGTGACCACAAAAAATAGTCACCTTTAGGTATGGTCATTCCAAATCAGGAGTTTGTCCATATTGAGTAGCTGGTTGATACGCAAGCTGAGGTAGTGGAGGAGGCCTTCGCTGAGGGAAAGTTCTCCAAGGGGGATTCCGGTCCTGTAAACGTCGGTCACGGTAGTTGAAGTGCACGGGAGGCATCCAAAATCTCGGCCGCATCGGAAATCTTTGCCGAGGTTGAAATTCTGGACAGGGAACTACTGCGGAAACGGGTACTCGGTCCATTCTGCTATTTCGTTGTTGATTGTCATCAGGTTATTGACTGCATAAATTGCGGGCAACTCTTAACCATTCCGTAATGGTTGATGGTTCTTTTACGATGATGAGCTCCTTAATATTCCGAGGCAAACCATTTGTTAGTCCTTGGAGTAGTATTTGGTCAGAAAGGTTTAATCGTTGACCAATGTCAAATTTCTTTTTGAAGTACGCATTAATGTCTCCAGGTTTGCCACACGTTGTAGAGATGAATGTATCAAAAGATACCAGAGAGGTCCTTGAAAAATAGTTGATAAGTCCTTGACCTAAATTAGCCCATTCGGTTTCGACGATACAATGATTTAAATAATAGTTCAACGCTTCGCCTTTTAAGCATTGTGAGATTAGTTCGATTCTTGTGGTTGCATAGTTGGTTGTTTTTAACTCAAAATACTTGATCCATGCTTCAACGTCGAAATTTTCTTTGGGATCAAATGCTATTATTTTTTAAAGTATTCTTTCCGAAAACTCTTCAGAAACTGGGTAGCTGGCAGTAGAATCATCTCTATTAGACATCATTTTGGTGTAGTGATGAGAGTCCGTTCAATTTCTTAAAACTTCCAAAATGAGTCTTCACGGTGAGGTCCCCAAACCACAAGTTGCCATCCTGTCGACTTAAAAATCTGTCATAATAACAGATCTTATAAGCCTGCAGTCGTGACGAGAGTGGCAAGAGTGGTATAAGGCAACCGGAGAAAATGATCCATAGATATTGAGTGAAATGCAGATTCCACAACAATTCTTTATTATTTCAGTAGACGAGTAGTTACATCAGGAGGTTGTTGAGGATTTGGAGTTTGGAACGGCTCTTTAGCCCAAGAGGCTCGTGAAAGAATAAATAGTTTACAAAGATCTCGCTAGCGGGATTAGGATTAAGAAAAATATTATTGGACCAAGGGATTTAACAAGAAAGTTCATTGGTAGAAGTCGGTGGTTTTACGGAGGAATGTGATCTTACATATGCGATTTGAAAAGGAGAGTCCTTGGGAGGTCTAAGTTAACGAGACGGCTTGAGTTCAAAGGTGATAGGCAAGATATTGACCACTTAGATAGGGAGACAAAGACTTGGATAAAAGGGGACCGCTAAGGGGTGATCTGTAGTGAAAATTGTACTTAGGGGGTTATTTTTAGGTATCGTTTCATATATATGTAGAAGAACACCGCAGTCCAGGAATTCTGGTATTCAAAAAGCACTCGGACTCAATTCTAAATACAAACATATATTGAGACGGACGATTACATTGAACATTTAACATAGACTATATACATTAATTACTTCATCGTTTAACATTGTCGGTCGTCGTTAGTCCTACGTCGTACACAGTCGAACACTGTCTGCTATTCTAGCGTTGGCCAGCAGCATCAGGTCTCGTAGCGGTAGATGGCGACTGAAGCGCCACTCACAGCGGGTGTCATAGGCCGGTACCACAAATCGGCCCTCCTGACGGATGACGGTCCTCCGCATCCTAACGTCTAGAAGATTTAAAAACTCTGCAAAAGAAAGAAAACAAGCAGAAAATATCTATTCAAAAAAAAATTATAGTCTGTTATCGTCATAACTATTTTTCTAGGACGGCATCGTTGAGTTGTGGTCATCTCGTCGTGGATGTCGCCACAATCGTCGTCATTGGTGATGTTGCCATCCTCGTCGGAAATGAAGTCATCGTCGTTTTCATTATTATGGCCTATTCGTCGTTGTCATCTTTAAAATCAAGACCATGTCGTCCTCGTCTTCTTCAGTATTTCCGTAATTTTCATCGTAAAACAAAAATAATAATTGTTAACACTTTTTCTGGACAAAATCGGGGTGAAAATTGTCTAATTTGGTATGTGAACATCATGACATTGTTTAAACTTGGTTCCAAGGCTTCATGTAATCGGCAGCTGTAGATGTAAAATTTGGACCTTCATGTTTTCCCACCTTTTCAACATCATAGCGATCTTTGAGTTTGACTTTTATTATTTTATAGGGACCAAAATATTTAGGCTTCAATTTTAGTCCTGTCCCAAATTGAGTTCTTTGAATAGCTACAAGTTGTTCTTTGTATTTTCGTGATTCTTTTCTTTTCCGATTGTAGGTCTTTGTTTTCCTCCTGAATTTTAAAAATATTTTGCTTTGCTTCTTCCCTAAGTTCTTCTCTATTTTTCATGAAACTTTTCTCATATTCTTCTTCTAAAATTTCTATTATTCTACGGTCTTCTTTATTTTTCATCCGTACACCAGTCAATAGTTCAAAAGGTGTTACTTTAGTACTTCGTGCGATAGTACTGTTAATTACTCGTTGAACAACGTCAGTGTATTTAAACCATTTTGAAGGATCGTTAGAGGATAACTTTGAAAATACTGGTATTAGAGTTTCGTGCATTCTTTCAACTTGACCGTTTGCTCGCGGAATTCCAGCTGTAATTAATAAATGTTGAATACCTTCGGCTTGGCAATATTCATCAAAATCTTTTGAGGTAAAAGCACTTCCACGATCACTGATAATTCTGGATGGGTTACCAAATGTTGCTTGTTGAACTTTCAGTTTGTCTATAGCGTCTTTGGCACTTGTCGACTTTACCGGGTAAATCCAAATAAATTTTGAAAATGCATCCACTATAGTGAAAATGTGCTGGTAATTTTTATTTGTAGATGGTAAAGGTCCGATGAAATCAATGTGATATGTACTTAAATGTATATTCTCTTTCGGTATAGGGTTTAAGAGTCCTTTTCCTCGCTTCTTATTATACAAAATACAGTCTATACAATTTGCTATAACGCTTTCTATCTTTTTCCTGAGTACAGGTATATAAAAATTTCTCTTAATCAGCTCTTCTGTTTTTGTTACAGCGAAATGACCTTTGTTATGATTTTCCTTAATAATTTCAGTTTGCATGGCTTCAGGGATCACTAATAAATTTCTACCAGCATCATACTTATACAAAACGTTGTTCTTTATAAAATAATTTTCATCTTTTCCATTCTCAACTAGATTTTGCAATACTTTTATGTAATCATCATCTTGTTGGGCAACTGCTATTTTAGCTGTCACGTAATTTTCGGAATCTATCATCATAACGGGGTTTCTGCTCAAGGCGTCAGCGTGTCGCATTTGCGTTCCAGACCTATGTTCTATTTCATAGTCGAAATCTTCGAGAAAGAGAGCCCATCTAGCAATCCTTGTACAAATATCTCTTTTGCTCATTGTCATTTTGAATGCATTGCAATCGGTAACAATTTTGAAATGAAGACCTAAAACATACGTTCTGAATTTTTTTAAAGCCTCAACAACCGCTAAAGTTTCTAGTTCATAACTTGAATATTTTTGTTGCTGATCCGTAGTTTTTCTGCTCATAAAATACACTGGGTGGAACTGGTTATCGTTTATGTCGCGCTGCATTAAAATAGCACCAAAACCAAATTGGCTTGCGTCAGTATGAATTTCAGTTTCGCTATCTAAATTGAAAATATTTAGAACTGGTTTTTCACAGAGTAATTTTTTCAGTGTGTTAAAAGAATTCCTTTCGTTTTCATCAAATTGAAATGTATTTTCTTTTTTCAACAAATCGCTGAGGGGTTTGGCAATTAAAGCAAAATTGGAAATAAATTTTCGGAAATAACTTGCTAGTCCAAAAAATGAATGAACCTCTTTGAGCGTTTTCGGTTCAGGATAATTAATAACAGCTTTCGTTTTGTGCGGGGAAGGATAGAGTTTTCCGTTTTCTATAATATGTCCCAAATATTCAATTTTACTAAACAAGAATTGACTTTTCTTCCAATTTATATCTAATCTATAGTCTTGAGCAATTTCAAGTACTAACTTAAGACGTTTCAATGCCTCATTTTCATCATCTGCTAAAATTATAATATCGTCGATATAAGGCAATACAAAACCTTTATTAATTAAATCACGAAATATATCATTTATAAACCTTTGAAAAATTGCAGGTGAATTACATAATCCGAGAGGAGTACGTAAAAATTGATACTGTCCATTGTGCGTTACGAATGATGTGTATGGTTTACTCTTTTCTGAAACCTTCAAGTGAAAGAAACCATTTTTTAAGTCTAATGTGCTAAAAATCCGTGTACACTGAAGCTTATCTAAAATATCTTCAATCAGTGGCAAAGGATACCTATCTTTTATTATAATCTTGTTTAACTTTCTAAAATCGATACAAACACGTGGAGTACCATCTTTCTTTTTAACCACTACAACTTGGCTAGAATATTCCGAAGAACAAGGTTCAATAATATTCATATGTAACCATTCCTGGATTTGATCATCAACTATTTTGCGTTCTGTAAACGGTAATCTTCGAGGTCTATGAAATACAGGTTCATCATGTTTGAGAACAATATTCATTTCAATATTTGATTTTTTGTTTTCAATCGGTTTATAATTTGACACTAAATTACTTATTTCATTTCTAACTGTTTTACACACATTACTACAAATATTTAATTCGTTACATGTGTCAGAAATGTTTATATTCAAAATTTCGAATTCAACAGAGACCACATCAATTTTCGATTTGGTGACAGTTATACCATTTTTGCTTATCTTAACCTCTGCCTGATTCAAAACATCCATTCCTATTATAGCTTCGTAAGCCATTACACTATTAGATACTACACATATTTTAGAATCGAAAATCTCATCATCTATTTTTAACGAACCGTGAAAAAACCTAATGGTTTGATTTTATTCTCTCCTATTCCAGACAAAACAGAAGTAAAAGGATTCAAACTAGGCCTTCGTAACTTATTATAAACATTCTCTCGAATCAAAGTCAAAGCACTTCCTGTATTGAAAAGTGCTGTAATCGACACATCGGAAATGGAAATTAGTTTATGCATAGCCTCCAAAGGGTGTGGAGAGATCAAAGCAGACACATTGGCACCGCTGACTTGACGAAAACCATTTTTGTTATTGACACATTCGTTCGATTTATGACCAAACTGATCACAGCGAAAACATTTAAATCCTTTTTTCTTATTTAAACAAAATTTACTCTTATGGCCTAGCTCGCCGCAATTGTAACAACGGATAGTTTTGTTGGCAGATAAAAATGTATGACGGGTAGGTAGATGTTGCATTGAATCCTGACTTTTTCTAGCTTTGTTATTGTAACGAGCGGTTTCTTTAAAATTCTGATCCGATTTAATTTTAGCGTAGATTTTTAAGTTTTCTCTGAATTCTTTAATATTCTTACTTCCATATAAAATAGATTTATTGTTAGCAGAATCATTAATACCATTTATTACATAATGCATCAACGAGGGAAAATCTATATTACCCTTGTTAGCCAATTCTCGCATAACTAAAAAATATTCATCGAGTGATTCATTATCTCTCATTTTCCGATTCAATAACATTTCGTGAGATTCAGCAGAGTTAAAAATTGAACCAAATTCAGAAATTAACAGTTCTTTAAGTTTAATCCAAGAATTTATACTACTTTCGCTTTGAATGAATAACTTTGCTTTTCCAGTTAGGACCGTTTAGCAAACAATAACTTATGCAAATCACTTAATTGAAATAAATCAGTAACATTTTCAAAATCATCAATCCATTTATCAATATTTTGCCAAGAATCACCATTAAATGGAACAATAGCATTTTCAATATCAGAAAAACTAATGTTAGGCCTGAATAATTCTTGAACTGGAAGTTGAACGGAACTGTTGTTTTTATATGGTTTGTTATCTATAGATTGATCATAATCTTCTAAAGAATCAGTATCCCTCTGATCATCAATTTCATTATCTTCGTCTTCACGAATGATATTTTTATTCAGTAATGTAATATCGCAAAGATATGCAAGAATTCGAGTTATTATTTCAGGTTTTGCTCCCTCATCACTTACACACAACAAATTACAAATTGTTATGACGTTATTAAGAGAGAATTCTTTGTCAATAAACTCAAATTTCTGTTTATAAGCGGGTTCTTCTGGTTTAAAAGCAAAACCATCAAATTCTCTAATACGCTTTCTGTTTTGACGATCGCCTTCTGTTCCAAAAATAATTTTATGCAAACATCAAATTTTCGATGGCTTTTCAATTTTCAGTGCAACCTCCAATTCAGAAATGTCATTTAACTTCATCTTGAAATAAAAAAGCTAACTCACCGGAGACGCTTGGAAATCTGCAACTGTTGCTTATTTTAAAAGATCAGTTCGAACGTTAAGTCCATCCCGCTTCTGGCACCATTTTGTAGAACACCGCAGTCCAGGAATTCTGGTATTCAAAAAGCACTCGGACTCAATTCTAAATACAAACATATATTGAGACGGACGATTACATTGAACATTTAACATAGACTATATACATTAATTACTTCATCGTTTAACATTGTCGGTCGTCGTTAGTCCTACGTCGTACATAGTCGAACACTGTCTGCTATTCTAGCGTTGGCCAGCAGCATCAGGTCTCGTAGCGGTAGATGGCGACTGAAGCGCCACTCACAGCGGGTGTCATAGGCCGGTACCACATATATATATATATATATATATATATATATATATAAATTTTTCATAAATTCATTTTCGAAAATGACGGCAATCGATCGAATAGAACACACGTTAGCAATTTTTCTGGCTTTAATTTCGGAACGGATAGCGAAGAATTTAACGAGAAATTGAAAAATAGAGAAGATATAGCTTTTCTCTAAACGAATTGATTACAATATCTAATTTGCTAAGCATTTCTTTCGAAGGCACGAAAACGGAACTTGTAAAAAGAATTCTATCTATGTTATGTAACCTTGAAAGCTTCGTCGAGAACGAACGCCCAGATCTGTCTGTATCCGAATCAGAAGACATAAACAAAACAAACGATTTTTCAATACAGTGCAATGAATGTGATGTTGAAAGTATTACTCATAGCTCTCTCCCCGTGTGATTATATGCATAGTAGTAGAAATAAGAATGATAGTATGATTTTTCAATGCAGTGCAATGAATATGATTTTAAAAGTAATAGTCATATTTCTCAGTGTGATGATGTATATACAAGTAGAAATAAGATTAATAGTAATTATCTATTCAAAATGTCAGTATAAATTACTCTGATATCGAAAGTATCCTTACTAAGTTCAATGCAGAACCGCACGAAAATGTTTTTCATTGGATCGAACATTTCGAGAATATTTCTCAGTTGTTTTGTTTGTCAGATTTACAAAAAATTTACTTTTGGCAAGAGATCGCTTAGTGGTAACGCTGCTTTATTAGAACAGAACCAGAAATAAATTCATGGTCAAAATTGAAACAGGCCTTGATCGACGAATTCTCTTTTGAGATAAACTCTGCTAATTTACATGAACTTTTGAGTAAAAGGAAAATGAGGGAATCCACTCAGGAATATTTTTAAAGATGAAAGAATTGTGTAGTTGCGGAAAAATCGATGACGCTGCTTTGATGCACTATGTGATTAAAGGAATAAATGACAAGCAGGAAAACAAAACTATTCTGTACGGTTGTAAAAATGTGTTTGTGTTTAGAGAAAAACTGAAAGTGTATGAAATAATGAAAGCTGATTCTGCATATGGTGAGGATGCTTTCGACAAAAAAAATTTCGATAGGATTAATTATGATAATAAGAATTTTGATAGAATGAAAACCAAACATGATCATGGTAGAATTAACTCTTTTGATAGAACAAAAATGACTACAGTAATAGATTTAATTCTAAAAACGAAACTGTAAACAGGGATAGAGTCAAGTTTGATAGAATGAAATACAATGGTTCAGAAAATCGTAACAATAAGATTTGGTTTTTTTTTGTGGATCAAAAGATCATATTTCTAGATTTTGTATTCATAAAGACAAGGGACTTAAATGTTTTCGATGTGGCACGTTTGGTCACAAGGCTTCGGAATGCGGAATGAATTCGAAACCGGAAGTAACCATTTTGGATGTTAGTGTAGAATCGAAAGTAAGAAAAATGGTAATGATTAATGGTTTAAGTGTTAATTCATTGATAGATACTGGAAGTCAAGCTACTTTGATTCGTAAATCTGTTTTTGACAAATTAAATGTTAAGGAATTATGCCCGTTGAATTCTACTTTGACTGGTTTTGGAAAATGCCGAGTAAAACCGTTAGGCTATTTTAAAGGAAACGTTCAAATGGATAATTTTGAGGGTGATGCAGATATATGCGTTGTAGGAAATGATGTTATGACTTATGACGTTATTATATAATTAAATGTGTTAATGTTGGGTGAAACACTAATTAATGAAAACGGAATTACTCTGAAAAATAAATCCCAGTGTGTTGAGGAAATAAATACTTCGTCTATTTTACCAATTGATTTGTCAACTGGAGACGATGTTGATGTAAATATTGAACCTGACGTTCCAAATATCTTAAAGGATAAGGTACAACAGTTAGTTTCGAATTATGTACCACACAAAACAAAAACAACAAATGTTGAATTGAATATTTGGGTAAAAAATAATGAACCCGTATCTCATCAGCCACGTAGGTTACCATTTTCAGAGAAAAAGATCGTCGAGACTCAAGTTACTGAATGGTTAGATCAAGGGATAGTAGAACCAAGTTCTTCAGAATATTGTAGCCCCGTTGTAATTGTAAAGAAAAAGGATGGAACCCCTCGTGTGTGCATAGAGTATAGAAGATTAAATACAGTGATTGTAAAGGACAGATTTCCCCTACCATTAATTGAAGATATTTTAGACCGATTGCAAGAATCACAAATTTTTAGTACTATCGATCTCAGAAATGGATTTTTCCATGTTGATGTCGCCAAGGATAGTAGAAAGTATACTTCATTCGTTACCCATGAGGGCAGTATAATTTTCTTAAGGTTCCATTTGGTTTATGTAACTCCCTGCCGTATTTCAGAGATATATCAACACCATTTTTCGACCATTGATTAATGATGGTATTGTTTTGCCGTATATGGACGATATAATAATTTTGTCCTCTCACTTGAAGAAGGAATCGAACGGCTTGAACGAGTCTTAGATCTACCTAGTGAATATGGACTGGAAATAAATTTTAAGAAATGCCATTTTTTGAAAAAGCGAATTGAATTTTTGGGCCACGCAATCGAAGAGGGTAGAATTTTTCCATCAACTCTAAAACCCAAAGCTGTTCTTAATTTTCCCGAACCGGCCAATTTGAAGCAGGTTCAAAGTTTTTTGGGACTTAGTGGGTATTTTAGAAAGTTCATGCCTGGATATTCTACTATCGCTAAACCTTTGAGTGATCTTTTGAAAAAGGATCGTAATTTTAAATTTGGACTAGAAAGAAACTCTTTTAACCGATTGAAGACATTGTAGGCCGAAAAGCCTGTCTTGGGAATATACGACCCTAATTATGAGACTGAATTGCATTGTGATGCGAGTTTGGAAGGGTATGGATCCATTTTGATGCAGAAGTCCCCTAACGACAGAAATTTTCATCCTATCTATTTCATGAGTAGAAAAACATCTGATGCCGAAAAGAAATATTCTAGTTATGAGCTTAAGGCTATTGCCATCATAGAAGCTTTTAATAAATTTCGTGTGTACCTTTTGGGAATTCCATTCAAAATTGTCACTGACTGTTCCGTGTTTGAAAAGACAATGGCAAAGCGAAATTTGTCTACCCTTGTAGCTCGTTGGGTTTTATTATTACAAGAATTTAATTATGTCATTGAGCATCGACCCGGTTCTAAAATGGTTCATGTAGACACACTTAGTAGATCTCCGATAAATATGTTCTGTATTTCAGTCGATAACATCTTACCAAAATTAAAAGCGGCTCAGGATAAAGATACCGAAATAAAAACAATTAACGAGCTTCTGAAAATTTCTAATTATGAAGATTATTGCGAGAGACATGGAATTTTGTATAAATTCGCTGATGGTAAGGAATTAGTGGTCGTACCTGAGGGTATGCAAACAGAAATAATAAGGGATGTCCATGAAAAGGGACATGTAGGAGTTAAATATACTGAAAAGAACATCGAAGGGTATTATTTCATCCCCAAGCTTAGGCAGAAGATAGAAAAAACCATAGTCAATTGTGTACATTGCATTTTAGTGAATCACAAAAAGGGAAAGAAAGAAGGTCTTTTGCACCCCTTGCAAAAAGAAGATATTCCATTAAAGACGTACCATATTGATCACCTTGGACCTTTAGAGAGCACCCATAAGAACTATAAGTACATTCTAGCGATAATCGATGCATTTACCAAGTTTGTATGGATTTATCCAACAAAAACCACTACATCTGCTGAAGCTATTGCAAAATTGGAGATTCAAAAGGCTGTATTTGGGAGTCCTCAAATAATCTCCGATAGAGGTGCAACTTTTACATCTAGCGAGTTTGCTGATTATTGCTCTAAAGAGAACATTAAACACCATTTAATAACTACTGGCTTGCCGAGGGCAAACGGACAAGTCGAACGAATTAACCAGACGATCATATCAATTCTGGCAAAGCTATCCTTAGAAAATCCAGCCCAATGGTACAAATATACAAGTGAATTACAGCAAGCGATAAATTTGACCTATCAACGAAGCATAGATACCACCCTGTTCGAATTACTTTTCGGTACAAAGATGAATGTAAAGGGTCTGGACAAGTTCAAAGAAATTATCGAAGCTGAATTTCAAGCAAATTTTGAAACGCAAAGAGAAAAACACAGGAAGCATGCAAAACAACAAATTTTTAAAATTCAAGAAGAAAATAAGACGTACAATTTAAGAAGAAAGGAACCAAAACCTTATGCAGTTATTGATTTTGTTGCCATCAAGAGAACTCAGTTTGGTCCGCACTTGAAGCTAAAACCAAAGTACCTTGGACCCTATAGAATCACCAGGGTTAAAGGAGGAAATACATACGACATTGTAAAAGAGGGATGTCATGAAGGACCCAACCTCACTACAACATGCGCTGAATTTCTTAAACCGTGGAATTGGATTTAAGGGTTCGCTAAGACGACGAAAGACGTTGAAAGAAAGACGAGAAACGACGTTTAAAGATGACAAATGAAGCTAGAAGACGATTTGGCTCATTTAATTTTCAGAGCTGAAGGACGATTCAGGGCTCTATAACCTAGACACATTTGCTTTACAGAGACTGACAGATTTTGTAACTTTGCTTCTGCTTTTGCCTTTTTTGTATATTTTCAGAAACGCCTGGTGAATCAGTCGAACCCAGGATGGCAGATCTGTGGTGCCCAGCATGCCACTAAAGAGCACCTCCGCGCTGATCTCATCTCCGACCACTGCGCAGCCATACCACGCAATGGAGGAACGTAGAGCCAAAAGCGACGCAGAAGTAATACGACGGAGCTACGAGAAGGACGTAGCGTTGGACGGTGCGTTGTTGACGGGCAGTGAGCGCCGATGGAGTTTGTGATGTTGATGATGTCTGTGCTGTGCACTTACCAAAACTTTACGCGAACATTGTTTAACTTTAATTGTCTTGGCCAAATTCATTGTACATAAATATTCATCAATTTCATTAAACTTAATTATCCTTTAAAACGTTTCATCATTTTACAAGATAGGACGCATACCACTCTGAGAGGCAGATAAGAGTCAAATTAGAATTTCAACATGAACTTACAACAGTTTTGGGAAAGCGAATGAACGATACCAAAAGTTGCACAATCTGATTTATTGATCAGAGAAAAACTCACAGCAAGTGCTCAAAGTGGCGGCCACGCGTGTCGTTGCACAGTTCACACCAGCGAAGGAATGACTGGCGCACCCTCTCGAAGATTCCTGGTGTTGTGTTAATTTGTCTGCGGCAACACCGATTCTCGCTACGAGATCTTCAGCCGAGTCCACAGGCGTCTGGTACACTAAAGATTTCATGTGCCCCCAGAAGAAAAAGTCCAGTGGGTTGAGGTCCGGTGAGCGAGGAGGCCAAGCCACAGGTCCGCCACGTCCGATCCATCGTGCGGGATATGTGACATTCAAGAAGTGCCGGAGGCTACGTAGCAGGTACAAAACGACGTCAGAGGCGATGACTTGTTCATGCTCAACGCGTTTCGACTTTACTCTTATCTGCCTCTCAGAGGGGAATGCGACCCTATGTTCCATTTTAATTATTGCTCGTCTGGATGGGTACTATCACCCCTCTTATTTTGTAAAAACAATTTAGACTCACCCTGTTTATATGTATATATATTTATTTATTTGAATTTAAGAGCACCAAGGAAAAAAAATTCGAAAAAATGAAGTGTTGGTGGATCAGGGCGTGGACATTACTGTTTTTTGGCTTATGTTTGACTGTTTATACCTCGGTATTTTAGCCTTTTGGCTTTTTACTCATCTGCATTTTTGGCCTTCTGGCTTTTTACTAGTCTGCATTTCTAATACTATGCGTTTTAATATTTTGTATGTTCGATATATATAAAATATCGTTGAGTGTAGGGTGTTTGGGACGGCTCTGAGCACCTTATTCAAAGAGGCTCGCGAAAGAATGAATAGTTAAAATGAACTCACTTGGGGTGAGGATTAAGAAAAAAGATTATTGGATCCATCAAGAAAGTTCATTAGCAGAAAGTCAGTGTTTTAACTTAGAAGTAAGTTGATCTTGCACCGGCGATATGAAAGGAGGAGACAAACATTTCGAGTGAGCGTCTGAAATTAGGGTTATTGAGGTAGCCGGAGTTCAAAGGTGAGAATGGGTGTCAAGATGTACTGACCACATGACTAGCGGCAAGACAAAGATTAGTGGGCGAAAAGGGAAACGTTTCGGGACTTATCTGTGGTGAGAATTGTATTAAGGGGGTTAGTTTTAGGCTTCATATCTCCCCATTTGGAAGGGAAAGTCTTACGCTTCTAGAAAGGCTTTCACTGAATTCTCAACATCTCTATATATAAAGTAGAGGTGAGGCGTCTGTCTGTTCTCTGTACAAATCTACACCGTTTGACCAATCCACACCAAATTTGGTACACTTATTATTTAGAACCCTAAGGGTAACGTAGGCTACATATTAACCCCCGTTCTACTTGTCCTGGGTGTGCAGAAGTGGCTTAAAACAATTTGAAATCCCATAGGAATAACACTGAGTATTTTTGCGATCACTGTCAGACCAATTCACTCCAAATTTGGTACATTCATTCGATATAATCCTTCGGGAAACATAAACTATTTATTAACCCCATACAATTTCTTTAGAGGGGGTTAAAACAAATCGAAATCCCCATAGGAATAACATTGAATAATATTATGATGAATTTCAAATAATTTAACCCGAGCAACGCCGGGTAATTCAGCTAGTAAAATACACAATATCAAAAAGGTATAAAATAACATTACAAAATAAAATATGATACCTATGCACTTGGTACACAAATGTAGTGCAATATTAATTTACAAATTTCAAATAGATAGTTAATGAAAGCAATAGACATCTAGTATAAGGACTTCAAAATTTAACCTTACACCTTCATAAAAACTCATTTTTTCTCTACTTCGTGACAATTTTTAAGTTTTTACGTTTACCACCACAGAATATATTCAAACATTTCACATGTTCTATCCAAAATTTCTATACAAAGAAATACACAGTAATACAAGTTTTAAGATAGCTCATACGAGTATATCACATCATTAAACAATTTCTACATTCAATGTGCAAGTTGAAACTTTCCGCTTCATGCATTTCTCGTTTTACTTTCAATTAATCAAATTAACATGACAAAAAGTGTGTGATAGAACTCAAGAACTTGGATGTGCAATTCGGACGACTTCTCTGTAATAGTAGTGACATGTCATTCCCTACAAAAGCGTTACTGTTAGTAGGTTAGAAATGAGCTCTGTATACTCCTAAATGAGTAACTATTCATTGTAAGCTACTAATTTACATCAAGCATCCTGAAAGTAGAAAAATATGTTTGTGTTGTATGGGATTAAGTTTTCTATAATCATTCTTAACTTCAAATCAATGCATTTTGTGATCAGTGTTTATAGAATTTTGTTCATTCTCATAGCCTTTTCATAAACAGTAAGTACGAAAACAGAAACTAAATCTACGCAATGAAAGACTGGAAGTTGAGGAAAAGTGTTTTTCATCGAAGTGTTTTCGTACGTTGAAAAATTTAAACTAACCTAAAAACTTTCCATATCACTGGGTAAAAAAATTAGGGCATGTTACAAATAAATACTTTAGATACATACTAATAATAAGTGTGTAATAGTAATATAATAGTAAATGCTATAATAAGTGTGTAATAGTAATATAATAGTAAATACTATAATAAGTGTGTAATAGTAATATAATAGTAAATACTATAATAAATAAAGAGAAATAGGAATTTTTGTTGGTTCATCCCTTACTAACACAATAAAATGACTCAATAAGCAATGATGGTTATTGAAAGAAATCACATTACATAATGAACATTATTCAATATGAAAATAAATTATTTTCATTATTTGACAATTACCAATTCTTAACTGAACACTGTATGCATCATATAATAGTATCATTTACATCAGTGGGCTCCAAACGTTTTCACTTGAGGGCCAGATTGAAAGATCCTGGAAGTCAGGCGGGCCAACAACACACACACATATATATATATATATATATATATATTGCATGCTGCATCGGCCGGGTTTCCGCGGGCCGGACAATGACCCTTCGCGGGCCGTAGTTTGGAGACCCCTGATTTACATGATTATTGTTATTACTTCACATCATTATATTTTCTTGCAAATGAAAAGGTAACTCTAAACATTTACTTCCTTACTATGTTTGGAATTAAAAGCCGAATTTATGAAATTATAAGCGAAAAGTGAAGAATTAATTCATAATTCATAATAATAGGACGGGTGCCTGTGATGCTGGTGAAATGAAACGCTGTGGAGAATATGCTCCGTATGTTCAGTTGTTTGTCCATAGGAAGTGAACTTCTGTTTTCTTTTGAGGAAACACTGGTCGGAAAATCAGTCAAGTTCTTTTGGAACTACTTGCTTTTACGAACTCTCTTTAAGTACTTCCCTTAAGAACTGATATTTTAGAAACAGATACATTTTGGTGTTTGGAGCAACTCGAATGGGAATTTTTCTAACTGGAAGAGGGGAAATTTTCTTGATAGTCCGATGTGGGGTAGAAATCAAGTCGAAAGCACTACTTCAGAATCCTTTTTGTGGACAGGGTTAGGTCTAGTTATTTCATAATTGACGTCAGAAAGTTTCTTTAAGATAACGTATGGTCCTGTGAAAGTTGGATTTAATTGATGGTAAGGTAAACAAATTCTCTTCATACTTTAGTCTCCAATCTTAAAATCACTTTTAGTAAAACGAGTGTCATATCTCTTTTTGAAATCTTATGGAAACTTTTAGTTTTTTTTCGGCAATTTTTCGGGCCTCTTCAATGGACGGATACAAATTTGGTTCAATTAAAGGGTCATAAGAAAGTTTTCCATACATTAAATAAGTAGGTCTGAATTTAGTAATCGAATGAGGAGTGTTATATTCTTTCGTGACTTGTTTTAGTAATTGGGTCCAAGGAGTATTACTTGCTTGAACATTAATTTTGCATTTCAATCTAGTCATGAGGGTTTAGTCGACTTTACCATTAGTTTGGGGTCTGTGTGCAGAGTTAATAATTGAGTGACGTTATATTTTTCAAGAAATATTTAAATGTAGGTGACGTAAAGGCTCCATGTCTGTCACTTAAAAATTTCTTTCGAAGTTGAATTTGGAAAATATGCTTGACAGTTAATATAGGCATCTGTGTGACACTTTTAAAAGGTAATGTCCAAATATATCTCGTTATGTGATATATTAGAATGTGTAAGTACTTTTTAGTAGAGCCATAGTAGCTTAATCCACCAACTGTATCAACGGAAATTAATTCGAAAGGTAGGTGACTTGTGGGAAGGGATTCTAAAAGGTCATATTTCTTCTGATTTTTCTTTTGATTTAGATGGCAAACTTCACAGTGTCTGACATAATTTCTAATATCATTCACTATACCAGGTCAATAATATTGCGGTGATAACAAATTTAGCATTGATGATACTCCTAAATGAGTGATACTCAATGTGTGCTTTTTCTAATAATTTCAAGCCCAGTTGGAAGAGTAACGAATTAGCAAAAGGAGGGGTGAGAGTTCGAAACGTGGTCCAATCAAAGATCATCGTATACAATTAGTGATGAATGCAGCTCCAATAACACTTTTTATCCATCAGAATAAATTTGTGTAAAATTAAAGCAAATTTCTTTATGCCGTTTAAAAAGTTGTATAACTAATATCGCACACAGCTTTATTGAAGTTATGAAATGGGCTTAGAATTCAAAATTGTGATTACGAGCACAGAATATCTTGGTCAACTTGTTGAAGCTAAAATTTCTATTCGATTAGCCGTTGAATGTATTTAAACAGATTTTATGCTGTTAATCAACATATGGTAATACTATAGAGAACTTGACGTGTGGTTACCCGAAAAACAATTGGAATTTTTAACGTGTGTGAAACCACTTCATTTGAAAGTGTTAAAGTATTTTGTGTGACTAGAAATCTCAGATTCGTTCATTAAATTCTGGATTCTTCAATGGATTTGTTTCCTGAAGTTTTAAATGTGATGAATGGCATGTAATTGGATGATGAGGTAACAATATTCAAGGGACAATGCATTTTACTTACATATAAGCAGCTTACGATAACATAATAATCAGAGTTGCTAGAACAGATTGTCTGTCCTAATCCATTTTTAAATCCCGTGATAATTTAGTCTTAAGATGAAAAGACATTTTTCGTAAACGGTTCATTTAAAGCATTCGTGTCAAATATAATTCCCCAAAATTTTGTATTGTCCACAACATTCAATGAAATTCCATTAAAAATAGTTCTGGGTCTAGATGAAGATTTCGAAAATTAACACATGCAGTTACTCATTTTGTTAACAACCTGAATTTGTCTTTTCTTGCGCATGAAATTTCCTGATCATCAATGTAAATAAAGCCTTTAAAAGATGGAGGTAATTGAGAAAAAGTATCAATTTTTAAAATATATAAAGTTTTATTTAGAACAGTGCCTTGCGGTCCACTTGAATAAAGACATCTCAAAAGATTGACTCAATTTTTACTTCAAGGTATCTAATTTTAAAAAATTTAGTAGAAAAATCTTCAGATTTTCTCTTGCATATAATTATTATACATTTCCTTTTGAATTCTATGCATCCAGGTTTGATCGCATGTTGCTTCGAAAATCTCGAAATGAAGTGTTTGTTTTCAAAGAATACATTTTTGAGAGATTTCAGTCTCTAGAGCAACTAGATTGTCACAGTAGATGATCGATTCTTTCTAAAACTACTCTTAAGGTGTACGTATACACTAGAAGATTTGTTTTAATTTTGACATTAAAAATCCAATTAGTTTACAATAGGTCAAAATTTAAATTGTATAATTAGCTAATTAGCATGTTTTTTGAAAAGCGATATCGCAAATTCTAATTTTTCCAGAAAGACAATTCCTGTTGGAAATTATTCCTACTATTATTCTTCATGTTTTGACTCTCAATCAAGTTGCTAGGGGAATAGTTACTTTTACATTTTTTTCACCAAGTTTAAAAGATCAAGATTTTTCACGAATTTTAACATTTAAAGATAAACTAAAAATTCATTTCTTAACTAATAACTGCGACTGAGAGTCAAAACATCCAGTTTTATGTACATAAGAATGATAGAAAAATAATTATAATAGATCAATTCATGGTTGAGTTATCACTGTTTAAACAAACTATCCTATTGCAAAAACAGTTCTTTAGAAATTGAGTTTTTTCAAGTTTTGGAAACATGTTTGTACAGTCACGGAAAAAACGAAACACCCCCCTTTATTTCGAGCACTATTCATAGTAGAGCAAGTTGAAAGATATCATTCAATAAGGAATAACATCCTCTACAAATTAAAATGCAAAAAATGCATCAGTGGCCGTCTTCATATCAAATTTTGCACAAACAACAAATTTTCCAATGGAAACCACTCTGTTTTGATGCTTTAATCAGATTCGGCATCGTTAAATTAGTCCAAATATGAAATTTCATAACTTTACTATCTTTATATCCGGAGATATTCAATTTTAAAGTTGCTTTCATTTTCAGAGTTCATTTCCACATTGAAAATCGCTATTCGTAGATCGAGATTAATTGTAGTTATAGCTACCCGAATTTCAAATGTGAACACTATTTCGAAAGTATTTGGCAGAACGTGCAAGTGATCCGAGAATTATTATACTTATTATGCAAGTGAAAACGACCCAATAATTATTATTCGACGTTTGTCACACGTTTTTTAAACTTTTGGTTGCCCCCCAAATCGCCATAATGAGGAAAATTTAATGTAGCGCAAAACTAACCATTGGAATGAGCTGAAATTTTGCATCGTCCTATTAGAAGTTCTGAAACAATTCCTATCAAAATATAAGGTTCCTATTCATAATTTTTCAAACATAATTTTAATAATTATTATTGCATACTAAAAGCTATTTTTAAAATAAAATATTAGGTGGATTTTGTTTGGGTTGTTTAACAGTAACATGGTACAAAATACTATCAACGCTATCGGAATATTATTTAGGAAGATATCCCTAAGTCTAAGAAACTGATTTAACATTAGGAGCTCCAATCTTTCTGTATTCATAACTTCGAAACAGTAAGACCTAATGACATGAAATTTGGTATCTGAAGTTAAATTTCTATATAGATTTGAAATTGTGTCAAAATAGGGGGTTTCCATTAGAAATTATGAAGTTCGTGTTCAATTTAATATGAAGATGCCCCTTATGCAAATTTTATGAATTTGAATTTATAGAAGACTTAAGTTGCTGTCGAATAGCATCTTTGAATTTTCTCAACTGTAAAAATTCCTAGAATGATGAGTGGTGGTTCGTTTTTTTCCGCGAATGTACATGGTGACAGTACCTAACGAAAACCCTTGTAACTAGAAAACTATTTCGAATAGTTACAAGATCTTGGGGTATCGTTTGAAAGCTAAAGAGTTGGAAAATATTTCAATTAGTAAAACAATTATTGATATTCTGGTCGATTCGCGTGATTTCTAGTTTCTTAAATTCTGTCTCTCCAACATGCAAAACCCATCTTTTCTCAAATTTCTTGTCAAGTCGATCGGACGGTAGTTCAAAGCGTTCTTTATTGCTTTTAGAATGAATATTATGTGTTAGCATACCTCTATGAGTGGGGAAAGTGCCATTCTAGTGCAAACATTCAGGATATTATTTAGAGAACTGTGTAGATATGTTTAAGTCCGACATAACTAATATTATCTGAACCAGGAGTTGTCCTTTGGACTAGGGATAAAGGCTTTTTCAATTCGAAAAAGTTAAATTACAATTATATGATAGGTAGGAAGGTATTTTGATTAACGTCTCACTGGAGCAACCGGTTATTGGCGACGGATCCATCCCTAAGGGAAAAATTTGAGGACAACACCACGTAATTTTGAACCACGATCAGATGACGAGGAGCTAACACCTGAATTGATACCCCTCTCAAAACTTCCACACCACGCCAACGAGACATTTCATGACAGCCCCCCTGCACCCAATGGTCTTTGGTTGGATTCGAACCCTCCGGTTGCTAATCTTACTCTTCCAACCGGGCTACCGCGGCTCAAATTCTATGATAGATTAGGATTAGAAGTAGTTAACTTTGTTCTTTTCAATTGTATTTTTATTTTTTAATTATTGCATTAATTGTTGGAGCTAGATGTTTGAGAAAGGGATGAAGCTGTAGCATTTGGCAATATTTACATTTGGTTATATTCTAGAATCAAAATTTGTCTATTAAGGTAAACCCCAAAAATTATTTTAATCCTGTTCCTTAATTCTTTACTTGGGATTTTACTATTAATGCTGTTTACATAATTACCTAAGAATCCCTCCGGCTACATCTTTTGGGGCCGTGGCAGCCCAGTTGGAAGAGTAACGGATTAGCAACCGGAGGGTTGAGAGTTCGAATCCAACCAAAGAACCGTCGAGTACAAAGGGGCTGGGAATTTTAAATCTGTCTCAAATGTCCTCACGTTGGCGTGGTGTGGAAGTTTGGAGAGTGGGGTGCCAGCTCAGGTGTGATCTCGTCATCTGACAGTGGTTCAAAATTACGTGGTGTTGTCCTTGGATCTTTCTCTTCGGATTTAATCCCGGACAGTCGCCAATAGCTCATTGTGTTGCTCCAGTGCGACGTTAATTAAAATACCTACCGGCTACAACTTTGTATTTTTCGAAATATTGCTTAGACATTCCATGCCCTCCTGTGTGCATCATTCCAGCATGGTTTTTTTTTTTTTTGCTTTTTAGGCTCATTATTGACAATGGCTAATTTCACACATTGACGGTAACATATACACTCGTACTTTTTCAATCACTACATATTTTGTATCAAAATAAAGTAGCCTGTTTATTTCTCGACTGCTCTGTGACATTTCATTATTCCTTTGCGCATTTATAAATGAGCATTTTGATGAACTAGGGACGCATTAAGAGGATGCACACAAATAACTGCTGAAAGTAGATGCGAATCGAAGTTTGGATGACGTGGAAATGGACCAACTATTTGCAAACGCTTATTTATAGAATCTATCCATGTGCGTCATTCAGAATTGCCTCAAATGAAACGTATAAAATCAACGTCAATCATACAACATGCAAATGTATGGTCACTCAATGTCATTTCACATTTGCACTGCAATCCAGATCCAATTGTTGAAATTGCTTTCGGTATTTTCCACGGAAAAGTGTTTCTTTGTAAACACTGATTAGGGGATCATTTGTTTTGTTCCAGTAGATGGCGCTAGATATCCTGACCGCGTGAAGATCCTGGGTTATCTCCAACTGCTCCCGATTCCTCGCATTCCAAATTTAGGCACTCCTATCTCGTGGTTACTCATCGCATAAAAATATACTCTTCTCCCACATTCAATTGGAAAGATTTGGACTGGAATGGCAGCCATTTACAAAACGGGTTTTGTGTGAAAGATTCCAATTGAAATCCCAAGATCGCTTTGAAACTAGTTTGAAAGTTTCAATGAATTTGCTCTGACCGTGGTTCAAAATTACGTAGTGTTGTCCTCGGATCTTTCAATTCGGGTTTGATACCGGACCGACACCAATAGCCCGTTGTGTTGATCCAGTGCGACGTTAATTAAAAATACTGTCCTACCTTCAAACTTCCGTACCACGCCAACGTGGACATTTAAGACTACGACAGATTTAGCGTGCATCAGCCCCCTTGTACACGACGGTCTTTGGTTGAATTCCAACTCTCAACCCTCCGGTTGCAAATCCGTTACTCTTCCAACCGGGCTACCGCAATCAAAGTTTCGTAAATAGCGAGTAAAAGATAGCAGCCAATAAAACAGTCGAAAAACATTCCAGCATTTAAAGAACCTGTAGAAATTTATTTGCTTGATGAAAGACATTCTTTTCAAATGTGTTTGAGAACATTTACGTTACATTTGAAATGTCGTTCAACAAACTACTGAAAACTTAAAATGGACTGATTACTAATGCGTGAAAGCCAATTTTTAAACAATATTAAAAATCATTAACTAGACAAGACTTCTATCATGCAGGGCCGCGGTGGCCCGGTTGGAAGAGTAACGAACTAGCAACCGAAGGGTTGCGAGTTCGAATCCAGCCAAACACCGTCGTGTACAAAGGGGGCTGGTGCACGTTAAATCTGTCGTGGCCTCAAATGTCCTCACGTTGGCGTGGTGTGGAAGTTTGGAGAGTGGGGTGCCAGCTCAGGTGTTGCCTCGTCATCTGACCGTGGTTCAAAATTACGTGGTGTTGTCCTCGGATCTTTCCCTTTGGGATTGATCCCGGACCGTCACCAATAGCCCATTGTGTTGCTCCAGTGTGACGTTAATTGAAATACCCAAATACTCTATCATGCTATTGATTTCCTTAGTGCAAATACTTTTGTGGAAATTCAATAAATGGTTTTCATTCAGATCAAAGCTGCAAAAGAATTTTGGAAGTGAAAATCAATTTTGCCTCCGATCCATTTCAAGAGCCCGGTTGGAAGAGTAACGGATTAGCAACCAGAGGGTTTCAATCCAACCAAAGCGTCGTGTACAAGGGGGGGGGGTACATGTTAAATCTGTCGTGGCCTCAAATGTCCTCACGTTGGCGTGCTGTGGAAGTTTTGAGAGTGGGTGCCAGCTTAGGTGTTTGTCTCGCCATCTGACCGTGGTTCAAAATGACGTGTCGTCCTCGGATCTTTCCCTTGGGGATCGATCCCGGACCGTCGCCAATAGTCCGTTGTGTTGCTTCAGTGCGACGTTGATTAAATACCTACCGATTCATTTGAAAATATAGCTCTTTTTTTTTCGTATTGATTATCCTCGGATTATAAAATGTCCAATAATAATCAGATAATCAAAATCGAATCATTGTAATGATGGAGAAATATCAATATGCATCGTAAAACAAGAAAGTAATCTCTGTATAATGTTTACAAAGTGCTTTTGAGCCATAACTCTGCTTAAAATCTCTATTCTGCAACATCCGATCAATGCATTTCAAAATGATTGAACACCCAATTATTACAGAATGAACTATCTAAATATTTTCCAAATCCTATAGAAAGCACCTTATTGTAACAAACTACATTAGTCTTCAAAATTAAGAGAATTTTCACTTTGGGGCATTATCTCCAATGCTACTGGACATATTTTAATGAAATTAGTTATGTTGAAGGACAGGTTGCGGGTCTCTGGTTCCCTCCAGATGAACGCACGTCGAGAATCAGTGGTTAGGCTGAACCAGGATTCATCAGTGAATAAAACGGTCCCCCACTGATCCCTGGTCCAAAGTCAATGTTCTCTGCACCATGCTTTTATATCTTGGAAATTGTAGCTATCTTATCGTGCGTAAGAACGAGACGTGATCAGAGCTAAAACAAAACCCGATTTATTGATGATGGTTCACGTTTATATATGAACCCAATATAAACAGTTACACAGTGTGTATACTGATTTGCATACACTACACTCCCTTCCCCTACAATTAAGAGGATATCAATATTAAACTAACAAACTAAAATCATCTTTAAAAATAGTTACAAAATATACTATGTATAGTATACTCCTTAACACGGGAACCTCCGGACGCGATTCTTCATCTGGAGGGTTAGGTGGAGACTTCACCCCACTTAGGCAGGATCTCGCTATTAGAGGACTCTGGGACCACTTGGCGATGGTGGTGGTTGAGTCTTGGTGTTACTCGATTCCACGATGCTTGGTTGAACTGGTTCATACTGCTTTTGAGGACTCGTTTCCTTACGAGACCTTTCCCAGGAGTTGTCCGCCGTTAACTTCGGGGTCGATTCCATTCCCAATGGGTCATCTTCCGTCATCACCGTTGATCTCGGATTCATTCTGGTATCTTCAATTCTCAGTTGGAGACGGTCAGCGTGGCAAAATCTTGTCTGCCCTTCTACGACATCAAAAGTAACGTAGCTCCTGCGGGTCTTGATGATGCCTGGAAACCATCGTAGTTTCTAACCCAAACTTCATCTCCCGGTTAAAATGGATGCTTGGAACCCGTTCTTTCCTTGGTCACCTTCAGTTTCATTTCGGATAGTTTATCTTCTAAGGTCCTTTGCGGTCGGGTAGCAGTAAGGTTACTGACGTTCTTGGTCTCCACTGTAACAACTCTGCTGGACTCTTTCCCGTTCCGGTCTGTGGTGGTGTTCTGTAAACAAATAGAAGATTATTCAATTTTTCCTGTAGTTCGCCTTAGAACCCGATCTCAAATCTGTTAAAACTTGTTTCAGAAGGATTTTCTTAACTATTTGTACACTCCTCTCAGCCGCACCATTAGATTGAGCGTGATAGGGTGGTGTCAAAATATGTTTAATTCCGCATTGGTTCATAAATAATTTGAACTCTTGACTAGTGAATTGTGGTCCGTTATCTGAAACGATAACTTCTGGAAAACCATAAGATGAAAATAACTGTCGCAACCTTTGGATTGTATGAAAAGATGTAGTTTTATGCATGAGAAAAACTTCAATCCATTTTGAAAATGAGTCGATTACTATTAACAAATAATTTCCATTTCCAGTTCTTATTAAATTATCACTGTTATTCATAGCGTAATCAATATGAAGTCTTTGCCAACGTCTTGTTGGTACAGGCCATGGCTGTAAAGGCATTTTTGCCGAAGAATTTTGTACACTTTGGCAAATGGTACATGATCTAATAAAGTTTTCGATATATTGATCGATTCCTGGCCACCAAAGATAATTTCTTGCTAACATTTTGGTTCTTACTATACCGTTATGTTCCTGATGTCAAATTTTAGAGTTACTACTTCTTAGACTTTCCGGAATTACAACTCTAAACCCCACATTAGGCAATCGTCATCTAATGAAATTTCACTTTGTTTACTGCGAATACTATCGCAAGTGCCTCTTTTTCTACCTGTGTGTAATTTTTCTTTGCCGAACTAAGCCTTTTGGATGCGAATAGTATCGAACGCTCTTCACCCTCGTCCATGATATGCGATAAGACGGTTCCGATCCCCTTGTTCGACGCATCGCATGTTAGTAATAGAGGTTTCTGTGAATCATAATGTACGAGTAAAGAGTTAGTGGTCATCCAGGTTTTACTTTCTTGAAAAATTTTTTGTTTTTCAGTCCACTCCCAAGACGAATTTAGTATTTTATATAAATTTCCCATAAAAAGTTTAATAAACCTAGATACGAACGTAATTCTTCACAACATGTAGGGCTTCTATAATTGCGTTAAGCAAATCCAGATTTGGCGAAATTCCGTTCGCCATTGATATTATATCCCAAATATTTTACTTGCGTTTATAGGAGTTGACACTTAGGAAAATTTACACTTATTCCCGTATCCTGGAATTTTCCAATGACTTTTTCTAACAGTTTTACCGCCTTTGAATACGAATCACTGACTAAAAGTACATAATCTAAATAACAAAACGCTTCCGATATATTTTTCAGAATGTCATCCATAACTTCTTGGAATTGAAACGGTGCCGATTTAGTCCCGAAAGGAAGTCTACGGTAAGTAAACAGTCCTCGATGGGTGGTTATCGTTAGGAATTTTTGCGAATCTTTCGCTACGGGAAGTTGTTGGTAAGCAGATGCCAAATCAATAGCACTAAACACTTTTCCTCCCACTAGATGGGTAAACAACTCTTCGGTAGTTGGTAATGCATAGTGCGTTGCTTCTAAAACAGGGTTTAGGGTTACCTTGTAATCTGAAATTCTAACTTTGTTATTAACCTTGGGAACTACAAGTGGAGTAGCCCATTCTGAATGCTCAACTTTGTAAAGAATTCCCTCCTTAACTAGTTTGTCCAATTCTTGATCCATTAAAGCTTTTATAGCAAATGGTAACGGTCGAGCTTTGCAAAATTTTGGTTGGGCACCTTCCTTAATGTGGGTAGACACTTGTTTTCCCTTAATTTCTCCAATTTTGGAGTTAAAAACTTTTTTCGTACTTTATTTTTAATTTATTTACAATTTCCGTACTAGACTGTTCCTCCACTTTTAATATTTCATTCCAATTTAACTTAATTACTGAAAGCCAATCTCTGCCTAATAAGACAGGTACCGTCTTCCTGGAATTATTTACGACTATTAAAGGCAAAAGATACGTCTTACCTTCATACTTGACGTTCACGTTAATTTGTCCTTGTACATCTAATTTCTCACCTAAATACGTATTCAAATATACGCTTTTTCTATTTTCAGTTTTGCCAATGCTGGGGTACTTCTGTAAACATGATCCGGGATTATCGAGACACATGCTCCAGTATCCAGCTGCATCTTCATTTTCACCCCTTCCAGTTCCATGTCACAGTATTTGCAGGATTGATCGGTTTACATTTGAAACTTTGATCCTTCTTTGAATCCTGTCGGCTAACTTGCATCATTTCGCCGGACATTTGGTTGTTCGATATTTCCCGATAATGCGCTTCTTCTGTATCACTGTTGTCGTCAACTTGAACTTTCTTCTTCCTGTATGCCCGTGCTAAATGTCCAGTTTTGTGACATGTCCGGCAGTCATAGCTTCTGTAACGACAATCTTGAGGTCGATGATTGCATCCGTTGCAGCGATAACAGGAATCCTTCCTTCGCGTTTCTTCTCGCCGGGCTCCTGTGCGATCGTTTGTTATTGCTCTGTTCCTGGGGTTTTTTCCTGAAGAATTCTGTCCTCTCTCATGACTTGTGTTCTGACGTACCTTCACCTTCAAGATCTCAGCTTGTATACCAGTGTTACTAGACGGCAGAATGTTGAGTCCTGGTTTGTTCCCAAATCATCGCCTTGTTTCACGTTCTCTCAAAATCCACTTCTTCTGATAACAGCGTTCGTCTAAGTTGATCATCCAGTAATCCGCTTATAAGCCGATCATGTAGAGCTTCTTTGAGGAATGTTCCGAATTTGCATGTAGAAGCAAAGTACTTGAGAACCACGATGTAATCGCTTATCGATTCTCCAGGACGCTGGTTACGTGAATTAAAAGCATTTCGCTCACCCACTGTTAACCTTTCAGCTCCGTAATGCCGTTTGAAAATTTCCAAGACTTCTTCAAATGATTTCTCGTCCAATACTGTTGGGGATCCCAAATCTATCAACTACCTTCTGGCCTACTATTGTAATAAATATTGAAAGCTTCTTTTCGTCTTCCACATTATTTACGATTATGAAATGCTTCAACCGCATTAGATAAGAATTCACATCTTCTCCCGGTAAATATTCAGATAGTTGACGTCATCCTGATGATTTCGCTTTTCCTCGTCGCCAGTTTTATATCATGGAAATTGTAGCTATCTGATCGCGCGTAAGAATGAGACGTGATCAGAGCTAAAAACAAAACCCGATTTATTGATGATGGTTCACGTTTATATATGAACCCAATATAAACAGTTACAGTGTGTATACTGATTTGCATACACTACAATGCTAAACAGGCTCTCCAGTGCGCAGAAGTAAGCGGGACGCAAACAGTAAGTCTTGCAAACAGACCTCTCATGTAGACTTCGGGAAACTGTAACCCTTGAAACTCGGCTTCCTGTGGCCGCATGAAGGTCACGAGAGAGCTGAGAAGCTGTTGCACTCCTGTTACGTCTAGCTGTAATGAACAAATATCGATCTTCATTGACCGTCGTGGCTCTTGGACAACCTTGCCCAGGCTTTTTCTCTACGGATCTGGTATCCTTAAACTGTTTTCATAAGTTGGACACGATGCTGGGCGTTAAATTCAAGTCTCCAGCAATCTACACTTGAGACCTGCTTCCAGTCTCCCGACGATTCGCCACCTCATACCATCATCCAAACGTTGGTGGTTACTCATTTTAACCGTTGCTTTTGAATTTCACCGAATGAAAAAGCACCACGAAATTCGCCGAGGTGAGAAGCGCGGAAATTGTCATGTGCGCTTAGAAAGCCTGTTCCTCTAAATGCACCGCCCACGCGCACTTGTACGCTTACGGCGTCAACCAGTCGTTCAGAGGAGACTGGAGCGTGTTCGTGACCAACTGCGCATCAACCGCGAAACGATCCGGCAGATCGCGACAGATCTGGGAAAAAGAAAGATTTGAGCGAGGTTTGTGATTCACTCTTTGACTAAAGAGCAAAAAGCTCGGAGTCCAGTAATTCAAAGAACATTGCTGGATCATATCGTTACAAGCGACGAAATCTAGAGCTTTCAATGCAATTTATCAACACATACAGCAAGATTTTATGTTCGCTCTTCGTTCCATGTGGGAATCCATGACAAAGGAAAGAAGGGTTCCTTCGACTACCGATGTTTATAAGGGCACAGATGCTTTCTTTACCAAATCTTCACATGTCGTGCAAAAGAGGAATATCATAGCTTTAATCTGACACGTTAAACATTTTTCTATCACCAGAGTACCAACATCAGTCCTGGAGATTCAACGTTCTTGAGGAATTACGATAGAAAAATTGTCGAAATATAGGGCATTCTAGAAATAAGCACAAAATGTTCTCTACAGATCCTGTAAGGTGGGACTAGAAATGGATGCTCGAAAATAGTTTTTCCAAAGCTTCTCTATACTAACACCAATCAAAAGTAAGGAGAGGATCCAGAGTTATCCTTGCACTCACTAACTTCATCCAGAATTTCAATTTCTAGCTTTGAAAGACAAGCCAGCCTTCTCATTAAATTTCATGATTAAATATTGCCGAATTCTTTTTGTGATTTTAATAGCAGTGCCGTTTTCCCAATTCATGCATTTTTATCATATTGAACAACGTTATTTGGCACTCCCATATGTATGTTTAGCCTTAAATAATTCTCCTCATAAATTGTAACAAAAATATTGGGGATACAAAGTTAAGAAAATTTGCAAAAAAAGTTGAGTAGCCCTGCTCCAGTTGATATTGGTAGCTTGATACCAATTTTCAATTTCGAAACCATCCTAAGCTATGAATGAACTTTACTTGAATTGCAACCAAAGTGGGACAGGTCATACAATGTTCAAGGGTATCTATTCTTCGTGCAGAGTAGTTCAGGAGGTATGGAAACCTACCACAGCACTTTGGCCTACAAAATACTCCACAAAAGTTCAATTATGTTAACAGCCAGGGGACGGAGAAGGTCAAACAAGATGTTCCACATCATCCTTACCGAAATATACTTGGATACCCAGAAATGAATGGGAATTAGGGCATTGTCTTGGCACACAGTCTGGAGATGAGGAATACTGAGATATATCACTGGTATGCAAGATTACAAGTTGTCCCGGACCACTCCGAGATATCTACTCATCTCACCTTCATGCATACAGTCAACATGAAAGGCTTCTTCCAGACATAAACACGTCTAGTGGTCTGAAATAATGTCAATTCAGATTACCCACTGTTGTTGCATGAAATTTCCATGCTCAAAACACCAATTCACCAATAACCTTTCTGCCATGAATGTTAGCTGGGTGTTCATCTTTTGTTGTACTTAAGGGTCACCGTCTGTCCTTGCCAGTGACTTTCACTCACTGCTCTGTTTCTTCGTGAAGAGTAGTTACACCCACGATCATGCTATAACTCTTCCTACAAGGGTATCTCCATCGCTTCAATGAGCATGCCTGGTCGGCGTTTGACTGTTAGCAGGCTCACATACAACTCTGTGCTAGTTCACGTGGCTTCACTGCAAAGAATAATTATGACATTTAAAATGCAACTAATATGTTATATATGTAAATAGAATCTGGCAACGTGTTTCAGAAGAACCGGAAGCCTGCGCATGCGCTGTAAAATAACTTGTATTTATCTCTCCAGAATGCACACTTGTATATATTCGACAACCAGATCGTCTTGAATAAACGTGTTCCTTCTAAGCTGCTTCCTTCCTGTCCAGGACACAACGAGGATAAAAAGAATGATCGAAATTCAACGGTTAATATCGATCTTAACGAACTTTATGGAGCGACTGAAGCCTCCGATTGCTGAATTGAAACCAAATCCAAGATATTCTTCAGTTCCAAAATGTGAATTTTGAAGGTTACGATGAGGAAACTGGATCATTTGAAAACTACGACCAGAGAATGAAAAAGTTCTTCAACCTCAGGAATTATTGGAGTGCTGAGGTAAAAGCAAAATTTCGAATCTTGATCAACTGTCTAGAACCAAAACTACAACCTCATCAGCAGTCTTACGGCACTGGGCCTAACTGTTTCAAAAACGTATGATGAAATCATGCACCTCTTAAAAGAAAACTTGTGCCCAAACCCAACGTGTTGACGGAGCAGTATCGATTCTTATCAAGAACCCAAAACCAGGGTGAGTCAATTTCGAATTATATTACTTCTCTAAAAGAACTACTGAAAAAGACTGAATTTAAATCAATGTGTAATTCAGCCGATTGTTCTAAATCAGTCGTAAATCTAATGTTACGTGCAGTTTATTAGAGTTTTGAAAGATTCTGACATTCGTGAGAATTTTACAGCGCATGCGCAGGCTTCCGGTTCTTCTCAAACAAGTTGCCAGATTCTATTTACATATATAACATAATATTTGAATGCTCCAAAAAAGAGAACCAACCCGAACTTCTAAAAGCCCTAGGCCTGGAAACAATAGAAACAGAACCAAGCGATGTAAATATTTTTACAGGTGGTAGCCTTTTTGAAGATGGTTCATCCGAAAGTGGCGTCTTCATTACAGACGAATTCGGTTCAAAAGAAATTCATATCAAGAATAACTCAAACCTCGCAGTTTTTTAAGCTGAATTAATAGCCGAATATGAAGCATTAAAAGAAGCCCCTTAAAATAAATATTTACATTGATTCGCAAGCAGTAATTCTAGCAATTAAAAAATGCTTCACCAGTTTTGATCCTCTTTTGAAAAAATAGCCCTTCAATATCAAATTTCAATAAAAATTCTAAAATAAATTTTCAATGGATCCCATCACATGTTGAGAGAGCTGACTTATTGGCAAAAGCTGGAGCAAATAAACAATCTGGAACAAGAGAAAGTACCGTCCTACTCTCAGAGGACGACCACCTGTCCGTACTTAAAAAGCAATGCCGCAGATCATCTCCAGTATCTTTTTATCACTGATACCTCAGTAAAACACCAGGAGAGCTGCTTGCCTTAAATTTGCCCCAGGAAACTTTCTCTGTTCCCAGGCTCCGATCTGACCATTTGAAAAAGTTGATATTCTTTGATGGCCAGAAATCTTTTCCCAGCTGTACAAAGTGCAGCTTATTACTAGCCTCACACATCCTGAATTGCATTGAAGCCATACATGAAGACATTTTTAAGGATCCATCTGCCATTAGCCCAAAACTTTTTTTGCAGACTCAATGACTTAGTGTAATTTGTTTCGTTTTTTTACACTGGGATCAGAAAGAAGATTACGGCCCGTTGTATGGGTATCTAGATTATTTTGTAAATCATTAAAGGCAACCTTTCGTAAACATATTCGATAAGTTTCTGAGTTCTTTTGCTTATATTTCATTCGATAAGTTGTAAATTTCGCTTCACATACACTAACTGTTCACTGTGTTTGGCAAACTTTGATAATGTAGCTTTTGACAGATAAGCTATCGGATGGTACATCTGGTTAAAACGTATCTGAAAACCTCTTGTTACTCCTGTCCCTGGAATCGCAGTCAAGCAAAAAGTGTCTTTAGACTTGAAAACATCTACATATAAATATGCGTTTCATTTGCCATAAGGGTCCATATTTATATTTATTTAGAAATTATTTTTAAAATTTCAAATAGCAACGCCCACTTTTAATGTCATTAAAAGATATTCCGTATCAAAATTGCGCTAAGTATAATTTTTTATGCAAATCGGACCATACATAATTTCCAGAAATACAGGGTGGCCCAAAAGTCACTAGACCATTTTAAAATATAACTTTTTTGTTATTAATTTTTTCACATTTTTTCTGAGTATTTATATGTGGAAGTTTGGAGATTGGGGTGCAAGCTCACAGGTGTGACCTTGTCATGTGACCGTGGTTCAAATTTAAGTGGAGTTGTTCTCGGATCTTTCTCTTCGGGTTTGACAGTCGCCAATAGCCCCCGTTGTCTTGCTCCAGTGCGACATTAATTAAATTACCTATTACCTACCTCTGTTTAATGGCAATGTACTCAAATGAAGCTATACTATGAGCGAGTGAAGGGAGAATATGTATTGGTATCTATAGAAATGATACGTACCAATACATGTGTTTCTTACAATTCATTTACGAAATTAATTTATAAAGATAATTTATTGTTAATATGAATTTAAGTGGTTTTATATTTTATTAGATTCGAAAGATTTTTTTTATAGTTTTTAAAGTATAAAACACTTTCATTAGCAAATTCTAGAGTAATCCGGACTTACCAGCTCAAAATCTACCATTGATGTCCATAGTTCGCCATTTTCATACACACTTTGAGTATTAACTACTAAGTACCAGGCATCGGGATATGTGCAGGGGAAACATTTCGAGGAAAGTGAAGATATTTTACACATCAGCCCTATTGGATAGTAATAAATAGAATTCATATTTTCCTTCGTATTTTTAGAGTAACATTTCTAAAATTTTTTAAAAATCGTTTTCCAAGTTTTAAAAAGTATTAATTGGGAAAATATCCCTTCTTGGAATAAAAAATAGCAAAATAGTCTTAGAACTCAAATAAAGGCACAACGAACGGAAACATTTTATCTGAACCGTAGAAGGATGTGTGCTTGTTTCCGGTAAAAAATGACATCGCATCTTCCTTTCTGAAAGACATCACTTCTGCTTGCGTATGAAATATTTTCAAATGCATTCGGAAACCGCACATAAAAAAATATTAAAATTAGGAAACTTTTGGTGGCAAAAATATATAAATGATAAATGAGAAAGATGATTTTTTAACCTAGTCAGTTTCTGTTTTAGCGTCCTTGATTTTCCAGCCGATCCCTTCAGTCTCTAATGGTCTCTTACTATGATTAATGAATGAATAATTCAGAACCGACTTTTCTCCCCTACCATATGCTTCTTATTGAGGCTAGCATGAATATGGTCCTTTTGCATTCTCATTTTCCCGATCTGGCATTTTTTAGATATTTTTTAATTAACGTCGCACTGGAGCAACACAACGGGTTATTGGCTACGGTCTGGGATCAAACCCGAAGGGAAAGATCCGAGGACAACACCACGTAATTTTGAACCATGGTCAGATGACGAGGTCACACCTGAGCTGGCACCCCACTCTCCAAACTTCCACACCACGCCACGTTGGCGTGGTGTGGAAGTATTCAGTATTTAACAATTTGAATCCCCTAGATTTAACGTGCCCCCCTTGTACACGACGATCTTTGATTGGATTCGAACTCGCAACCCTCCCGTTGCTAATTTGTTACTCTTCCAACGGGACTACCTTTCTCGATCTGGAGCTACAGCATAAGGACTCCATGTGCAACAACTTTCTAATTTCTGATTCTCTGTCAAAGCCCTGATTTCGGGTGCTTTGACAAATGTTTTGTTAGTCTTGTCATTTTATTCGTAATATTGTGATCCAATGAATAAGGTAAGTAGGACGATTTGTGTGGTATTTTTATTTAAAACCAACACATATTTCGGTAGAAACTTCATACGAGAGGTTTCTTTATTTGTAGCTGAGGAAATAAATCAAAGCACCCTCTTTTTATTCACACATCGTTCATAGGGGAGCAAATTCAATCTCTCATTCTAAAGGAAACGACCGATTCATTTTCATATAGCTTCTAAAATGATCAAAGTTAAAAAGGAAAACAAATTGAAAAGTTGCGAAATAATGGTGTCAAATATTCCAAATGAAGCCAAACGAAAAGCAGAATTATAAACGCTGGATAAGGAAATAGGATTTGTACAAGATACGAATAAGTAATGTCATGAGAAAAGCGTTTATATAGTTATACTTAAAACAGAAGGTTTCAAATTATTCTCGATTTTTACTATTTCATCAAATTTTCGTGACATTTGTTGAGCGTTTTTGTGATTTGCCTAAAAAGGCTGCATTGTTTCAATATTTAGATCCTTTCAATTTTAAAGATAAAAACCGATTAAAGCAATTGAAAAATCTAGTTTCGTTTATAAATCACCACACAACGAAACCCTTAAATGTATTATTCAGACATCAATGTGAATAATAAAAGCTATCAATTAATGATACTTTTTATATAAATGACCGTTTTGGAAAAGCTGCTTCTATTTTGATCACTTGCACCACTATCATAAATAATGCTATGGAGAGTTCGATTTAAAATGGGGGCCATCGTGGCTCGGTGGGTACGCCCACTGCGCTAGCAACCTTCGAGTTGTAGGCGGCGCAGGTTCGATTCTTGTCAGGTGCATTCCTCCCTGGGTGTATTTCTCTCGTGTCAGAAAAACTTTCATTGTGTGTGTATTGATATTGTATGTCGTGTCTGGCGCAGCATGGATAAATATGGCCCTTGTGCCACAAAACTCCCAAAACCAACCCAACCACCGATGTAAAATGGTTCATTTGGAATAGAAACTTATAACATTTACGAACTTCATCGTACAGACCATTGTCTATCTGGTCAACAATTGCTTGAACTTTTCAAGCCATTGTAGACTAAATAGACGATTCGTTAACCCTCTGAGCGATCAAAGCTATTGAACCTAAAATGGGTTGCAAGGTGTAAACAACAGTACCCTTCTGAGAAAAGGTTATGAACCTTTTGTTACTTGAGGTTTCAAAAAACGCTTCAAATTTGTGAGCACCATTATTTCAGAGTTCCAAATATAGTGAATATTCGAATAGTTTCAAAATAGCTTACCCACACAGATAAAGACTAAAAATCCATAGCATTATTTTAAGTTTATTTGTTCTATAGATTTCATGAAAGAAAAAGTAATTCTGTCTTAACGATCCTTTTGAAAATTTTATATTTCAGATGGTTGATTTTATAGTGCAAGTTTGGCCATGCTGCGCAAGACACGACATACAATATCAAGTAATATCAAGTATCACACAATGAAGGTTTTACTAACACAGAAGAGAAATACACCCAGGGAGGAATGCACCTGACAGGAATCGAACCGCCTACAACTAGAGAATTTAAAATTACACACTGCAAAATAACATCAACATCTGTACGTTAGATAGACGGAAAAATATTTTCAAATTTGGAATAGTATGTCGCTCCAATAAATACTTCAAATTTGTTTTTATTTTAATGGTTTGTTTTTAACTTCATTTAAAACCTTGGACTCTCTCCAAGACGTTTAGAAGTTTTAGCTTAAAACAAGAAGTTTCGAAATGTTTCACTGTTACAATAAGCGTCAAAAATGGACATTTAACGCAACCTCTAAGATGTTAATTCACGGGTATACGCAGGAGTTAAACCACTCAATAAATGTAGTGAAGATATTTTTAGAATTGATTAGCAGAGAAGGAAATTATAAAATTGAGAACAATGAATTAAAAATAGTAGCAAACCTACTTCATTTTATAATAAAAGAGTAGTGGATATAAATTAAAACTTACAAATAACCTATAATGTATATAAATATATATATACTGTATGCTGATTTTTATAATAAAAATTGGATACATTTTTTCAGCACGGATTAAGACGTCATGTACCTAGGGGTCCAATGATAGATTTGCATCAAAGTTTTTGTCTTTTGTTCGTTCTAACAGCCAGAATACTTCTTAGTCCCAGTTATCATTGAAGGTAGGGCCCGAAATAAAAATCTTCTGTATATATAAAGGAAACAATAATCTTCTCTAATATTCAATACTTAATAATATCACGTTTTACTTTTTCTAGCATAGAAGTATAAAATCGTATTAACGTCTGCTGTTTTAAAGTTCATTTCGGCTTCATCGCAATAATTAGGTCATTAAAATAGTTTAATATCTAGATCCTTTCAGTTTTATAGATAAAAACCGATTAGAGCAATTGAACAATCTAGTTTTTTATAAATCTGACACTCACCACACAATAACCTAAAATTCACTATTCAAGGCCATCAATGTGAATAGTAAATCTATGGATGAAGTCTAGTCAACTAATCTTGTCAATAAGGGATATATTTTGTAGCTATTCAAGGCTTGATTCGTTCCAACTGAACCTCGTCAGGAATGGCTTGTTATATTTGACATAAAACGTACCCTGTTTCTGCCTCTTCATAAACTTTATTTACAAAATACATACACAGAAGTTCTTACATTTTCTGGAACTATTACAAATCGACTACAGGATTTCAAATCGTTGCCAATCTTAAAAGGCTTAATTCTCATCGAATGAATATAAACACAAAATAGGTGGCGCTGCTTAAAATCTGACATTCTCTTATCTTTTGATAGAACACATTGTTATCAAAACCTTATACAAATCAATAGACAAATCTACAATTAGCTCAACGAAAGTTTAAAATTTAACAAAATATGAAAACTTAAAATTAACTAAAGTAAAGAAATATAACAATAATTAAACTAACAGCTAACTAACTAAAGTAGAGAAAACTCCAACTTACGCCAAAGAATTTCAGAGTTCATGTAACTCAAAGTTCAAAGTCTTTAAATTTACATGGGAGTTTTACAGTTCTACTACTCCTAGTATTAGCCTTTTTCACCAATTCTATGCATTGATGTCTTTGGCTCATGGCAATTTGTATTTGTTTCTTGTACCCTTTCAAGACCTTCCGAGTGCCCTACTTCTAATGGATACACACGCTGCACCGGTCGAAGTAACATCCCAAACGAAGTCTTAATTTTTACTAGACCAACGTTATCGTCCTTTCCAGGATAGAGAGCCACGATTCGTCCCATCGGCCAAAAGGTTCTTTTCTTGTCTTCATTTTCAATCAAGACAATGTCTCCGACTTTCAGATTTAGACAATTATTGTTCGATTTATTCAACAGCAGTTGACCGAGATATTCGGTTCTGAATCGTCTCAAATCTTCTCTCAGTCTTTGTTGGTAACGAAATCTTGAGAGGTCGACTTCAAGGTGATCCAGGTCGGGAACTCCCACCGTCTGTATATCTTGCAGGAACATGGCAGGTGCGTTAAAGGGAGCAGGTCATCAGGGCTGTCAGAAATGTGTGTGAGGGGTCTTAAATTTATAATTGCCTCGCATCATACAATAGGCTGATCATTTCCTCATAAGAGAGAGGCGTTACCTAAGACACGTCCTAATAACCTCTTAAGTATTTGTATGAGACGCTCAAAAAATCCGCTCCACCACGCAGCATGGAGGATTAAACTTCCATGATTCTCTTCAAACAGGCCTCAGCTTGAACTGCTTTCCAATCATTAGATTTGAAAAGATTATTTGTGCAGATAAAATTCGTACCCTATCACCAGATGATTTGTGGCCGTCCACGTCGAGCAATAAATCTTCGGAAACTCAATATAAACGCTTTGGCAGACAAAGATTGTACAAGTTCTAAGTGCGCTGCTCTAAATACTGCACAAGTAAACAGCATTATCCAACTCTGTCCCACCTCTAAGAGTCACAGGCCCCGCGAGATCCACACCCACAACTTCGAATGTAGCTGAATCACGAACTGTCTTGTGGCAACGAAACTGGAATTGTCACCACAGCTTTAGCGTTATGACGTTTACATCTCATGCACTTTGAAATCACTATGTATTGTCCTTTTTCCATTTATGATCCAAAATTTCTCTTGTAGGTCCATGATTAATCTATTCAAATCACAGTGCAACATCGTAGCATGTCGCTCTTGAATTAGAAATTGAACTACACTGCTGGCCACCGTAAATGCAACACCCTGAAGGAAGCATACAAATAATATGAAATTTACAACATGCATTAGCGGAGGTGAGATATGCAAATGATTAGAATTTCAGCGCAGACGCACATCACGCGCGCCTGTGGCGCCACTTCAAAGCGCTATTTAAGGCTTGGAGATTTCGACGATTTCAAGTACGGCAATTGTGTTTTTCTTGTGGTTTTTTCAAAAAAACGATCAATTATGCCTCGTAGAAAACAGCGATCATCTTTTGATCAAGTATCCGAGTTCGACAGAGGAAGGATAGTGGCCTACCGAGATTGTGGATTATCTTTCAGGGAAATCGGTAGTGGTGTTGGACGAAACCAAACAACTGTAATGCGGATATGTGATCGTTGGATGCAGGAGGGTACGACGGACCGACGTGTTCGATCGCATCCACCTCAGTGCACCACTTCACGTGATGACAGGCATATTGTGCGTATGGCAGTGACGGATCGCTCAGCCACATCACGAACCATAGCACAGCACATTCAGTCTGTACCGCATCATCCAGTGTCTGCGCGTACCATTCAAGACCCTCGATTTCCCCAGCTCACCGCAAGGTTTCGAGCTTGGGTGGGGATCGGGGTTTAGTGGTTTTTGATCCCCATCGCACGTCGGAGGAACCGGGCAGCCCATCCACGGATTGGGAGAGCCTGCCTCCAGTGCGGACGCGCACGGCCGAACAATTTTATTAAAAACCAAGATCATAATTACACATAGAGTCCCGACATAAATGGTTGTGGCATGGGCTCAACGCACAAAGGTGCGGAGAAAAATGAACTGGCCATAAAAAGGGCCAAACATAATAAACTAAAATAAGCCCGACAAAAATGGCTGTAACATTGCCTCAACGCACAAAAGGTGCGGAAGAAATTGATCATCAACAGAAGGCCAACAGGGCCATAAGGTAAAAAATAAAATTCTAAAATAACACATTCGCTCGAAGCGGTCGCCCAGAGTTCCGATGGTAAGTTTTAGTCTCTTTCGACGGTAGGGATGACTCTTCAACACTCCAGGACCACCACTAGGCTCCCCCTCAAATGTCCGGAGGAAGGTAAGTAGACCCCCCTTTTTTTCTTTTTCGTCGTATTTTTCGTTGTGGTGTGCTGTCTAATTGTCAAATTCGACTAAGTCTCTTTAGTTATACTTGGTTCTTTATTTCTTTTTCTCCTTTTCAGTCTTTCATTGCGGTGTGCTCAAAGTTATCCATCCACTCAACTCCACCAACCCTAAACGAAGGAGACAAATCATTGTTCAGATGTCAGCATATCCGAAGACACGCAACACTCCATCCAGCGATGACAGCGTCCAGGGCAGCGACCAATAGAAGAGTTTCCAGACCTCATCCCTGGGGCTCCAGGCACACAGCCCTCACTGGTCCAGCCCCATCAGTCCTCACCTAGCTGTTAAACTGGACAAAATTACAATAAAACACAGCAAGAAAAGGAACCCTGTTAATCATTTTTATTGAAGGCTGTACCTTAAACTCGGAATGAACAAAAATACATCCAGCGATCCCGGCAACGGGCTCGGACCCAAATGCTAATGCTCAGTAAGCCCCAAGCTCAGAATGAAACTTGACGCCCTATATAGGAGGTGTACCAGCGGTAGAAACTAAACGAATTTTTTTCTCTTCCCAATCAATAAAATTTTAAAAATAAAAGAGGCAATTAAAAATAATTAAAATCGGACAACTATATTATACTTAGTTGATAGTCATGATTTTAAGATTCATGCAAAGCAGGGAGAGGATCTCAAAGCGCAGACCAAGGAAGCATCAAATATACAATTAATGGACAAAAGTCCGAGGGGCAAAATTTCTATTGGTCATCTCCTAATACCTATTGAATTATAACAGACCAAAAATAATGAAAGTTTTTATTAACGCAATCACAAAGTCCTTCCAATGTTGGACGGGAACCAATCGCAGAATACGGAGAGGGAACCGGGTCAAGCTTCAAAGACGAGCATCGTGATAGCACGGTCTCTGCGAGGGGTATTTTAAATGACCACATGGGCAGATGGCATCACACACGCAACCCAGAGAAAACAGAGGACACATCCAACTTGAATGAAGCACGTAATGATATGGAAACATGAAAGATAAAAACATGAAAGTTAAAACACATAGAATAAATTTTAAAAATGATTCACAAATAGTTTAAAATATCAATGTTAAAAAAAAAAAATTTAAATAGCTAAGAAAAATAGACGGCAGCGGAGCAGATCAACCCATAATTAGTCAGGCCGACCAGCCACCTCCGCGGCCACCCCCACACACCTCCCGACCCTGAACAGCGCCCGCGGATCGGCTAGAACTTTTTCCAGCCAATTGACGCCCCCCCCCCCAACGACCCGGGAGAGAGTGTCTCCTATCTGGAGACACCTCTCCCCAAGTGAAAGAATGTGCTGACTCCACGTGAGCCCGTTATCTATCACTAAACCTAAAATTTTAATAGAATCCCTAATCTTCAGAGTGTAATTGTCAATTTTAAAGATAGGATTTCTCTGAAGTTTTTTATTATTTTTAGAAAAGATTATAGACTGGCACTTGCTGAGTGAGAGTTCAAGTTTAAGATCTTTAATTTTATCGGATATTAGTTTAAGTGAGTTGTTAGTGTTAAGTTCCAGGATCCTCCGCGTGGGCCCAATGGTTATTACCATTAGGTCATCTGCGAAGGCCTGAATATATGAATCGTTAGAATTTAATTGAAGGACAGAGTTAAAATACAGATTCCAGAGAGTAGGCGCGAGGACCGATCCCTGTGGACAACCTTTAGTTATTAATCTGGTTAGTGTTGTAGTAGAGTCTGAATAAGTTATGGATCGGTCCGTAAGGTAGGAGGTAATAAATTTAATGAAGTGGTTAGGTAAATTTATAGAGGTTAGTACGGACTCAAGCAATTGCCAGTTCATATTGTCAAAAGCAGCTGTGATGTCGATGGCAGTGAGGGCGGAGTGATGGGTCTCAGTATACTTACGGATTTCATTAATGGCAACATCTAGGGCCTCCTCACAGGACCTGAGTTCTCTAAATCCGAACTGCAATGGGTGAAGTATATTATGGGTCTCCAACCAGGAGGTCAACCTCCTGGTGAAGACCCTTTCTATTATTTTGCCCAAAGTTGGGAGTAAGCATATGGGTCTATAGGCGCCACAGGAGGATGGGTCCCTTCCTGGTTTCCCAATGAAGCGGACACCACCGCCCCTGAGGCACCTTGGGAAATAGCCATATTGAAGACAGGTCTCTATTGATTTTAATAGCAAATTGGGATGGTTCTGAAAAACAAAAGTCCAGATTTTATAATCTAAGCGCGTACCATTCGACGCCGTTTACAGCAGAGTGGTCTGTCCGCAAGACGTCCATTGCTTCGTCTACCCTTGACGCAGAACCACAGACGTTTCCGCCGCCAATGGTGCGATGAAAGAAGGATGTGGACGGCAGAATGGAATGAAATTGTCTTTACTGACGAGTCACGCTTCTGTCTGCAACACCACGATGGTCGGATTCGAGTCTGGAGACACCGTGGAGAGAGGATGCTGAACAGCTGCGTTATGCACCGCCACACTGGTCCTGCACCGGGTATTATGGTATGGGGCGGTATTGGATATCACTCTCGCACTCCTCTAGTACGCATTGCCGGTACTTTAAACAGCCAGCGCTACATCTCCGAGGTGTTGGAGCCAGTTGTCCTTCCTTACCTTCAGGGCTTGCCCACAGCCATATTTCAAAAGGATAATGCGCGACCACACATGGCACGCATTGTCCAAGGGTTCTTCGTCAATCGCCAGATTGAATTGCTTCCCTGGCCAGCTCGCTCTCCGGATCTTTCGCCGATAGAAAACATGTGGTCCATGGTTGCTCAACGATTGACCCAGAATACATCCCCAGCTGCCACACCAGATCAACTTTGGCAACGTGTGGAAGCTGCTTGGTCTGCTGTACCCCAAGAACACATCCAAAGTCTCTTTGAATCAATGCCGAGGCGTGTGGCAGCGGTGATCTCCAACAATGGCGGCTACTCTGGCTACTGATTTTGGCAGGAACCACACTTCACAGAAGTCTATAAATTTAATCATTTGATACTTGGTCAACATGTTATCTACAAAATAAATTTTGTTGTGATATCTCTTGTCTTTCTTGGTGTTGCAATTTGGGTGGCCAGCAGTGTAGCTTGTGCTTCTGGGCAACACAGGAGTTTTAAAATTTTCAAAATCGCCTCGTTCTGTCAGTTGGGTTTTAACTCGAAGTATACCCGAGCTGTCTTAGAAGTGCGAAGTAGACTTCAAATCAGATATTCCTCTGCAAGCGCTTCCTGTTGTACGATTTTGATTATCCATTCAGATTTATTGAGTTCTAGAGATAATTCTTCGCACAACCGATCATGCTTAAGCCTTCGGGAATTAGACAGAAATCTCAATATCCATCCATTCTCACAATTTTTCGATAACTTGAGAAGTGAGAAACCAAGCACTTTCAGAAATTTCATTTACGAGAACAAAGGTAGTCTTTTTACTTTCTTTCAAAATCTCGTCGTTAAAGGATGATTTACTCATAGATTGTGGACAGTCCATTCCTTATTCTTAAGCCACTAAGTCTCTCCCACCACTGGAATTCAATTAACTTCTTAACAGAGCACCCTCTTAAGGCAGGTCTGCTGGATTTTCGGCTCCTGTCTCCATCTTTCTGATTTCTTTAACTCAGTTATTTACAAAGATTCCCCAAGCTGCTTCTCGTTGGATCCAGCATAAGGTAGTTGAAGAATCACTCCAATGACATTCCTTCACAGAATTTATATTCAAAGATTTTTTGACGAAATATTCAAGTCGTGCACCAATCGTGCAAAAGCTATTAGTTCCAACCTTGGAATGGGAATCTCTTTCAGGAAAGCTACTCTGGACTTGGTAGATAATAACTGAACTGACACTCATGATAACTTCATAGAAATTTACCAAACTTATCAAGCGACCCTCAAATATATTTAGCTTGATACAATTTTATTTGTCGATAAATTGTGTTTCTTTTATTTTTCATGGGTCATCCCGTGTCAAACCACACAAAAAAAAGTGGCATTTTCAACCTGATTCCTTTGATTTTTTTTAGCTTGAGGATTTTATTGTCCAGTCACAATTAGTTGGTAGATATCAGAAATCAGAACAGCCCTTTGATTATAGTTTTATTTTTAATTGCTTGGATCATCAAATTGTACCATTCTATTGGGCTTGAAGTTCTAAGGATTGAAAGCTTTTTTCCGTTCGTTATGTTTTGTGCAAATAAATAAAATTTAATTTAAGGCAGTTTCCCAAAGTGAGCCTGTGGAAAGAATCTTGAAAGGGGAAAGGGAACATCATTGATGGCCAGAAATCCTTTCCTACCTGTATAAAGTGCGGCTTATTACTAGCCTCACACATCCTGAATTGCATTGGAGCCATACATGAAGACATTTTTAAGGACCCATTGCCCAAAAACCTTTTTTACAGACTCAATGACTTAGGTAATTTGTTTTTTACACTTTGAAGTGTAAAAAAGAAGCAGACGTTGAGGGGCAAGAGTAGAAAATAAAATGATAAAACAATGTGTCCCCTAAATATTATCCACTTGACCCTACAGACACTACAGAAATGCAAGAATTATTAAATACAGTTACAGCTGAAAAGTAGACAGGTTGTACAAAATGAGTTAGTATGGATCTATTTGATACGACTTATACAGGTTTCTACAAGTGCATATGCAGGAATTTGTTCTCACATCAAGTTTACCGTACAATACTATAAACAGGTGAGAAGACTTCAATCTCTAATAGACTTCGAATTGTGCGACGTGTAGTGAAACACCCAACCTCGGAATTGCTCAAATACTAAGAGGGCAAAAGAAAACTTAACCTCATTTGGTAGAGAAATGGAGTATAATAAAAGAAATGTTCAAATACTATTTGTAGTAAAAGGCAAACAAGTAAGGTATTCATTTAATGAACGTCGCACTGGAGCAACGGACTATTGGCGACAGTCCGGGATCAAACCCGAGGACAACACCACGTAATTTTGAACCATGGTCAGATGATGAGGTCACGCCTGAACTGGCACTCCAAACTTCCACACCACGCCAATGTGAGGACATTTGAGGCCACGACAGTCTTTACACGACGGTCTTTGGTTGGAACCGAACTCGCAACCCTCCGGTTACTAATCCGTTACTCTTCCAACCGGCTACCGCGGCCCTTGTAGTAAAAGATTTTAAATAGAATCATTATTAGAGGGTATTTGGGTATTTCAATTAACGTCACACTGGAGCAACACAATGGGCTATTGGTGACGGTCCGGGATCAATCCCAAAGGGAAAGATCCGAGGACAACACCACGTAATTTTGAACCACGGTCAGATGACGAGGCAACACCTGAGTGGGGTGCCAGCTCAGGTGTTGCCTCGTCATCTGACCGTGGTTCAAAATTACGTGGTGTTGTCCTCGGATCTTTCCCTTTGGGATTGATCCCGGACCGTCACCAATAGCCCATTGTGTTGCTCCAGTGTGACGTTAATTGAAATACCCAATACCCTTTGTACACGACGGTGTTTGGCTGGATTCGAACTCTCAACCCTTCGGTTGCTAGTCCGTTACTCTTCCAACCGGGCCACCGCGGCCCAACGAACAATTAGAAACAATCATTTCTACTTTTCTGCCGACCCTCCCCCACAATAACACTCTTCCATTTGTCATTTTCCATACTCCTCTCGCTTTGCTTGAACCACTTCGGGTTTAGTCCCGGATCGTCGCCAATAGCCCGATGTATTGCTCCAGTGCGACGTTAATTAAAATACCTACCTACCCATTAAAATTTGACATTTGTGAGTAATTTACGAAAATATCTTCCTTCGAAAATCCTTTGTATCTCAAAATAACACTATTTTTTCTGTTATTACTCTTGTAAGCTAGGTAGATAGGTAGGTATTTAATTAACGTCGCACTGGAGTAACACAACGGGCTATTGGCGATGGTTCGGGATCAACTCCCGAAGGGAAAGATCCGAGGACAACACCACGTAATTTTGAACCACGGTCAGATGACGAGGTCTCACATGAGCTGTCACTCCACTCTCCAAACTTCCTCACCACACAAATGTGAACTCTTGTAAGCAACTTGTGAATGAATTTTCAGACCACAAATATCATGTAAATAACGCAGGCAGCTTTAAACTTCATTCAAAATTAAATAGCTCACTGGGATGTTGAGCCCTCTTCCGTTTCCGAAGTCCCTAATGCGTAATCTAGTTGGTTGGTTTGGGGGTTTTATGGCGCCATATTTGGCCATGCTGCTGCAGACAAGACGTACATCAAGTAATAGACAGACATACACAATGAAAGTTTTTGCTGACACAGAAGATAGAAATACACACATAGAGGAATGCACGTGACAGGAATCGAATTTGCGCCCCTTCAACTCGAAAGTTGCTAGTGCAATCTAGCAAAGCCCATTTTTCTCCTGGATTGCGAAACACGATAGACCTTCCAGTACATCCGAATCCGGCGCAAAGTAGGGGGGTATTTCATTTAACGTCACACTGGAGCAACACAACGGGCTATTGGTGACGGTCCGGGATCAATCCCAAAGGGAAAGACAAAACCGAGGACAAAACCACGTAATTTTGAACCACGGTCAGATGACGAGGCAACACCTGAGCTGGTACCCCACTCTCCAAACTTCCACACCACGCCAACGTGAGGACATTTGAGGCCACGACAGATTTAACGTGCACCAACCCCCTTTGTACACGATGGTGTTTGGCTGGATTTGAACTCGCAACCCTTCGGTTGCAAGTCCGTTACTCTTCCAACCGGGCCACCGCGGCCCTGCGCAAAGTAGGACGCTGGCAACATGATTTCCCATCATCTTCTCTATCGTTGTTTACAAATATTTAGGGGGGGGGGGAATTTCAATTAACGTCACACTGGAGCAACACAATGGGCTATTGGTGACGGTCCGGGATCAATCCCAAAGGGAAAGATCCGAGGACAACACCACGTAATTTTGAACCACGGTCAGATGACGAGGCAACACCTGAGCTGGCACCCCACTCTCCAAACTTCCACACCACGCCAACGTGAGGACATTTGAGGCCACGACAGATTTAACGTGCACCAACCCCCTTTGTACACGACGGTGTTTGGCTGGATTCGAACTCGCAACCCTTCGGTTGCTAGTCCGTTACTCTTCCAACCGGGCCACCGCGGCCCAGAAAAGTTAAGAATGCTTTACGAAAGGAAAAGGGCCGCTGTAGCCCGGTTGGCAGAGAAACGGTTAGCAACCGGAGGGTTCCGAGTTCAAATCCATCCAGACAGTCGTGTGCAAGGGGAGCTGTTGCATGTTAAATCTGTCATGGCCTGAAATATCCTCACGTTGGCGTGGTGTAGAAGTTTGGAGAGTGAGGTACCAGCTCAGGTGTAACCTCGTCATCTGACTGGTTCAAAATGACTTGGTGTTGTCCTCGACTTTCCCTTCGGGTTTGATCCCGGAGCGTCGTAAATAGCCCGACATTTTGCTCCAGTTTGACGTTAATTAAATACCTACCACTGAGTTGGTTGAGAAGTAATAATTTGTTAGACGAAGGGTGGCAACATTCAATGAATAGAACGATTCTTTTGCAATCTGGATTGTTACCGGTAATTTTTGATAGATATCAAAATTCATTAAGTTCTCCAGTTTGCAATCGTTCGCTGTCAAAATTTTTAAAGTTTTGTTCTTTGGTATGTTTTGATTATTTTTTAATCACCTTTTAGTGTGTAATCTGAATTCCATTTGTCATAAAAGCTCATTTCCCTTTCGGTGTTTTGCTTCTGTTATACTTTGAACACAGATGTAGCAATAGCTAAACGTCATATTTCCGACTTTTGATCGTTATGTCACTCCCCTTTTCTCAATTGTTATTATTTTTAAATCGTAAAAGTGGATGGATCTTGCTTATTTCGTAGTATAATTATATCGATTAGAAATGTAATAAGACTTCTAACTACTTATGCTCTTCTGCTTGAAGCAGAGGTACTAAGGATGTTTGAAAACTCTCGCATATCTCGTAAACACCTTCGATTAGAAATATGGTTCAAAATTACGTGGGGTCCTCGGATCTTTCCCGTTGGGATTGATCCCGGACCGTCACCAATAGCCCGTTGTGTTGCTCCAGTGTGACGTAATTAAAAATACCAATCGATTAGAAATATTTATTCTTTATATTTTTATGTAAAATTTTAATTTATTAAAAGTATAACTAGACATCATTTAACTCTAGCTATGAATCAATATATTTCATTGAAAAGGGGTTCCTTGGCACAAAAATTTCCCTACTTAAAAAAGAACGTACAAAAGGCAGACATAAATTGTTGGAACTTTGAAAGGAATCATTTTAATATGTGAATTAAATATTTTAGACTTCCAGAAATTGTAGCTATAAATATTTGTTGTAAAATAAACTTGAGTTTGGGGTATTAACTTGAATTTATTTTATTTACAGGCATCTTATCATGACTTTGGTTCAGGTAAATATTTATCTATTTTTAAACATCTTTAAAATACATGTGATTTTTGTTGCATTGGGAGTTGAAAACTTCAAATGTATTCTACAAAGTTTTAAATGAAGACCTACATTTCATTTTTCACTCTACTTTTGCTATTTTTCTATTAAATGTTTATATTGAATGTAGCTTCTCTAAGTATGATTTTTCAAACTTATATTAAGTCATTTTCACCCAATATTTTATGTTCATCTAATTTCAATTGTCCCTCAATAATAAATACTTGTTTCCAACAGTCCAGTCAAGTTGCCGACTTTGAACAACTCCTTTGTACTTCATTAGAAAATTTCATCAATGCTTCTAAGGTTCTTGGTGAACCAGTTGCCAGTTTGGTAATTTCATTACATTTAAACTTTTTTTAATGTTTGTAATATTGAACATTTTCTGTAGGATACCTTCGACTAACCATAAATATCTACATGACAATGTCTTATTCTTAAAATTGTCTTAAATTTTGATAGCAGCATGAGCAAATCAATGATTAAAAGGTACAGCTGTAGTCTCTGCCGCGCGCGGTGGCAACGCGTTTTGGCGTAGTTATAAGCGACTCATGCAGGCTGATGGTAACCCATTTTTTTCTCGAATTTTCTCCTGGTTAGGGTTAACCTATTTTTATGGCAACCTTGCCGGCGTCCAGTTCTCATTTACAGTGTGTGTGAAATCTGTTAAAATATTAGAATAACTTATATTCTACTAATGTACATTTTTTTTATTCATTTCATTCATATGTGGAGAATGATATCGATTCACTGTTGGAAATCCGAGAACAAATGGGTTACCCTCACCGGCATGAGTCGCTTATAACTACGCCAAAATTCCATACATTTCATCCATATTTGCAGTGTTTTTTTATTCAAATGTTGTTTCATTCAGATTTACATATTTCATCCATACGTATGCAGTATATATTCGATGTTGGAAGATTTCCGTAGCGACATAAAAAGTGCGCCAAAAAAAAACGCGTTGCCACCGCGCGCGGCAGAGACTACAGCTGTACCGATTAAAATCTAAATAACTGCATTGTGTTTTTAGATAAAAATGAATTTTTATTTGTTATAATCCAAGCATTCTCCTAACATTGAACAAACTCTTGTTGGTGAGAAATTAAAATTTCATTACTTTACAGATATGGGACATCTTGTGGGTAACAAAACAATATTTTATTTAGATAAGATTTGGTTAACACTAAAAAATGCAACTAGCACTTTTAACTCAAAGAGTGGGTTTAAAAGTAAATTATGTTTGTACTTCAGAAAGGAAAAATTGATATTATGTTTATGTGCTTAAATTTTCTCCAAAGAATACATTGCTTGGCCAAACCTGATCCTTGTGCCATAAAAATTCAAAAATGCATTATGTAATTACATTGTATCAAGACATACTCTAAACTTGAATGTTCTTATTTTAAGTAGAAATAATATTAAAAAATATATATAATGAAAGTAACCTGTTCTTAAATTTTGCTTATGATCATGTTTTTTAACACCTTTAAAATTTTTCTAGTCTCTTAAAGTCAAGGATGCTTTTCTGAAAGCACGCGATCTCATACAGTATGGACTTTCTAATCAGGAACCATCACAAGTAAGTTAAAAAGGTTTCAGTAAAAATAATGCTGGATATGCTGTCAAATGCATTGTTTTCTGTAAAACATTTTGTTCCATTGTTTAGTTTTAATATATTACTGGCTTCTCAAACCACAAATATGAAGAATCCTTGTTCTGAGAAAAACATGTTTAAAGACAAAAATTTGATGTGCTGTAGAATAAATAGTGTGAAAGTTTAGGTAATGAATTGGGACTCGCATGCCTTTGACATAGGAAACATTGAATAATAGTTTAGAACTAGCCACTTCAGTGAAAACGCCATAAATTGTAGATTTGGGTTTTGGTTTGAGGTGGTGCCAACAATATATGCTAAAAACTACTTAATGATTGCAAAAATGTATATGGCACACATGTGTATAAGAACAGTATAGTTGGATTGAATTAGTCCTCACACTTAACATACTTGAGAAAATAGTCCAATGTTTTATTTTAGTTTTTTTAATAAAATAAAAACTGAAAATAATTGACTTTTATTTCCACTTAAATGAGCTGGTTTAATTGATATGATAAATGTTTACATATTGATGAAATAAATAGGTTTTGACTTGGAAACTAAGTTGTTTTCCTTTCCAGATCAGTTTATGAACTTAAAACCAGGTGGCATTCAATTTAAAGTATATTGTGTACATTGATGACTTATATTTTGCTACATAATTTTTTAAATCTTTTTTAGTAAGGATTTAATCAAATGCTAATGTTTGATTGTAAAATTTTAACTGTATGCATGTCATTGGAAATAACTCACAATTTTATGATTTCAGGAATCTCCAATTATGGAATCATACTTTGGTACCATCAAAGAAATTGTGGTAATGTGTATATACGTTTTACATTGCATTGGTATTTTAGAAGGAAATAATTCATATTAGAATCTGAATGAAAATAATTCATGCACCAATAATAATACTCCAAACGTCTGTTTTTTTGTAAAGTAGAAATTCAAATTTTACTAAAAGTAATCAAATCTATCATGAGTTGTATCTTATCTCTAAAATTTGTATCGTAATAAAAAATATGTGCATGTTTCACATTCAGTGTTTGGAGGATTTTACATGAATATTTCATAATTAATGCTTTGTTAGATATCTTTTGCTTGAATGACTGATATGGTGTGTTTGAATTAGATTGAATTTGAAGAAATCAAATGGTGAGACAAAGGGGCTCAAGGCCCCAGAATCAATTAGCCTTAGGCTGAGCACCTCTATTTTTCCCATATGATAATTTTTTTTATCTTCCTGTCTTTAACAGGGTTCCCACGCTCCTTAGAAACTCCTTAAGAACTCCTAATTTTTAGCTATCATTTATATCATCATATCTGAGAGTCCTTAAAACTCCTTATTTTCCCAAAATTTTCTTACGGCAAAGTCATTTTCTGATTTCTCTCGTTGTCCTATCTTCTTAGACGGGAAGCAGCAGGTTTAACTGGGAGCATTCTTTCCTGGATGTATTTCTCCCTTCTGTATCAGTAAAACTTTCATTGTGCGTGTGTCTATTGATATTGTATGTCATGTCTGGCGCTGCTTGGGCAAATATGGCCCTTGCTCCATAACCCCTAAACAACCAACCTTAATGATCTTGGCTTGATGAATCGGTTAGTTGAAGCAAATATTATTAGTGTTCTTGCTGTTGTCTTCAGTCATTTATTTTCTATACCTGAGTTAAAATTGTGTGTTACTCTTATCTACCTTTTGTTTTCATAATTTATTTTATTACCTTTTGAATTAATTTCCCTTATATTTTTCTAAATTTAAACTGTTAGATTTGACTAAAAAAGCAGCAAGCAAGATATGCATGTCTATACTTTATTTGAATTTGTGAATTTTCATATATGGAAATATTGTGCATATCACATTTCAAAAATATTTGACAAATATATCACAAAATGTAATTTAAGAATCGTGTTTTTATTACATTTAATAAACTAAATTCTATTTCATCTAATCATTATAAGTGCTTTTAGAGAACTACTTTAAGCTTGCAGAGTGATCTTTTACATATATTATCACTTGTGGGGAAAATGGATGTAATTTTGTCTTTCAAAATAATTATTTATATATACAAATTTTTAACAAAATAGATAATATTGATCCTTGACGTAAGGTCTGATACGATAATAGTTGCAGCATTTCCTAAGAATTGTTCCTCCCTTAGCTACGCTACTGTCTGATGGCAATATTCTGTTAAGGGAGACAAGCTAAGATCGAAAGAATGCTATCGAAATTGGGCTGTTCATATTGGATTACCTTCCATAGAAATCCAATTGGGCTGAGCTGAACAGGCAGTTTGTAATGTATATCCTTTATCTTTAAAATGTCTAGAAAGCACAAAAGATACAGGGGAAGTGCTCTTCTCTTATGTCCAGTCAGAAATCTCATTAGAGCTCCTTTATCAAGAAAGGTTTCGGAAGAGTGAAGTCAATCATTTTCTTGGAATTTGTACTTCCCCTGTTTTCTCCCATCAGGTCAAGTTATTGCTACTTGGAATGTAGCATATTTTTAGATTAAAAAATGAAAGATAAGAGAGTCATACACTCCCACACACATGTTTTGAACATACCACATGTTGTAGGTATTTGCTAGAGTGACTTTGATTTATAGAAGCTTTCAGCTGAGTTGATTTCGTCAATTATTACTACTGAAATAAAGGCAGCAGTTGACATTGCTTCTGTACAAAATAATAGAATAGATGACTTGGCTTGAGCTGCTCACTATACCAACTTCTACACAGCCACTGGGAAGTGATCTTTCAGTGCTTTGAGAATAATAAACTTTTTGCATAATCGAATGATGCAAAAATGACCTACATTTGTGTCTTCATATTCATGAAATGTAATTAAGTAATTCCTTTGGATTGTATTCTAAAAGAATTCATTAGTAAAAACAGAGTGAATGGACAGCTACTTTTGGAAGAAATCAATATAAACATTTCCAACAAATACTAAAATAAAAATTACATTATTATAACAAGTATTACACATTGTTGAAAATTTTAATTAGACTACCCGATAATGCATATTTTTATATTGTGATAGTTTTAAAATTTTGTGTCCCCACTCTATTTTCAAGTTCCTGTTTGCTCAAATTTTATTTACAATGTGCAGATCCTTAGTTACATTGATCAGAATCTAAGTTTCCAGTCCTCCCCAGTCATTAGAAATCCAATTGGGATCCGAGGTTCTTCAATGTTTCATACACAATTCTCTATAAATGTTCAATTGGACTTATGTCTGAAGGTTCAGGAGAAATTTAGTGGCCTTATGCCAGAGTTGTATCAGTTTTTATTTTACTAGTGAAACAAAAAATATCTTTTTGCTTGAAAAACTCCTACTTTGTTTATTTTATAGGATTTCAAGGAAAGTCCAAACAGCCAATTTTCGAACCATTTTGCCACTGTTCGGGAAGCTATTTGTGCTTTAGGGTGGATATCTGTGGTATGTAAAACTTAATTTAATTCAGTGTAGAATAGATAATATGATAATTCTGTTACATTTCACATATCTTTAATGGTTGTATAAGCTAAAATTGTCTAAAGCTCGTATTAATAGATTTTAATGCACAAAGGATCAAAAGTTGACAGGGTATACCAAGTTTGTGTTTTCTATCCTAATCATATCGGCTTTTGTGCTCCCTTGACTTCACAACCATTCAGTGTTATCACCTATCCTCCATGGTTCTAAAACCTAAGTTATACTTCAATGCAAAATTGTTAAAATTTGAGATTATCGTGTAGTACACTAACACTGAAGACAGTATTAGACGAAGATTTAGATCCTTATCGGATGATTTAAAGCAGCTTGATTTAAATCCAGCGATTTTTATTTAAGAAAATCATTGATTAAAATCAAATTTAAAAATTTCTTATCTTTATTTAATAACATTGAATATGAAATTCCCTGTGACAGTAAGCATGTTAATTTCATTGATATTTAAATAAGTTCAAAGAAAACTTGCTTGCCCTCAGTGTACTTCAAGACTATTTTCAGACTCAAGACAGTATGACGATTTAAATCAAGTTACTTTTATTAAAAAAATCATTGCTTAAAATCAATTTTGTATTTCATTTTCCTTTCTGCATTAAGTTAATTTGAAATAACAAGATACATGTTATTTTATTCAAATAAGTTAAGTAGTTTATGGAAGAAAATTAAGATACATATTCACAATGAAAATATTTTTTCTGCAGTATCACAAAAGCATTCTAATTTTGCACATTAATCATTATAATTGGCAATTTTAATATTCTCATTTTGTTTAGTATAATGTTGAGTAATTTTTATTTTTAGACTTTATTGGGAAATTTTATGCATTGATAGCTAGGAATTCTTTAAACTGCTTGCATAACTATTCTGTATTATGGAATTGAAATTTGAAATGTAAGAGTTAATTCACTCAACTAATAATTGAATGTTAACAAAATAGATTATGGATTGAAGTGGAAAGCTATTTTAATGATTCTGACGAGTTTTTATTGGAAGTTAAAAAATTCCACTTGTCTCATTTCTTCCTATTTACTCACAAATGACATTTTTTCACAAATAAGTACTTTTTGCAAGCTAAATATTAATGACAAAAGGAATTTTTTCATGATTTTTAAAAAACAAGTCCAACCAATTGCTCTATAAAAAAGTAACTGAAGAAATTCCATACATTTTATTCATATCATAAATATATAATGCAAACAATTCTGAAATTTGTCGGATTTGATTAATTTTATACAAAATTTATAATATGGTGTTAGTGGGATCCCACAACCTTTATCTAGGTCCAAAAAATTTCATGCCACCGGTTAAAATCAAACTCGTCTAAACCACTCAAGAATCAGATGGGAAACCATTGCTTATGCATAGCATTTTTTGTGCTGTTCTATTTACTCTCATGTTATTAACTGCTAATTCCTATATCGCATTCCTATATCAAAAATTTATCCTGCTATATTTCCAAAAAATTAATGTTATTCATCATAAATATTGTTTAACGTAAATCAAAACTATCTAGGAACTACGCTGATTTGTGTGTCTAATGTTCAACAAATTTAAACTTAAAACAAAATTAAAATCATAAAAATTCAATTTTTATGGTTTTTAAAAATAATCATGTTTTTTCATACCCTGCTGTACCGAGCTACTCTACAAAGGGAAAATATGATGGTAGACTGTTGTAGTTGCCATAGACTAAAGATTAATTATTAGTAATTCCTAATAAAATTAACCTTATTTACTTCCATTTCATTTTAAGAAAAAACTCATTTTTACCATAAATGTCTATTTTTATGTTGGCCAAATATTAATATTTTACTAAAATTGGAAAAAGTTTATAAATCAAATTATTCTCAATTTTTTAAGTTTTAAGAAATAGGTAGGTCAATTGTTTTTTCAAAATCATAGTTTTCTTTCTATTTTGGTCGAAAAAGTAGTCTCAGAAACCATAATGCTTTCTTGGGAGAACTCCAAACCTTCTGATGGATCCATTTGAATTGTTTCATTACTTCTGAATCAACATGGTTTATATTCCAATATTAAACAATACATTATTAGGCATCTAAGTATATCATAGCTAACAAAACTCAAGAAAATTCCTCAGTGTAGTCAATGCCTCTTCATAATATTTGGTTACTAATCTGACTTTGAAACATTCAAGTGCTCCATTAACATTATGTTTCATTTAATAAACACATTTGCTTTTAAATGGTGGAAGAAGTACAATACTACATGCATGATTTTGTTGGTGGACCTTCAGTTCTCATTTACCCTTTCCATTTTATGCCATATGTGATTTAAAGCTGCTTTGTATGTTAATTGGCATTATCTAGTGTTTCATTCACATTGTCTTGTAATATTCTCAATATCAAGTTGCAATGTCTGTGACTTGTTATGCAGTTTATAATCTTCTAAACAAGTCAGTGTCTTATGTTGCTAAGCAGATAAGTCTAGGAATGAATTCATTGAAATTTGTACTTCCTGAGTCCACTGAGTCATTCCTTTCTGCATCATTGACACATGAGTGTTTTCTTTAGATTCTTATTGAATCGAAAACAACAAATCTTCAAAGAATTATATGTTTGGGTCGTTAATACCATTTTCACAAAGTACAGGCAACATCCTTTATCACTTTGGCATGCTAACAAGCTAAGAATTCTTTCATAGCATTACTTGTCCAACAGTTAATATATATTGAAATATTAACTGTAAAATATTTGTACATTAAGTTTTTATTTCTTGAATTTTATATTAAACTTTCATTTTCAAGAAACAATAAAATTGTCTTGAATAAAATGTAAAAGTTTTGGAAGTTGAACTGTCCTTTTTAAAAGTTCTTGAAATTTTTTTCATTTAGATAAAAATGCATTTTAAAAAGCATAGATAAAAAAGCATTTTATATTTTAGAAACCTGCTCCCAATCAATTCATTAGAGACATGAGAGAAGCTGGCGAGTACTATGCAAATCGTGTACTTTTAAGTAATAAAGGGTAAGTTAATATCAAGTTTATGATCTATACAAAATTTATTTATCAAGTATACTTTTATTTAGTTCCTTCTGATTTGATACTTTCTGTGTTGGTATTGCAGAATGGTTTTGTCTGATTTTCGATCTGTAGAATTGTTTACCCAGTTGGCATCTGCATAACCAATGAGTCTTGTACGACTTAAATTGTCATTAGACTCTTCTAATTTTAGCTTCAATTCTTGAGTTCCTTTAGATATCAAAGAACCGAGTCCAATCATCTTTCGAGATAGCTTGCTGTGTTTCCTGCTTACAAGTCTAACTGTATTTCTCTATATCTAGTATTATAAAATTAGTAATCATAGTTAATCTAAATTAAATTAGGTATACAAGTGTTCCTAAAACATTTTTGTTTGATGTTTTGAAGCAATGCATGTTCTTCACAACCACGATCCACAGGAGTATTTAAAATTTTCACATCTTGTCCAAATCATGAAAGAATTGAACTTGGTGTAAGTTTTCTGATGGATTAAGAATGAGTCATCTGAGTATCTCTGATTCCAAAATAATACTTTATTTCCCTAGAAACGAGACTTCTAAAACAGATTCTAGTTTCTTGCCAACATTCAGAATTATATCTTCACTTATACTGGTCGTAGTTATGTTATCAACTGATACTGAAATAAAAATAAATATGCTTTCTTGAAGTAGAGGCACTAATGAATATGAGAGAATCTATCTCCAATTCAACACTTAATAAATCTTGTGCTATGCTTAAGCTGATGTTTCGAGCCATAAATACATTTCTGTAATTTTACAAATCAAATTTTATTGACTTTTTAGGCAAATCCTTTAGGTTAGACTATCGAGTTCATCTAAATTGCCATTAAAAACCTCTTATTTCAAAATCTTCACTTGCATTTTATATTTTTTTAAGACATGTTCTGAATAGTTTGGCAGCTGCAACAAATACTTCTAGTGTCACTATTTCTGAAAATATCTGCTGATATTTCTACTTTCAAGCTTTCATTTGCAAACCCATTTCCCTCCGTGACCTACATCCAGATGGCAATTCAGTCGATTTCCAAATGTCATTTCAAGATATTTGAATTTTTTCTTATACTACTTTAACAGCAAGGGAATAGAATTGTAGTCATCTTGCCATCTGAATGAATTTGAGATATTGATTATTGCATGTTTTAATAGATATACCAGTTTCAAGATTTTCAGAGCTTAGCTTTCTTGTTGCATTTATATCGATCAAAACCATTTGTGTCATTCAGGAATGTAATTGCATTTGACGTTTCCCAAGGTAAAAACAGCATTTTCAATTGACGTAGTTTGTAAAACTCATTAGTAAGGTTCAGAGCCTATTTCATTTGGCTTGTCAACATTGCACAAAATTGATTGAGATGAACCTGAACATTTTCATTCTAAACCAATTTCATTAAAAACTTTCTCAAGTGTTTACTCATGTTGCTCTGGTCCTTAAGGCTGCTGATATTTTTCTTTGCCCAAGCAGTACATTTTTCACATTTCCAATTTCGTTTGTTTTCATTCTAAGCACAATAATTGTAGGTGCTTTATAATCCTTTTTATCCATTTTACTAAAATCAATCACTGGATTAGAACCATTTTTGTTCAGAACTACCCGTTATTTCTCTGAAGTTTTTCACTGCACTGCTATTCATTTTTATGGCAGAAAACTTAGTAAATTCATTTAAATCGTTAAAGTAATTTTTTGCACTTTCTCATTGGAAACTTGTTTTTCTCCTTACCTCACTGAGGACCATGACTGAAGAATTCTTTTTTAAGAATGTAATCGATTAAAGGAATAAATTTAGACCTCATAGAGGAGATGAGTAGAATTAGTTTTGCCAAGTTTATTAGAATAAAAGTATTTACATAAGTTTCGACTATTTACGTGGATGAAAGGATACAAGCCTCAAAGAATTGGTAACGTAAATTATCTTTAATTAACATCATGTTATATTAACACTGATAGAAAAATCACCACCACAATATCCAAACTGACAACAGGACATTTCAAAAGCATGAAAATTACGTGATGGAACCTGAATGTATAGCAGGGCATTGTCTCATACCTAATCATATATTCACCTGCCTTGCAATAATAGTTGCTCTTCAAACTGTCGATTACCATTCTGAAGAATAGCTTTACAAAAAGAATAATTGACATTTCCAAAGCTGTGCAAATTGTACTGTGACATCCGACTCAAAAATGAACACGGCAACGTCATGTGTTCAATAACTGCTCTCTCAGTAATAATTTACTAATCAGTTTTAATAATAGAGAATTCCCCTATTTCTTCTGAGTACCTGTGTCATTTAACCCCTATCGATCATTAATATATGAGTGAACGAGGATTCCTGTGTAATTTTCATATTAATTTGTGTTACTTTTAATTATTCATGGGGGTTAAAATATCTTTTATTAGTATTTGTTTCCGCTTGATAAAATAATTAAGGGTTTCAGGGGACATTCCTTAAACAGGGTCCTCACGCTCCTTAGAAACTCCTTATTTTTAGCTATCATTTCTAACAGCCCTTAATCCTTGGTTTTAAAATGAAGAGTCCTTAAAACTCCTTTTTTTTTCCCAAAATTAGAACACTACATTTTTCTGACGGCAGTCATTTTCCGATTTCTCCCGTTTTCGATCTTCTTGGATGGGAAGCGGCAGGTTTCACTGGGAGACAACGTTTATCCTCCCCTCTTCAGAAACGAATACAAAGAGGACAGCTGATTGACCTCCGAAGGGGTTGTGACAGTGCGGATGCTCCGCAAGGTTGATTGACGGGTAATGACCATTTAGTTCATTGGGTCTGGGGAGATAGATGACTTCCATTTATAGATTTGCTCATGCTTCGTGTTCTCGCGTTTATCGGCTTTTTCCCAGATGTTTTCGCATAGTTTTTACAATGACAAAGTTTCTAAGCATCTGAAGAAAAAGCACATAAATAACAATCTTTATTTCCACATTGTCCCCACAAGCAAAATACATGGCAGATGGGTTTGCATTAGGTGCTTCATGGGGGAATGAAGAACTTTGAGGAGAAACAACTTGGTTCTGCTCATAAGGAGTGGCAATTTTGGGCAGACTTCGATGTGGAGACGAAGCTCTTGGAGGGTTAAAAAAGTATGCCTGGGAAATGCGTTTTTAACAGCTTATGGACTACAAATGAAGAGTATCGAGAATGAAATGCAGCTTCAACTGATCACCATAAAGCAAAATGGCTTATTTGCCTAAAAGAATTTGATATTGGAAGAATGGGGGAAAGTGCTGTTAAAGCTCATATGACTGGTAAGTAAATTGAGTAACTGTTATTTTATTTGGTGATTGTTAGCTGTTGTGAAAGCTTTTTTGTTCACATTTTTTACACATAAAAATATATAAAACAATCAAGTTTTCTAAACGTGTTAATTTATGTTTAAGTGCTGATATTCGAAAAATGTGCTCTGATATAATTAGTAAATTAACGAACAAAAACGTTCCTCCTAAAATGGAAAACAAATAGAAAAAATTCAGATGGATGATATATGCGAATGGATTGTAACCATACTTAGGTTTGAATATAATTTTTAAATGATGCATGTGCTGTGCATTAGTCATTTTGCAATTGTTAGTGATCATTTTTACGTGTAAAATAAAATTACAAATGTATTCACTAAATGAATTATTTTTAGAACAAAAGTTCTTTATGACAACGAAAATAAAAAAAACTCAGATGAATGTAAATCCTTATTAGGTTCTAATATATTTTTAAAATCATGCCCGGTGCTGAGCATAATCCATTTTACAATCGTAAGAAAATTTTAATCAAATAAAATTTAAAACGTGCCCAACATGATTTTTAAGAGCCTATACTCCGAAAATTCGCTCCGATATTAGAAAATTAACAAACAAAAACTTTATTTTTGAAAATTAAAATAAATAGAAAAAACTCATAGATGCAAATGGATTGCATAACTATTTAGGTACCAATATAATGAAAAATAATGCAGCGGCGTGTGATTATCATTTTCCAAAGAAATGTAATAATTTTCACAAAATGAAATACAATTTTTGAAAAACAAGAACATGTTCTATGTGCATATATTACTTATTCTGTATGCGTTATTATGATTCTCCTGCAAGAAGGTAAGATTTCAGTAATTTGTCAAGTCAAGAAGCTTCTCTTGACCTTTTTTGGTCATAGATGGCTAGAAAATGTCCCTGTTGTAGAACGTGCAATTGTAATTTGGACTGATGTTATCATGTTAGAAGTGCTAGTATATAATAAGCAAATATGTAAATTGCAAGTCTTTTCTGACAGTACGAGACGCTACAAAGGATGAGTTAATTCTGGCAAAGTTTAATTTTTTCTTAGCTGTGGCAAAATTATTGCAACCATTCCTTGATTTTATCAAAACGATAAACCATTGTTGCCTTTTTTTGGAGATATGTTAAAGCTTGTAAAGCAATGTGTGGAATACTTAAATCTTCTAAAACCAGAAGAAAAAAAGTTAATATAAGTACCATTCAAAAACTTTCCAAATTTGATTTTTGTGACTAATTGTTATTCTCCCGTGGACCAAATCAATACAAGGTTCATTGGGGAAAGAACAGTAAGGAAAAGTTAAAGGAGAAAAAATAACGCCTTGTGCTGCCTTTGATTTGCGGCATGATTGCAAAAATTTTGTTATACAAATGCTACGTCTCATGGCTAAATCTCCTGCAGCATATTTGCTTGTTCGAAATGCTTCATGTCTTGATCCTAGACGTATGGTTAAAGATCAGACCAAGTTCATGAACTCCATGTACTATCGCACTTTACTCAGAAAAAGATTGATGACTTGATTACTTGAATTCAAAGATTTTATGGAAAGCACCGTTTTCAAATCTGCTTCATAGTTTCAGAATTTTGAACCAAAAACATAGTGCGTTTAGATAGTTTTTAAATGTCTTAGTATAGATGATACAAAGGGAAAAGTATGGAAAGTTATGAAAACCATAAGGATCTTATCTCATGGCCAGGCTTCTGTGGAATGTGGATTTAATATAAACTGGTCCTTAGAAGTTGAAAATTTAAAAGGAGACTCCTATATTGCAGACTTATTTATGAAAATGTTAATGATATTCCAAATTTAGTAATTACTAAAGAAATGAGAAAATTTGTTTCTTCAAGGCAGAAATTTTATGCATTTAGAAGAATAACACAAAAGTGCGTAGAAGGCAAATTTAGAAAATAAAAGAAAACTTGAGCTACAAGAACTTAATTCCTTAAAATCAAAGAGAATTTGTCTTGAGGATGATATAATGAGAATGGAAAAGTCAGCTGAAGAACTGGCTAATGAGGCTGAAGCTTCTGAGGACTTTTCTCTTTTAAAAAGTGCAAATGCACTATGTAAAGAAATTAAAGGAAAAGCAGCTGAAAGAAAGGAATTAGACAAAATAATTTCTATAAAAAAAAACAAATCAGTTGAAATTTATTCGTAAGACTTTTTTCTCAGGGGCAATATTTAACAAGATAAATGTATTTAAAACAGAAAGCAAATCTTTGTTATTAAAATTCTTTCTTATTTTCTAGAAAAAATGCAATGATTTTTAGAATTTCATTTCTTTTTCCCCCTTGAGATGACATCCTTAAAAACTATAAAATTGTGGTTAAATGGGGCTAGAAAGCTCATAGGTGTAAAATACATTCATCTTTTTTGTGCATTGTTTTTAGAAAGTTAACTTCAAAACACACAATGTATTTAACAGACAACATAAAAAAATTAACTTTAAAATTACTATAAATCTGCCAACGATCCTGCATATATCCCTAATTTTTGTCCTACTAGGTTGACTCATATAATGAAGGTGCAATATGGTTTTTGGTATATCTCGATTAGTCCTTATAAAAAAATTATTTGTGTCCTTAGAAACTCCTAATTTTTTATTTTGAAAAAAGAGTGGGAACCCTGTCCTTGATTTACAGAAACCTTTTTAGTCTTACGCTTTAATGATATGCATGACAAAAGCAGCTTTAAAACATCAATTCAAGTCTTATAACAACACCCATTTTCAATTAAAGATTCTAAAATACCTAATTTAATTGTGGAATCTTTTACCTATTGTGAAATCAATGGTTCTGATATCGATATAATGTGTACCTACAAGATTAACTGTATGCTACATTTAAAATTTTATTTCATTAGTGAATGAGGAAAAGGTTAAGTCTAGTAAAGAGCATGTGCAAATGCACTGTTCCTGAAACTACTAATCTAGGTTTACCATCATTCAGCATTGATGTAACGCAATCTGAATCATGATTAAAAATCCATTTGTATTTCATGGGTTTTGACAGGTGTATACGGCGTTTTAAACAAATTAAATATAGTGGCACTCATTTTTTAAACCAAGTAATGATTATTTGCTTCAGCTATTTCAATTTTCTAAGGTGTGCTGTTTTTCTTTTATATTAGACCATGTAATCTTCTATCTGGTCAAATGTATGGCAATGCATGAGTTTAAACTATTAGATTTTCTTAATACATACAGTTCAACCTTAACATTTCATTGAATACTTTTAAAACCAGGTATGAAAAGTCATGATTTAATTATGTATTATGAAACATTTTGTTTTGCAAATGAGATGAACAAGAAGGCAGATGATTTTAAAAAAGGTGTGAAAGCTCGTTAGGAGAAAGCTGCCATGCGCAAAAGCATGAATGATTCTCTCCCGCTAAGTCGTTATCACTGCTCTTGCTTTCAGCACTGAATGATAAACTTGGAACCAGAATCTGTGCTAAAGATGCTAGCACAGATGTAGAAACACTTTGTTTACTTTTCAACTTATCACTTAATTTGAAGAATACATTCTTTCAAAACCACGTGACTTGACTCAACTCGCTGAAGCCTGGCTCAATGTTTCAATCAGTTCATTTGAAATGACTTCAATTCTGTTTTGAATCTCACGAAATTTTATTGGAATACATCTAGTAAATCAGGTAAATAAATGTTTAAATTAAAATTATCTAAGAATAAATAGGTAAAATTTTGATAGGATAACTTATTTACTCTGAAAAGAATTGAATTGTATATGCATTACCTAAAAATTTTCAAACATTTGACTTATGTTTAAATTGCATATTAAAAAAATAATTCAAAAAAATTATTAGTCACATGAATATGAAAACTATTTAAAATTTCATGCTTAGAAATGCTTTGCTTTCAAATTTCTTAAATTCTGCAAAAATTAAGTTGGTTGAAATGATATGTTTGAATATAGTAAAAGATACTATAATATTTGATTCACTACAGGTTTAAAAATTAGCATGCATGACATGTTATGTACTGACAATCCAAAACATCTTTGTCCCTATTTGCTATATCATTGATTGGACACTAGTAGATTCAAACCTATTGGTACCCAAGTAGTTAGCACTGACTTGTGCAACAGGCTATGCATTCGATTCCAAGTCTGAATATTTGCAGTTGATTGTACCTAAGCCCAATTAAAGTTTAATTTGTTCTGGGGTTGTATTTTGAATAATGAAGACCTACAATTGATAGTAAATTATGATCCACTTTGAATGTCTAGACCAGGAATTTTCTCATAGCACACATAAACTATTTACTAAAATTCTGTGGCCATGAATAGCATTTGAACCCATAGCACGTTGAACCAAGGGACAGAGTTTTATCATTTGGCTACCATATCAGCTTTACAGATGAAATATTGGAATTTTCCTAAAATTTAAATCTTGAATTTTTCAAAACTTTTGTTTTCAATCTGGCATATAGCATTTTTTGGTACAGAGCTTTTCAAATTCCATATGATACAAAACTGAATCCAACCAAAGATCGGCATGTACAAAGGGGGCTGGTGCTCGTTAAATCTGTCATGGCCTCAAATGTCTTCATGTTGGCATGGTGTGAAAGTTTGGAAAGTGGGGTGCCAGCTCAGTGTTGTGACCTCATCATCTGACCGTGGTTCAAAATTATGTTGTGTTGTCTTAACCTTGGGGTTTGATCCTGGACCACCCATTGTGTTTCTCCATTGCGACGTTAATTACCTACTTTCTCCTTATCTCACTTGGCATAAATAAATTGCACCAAATCTATTAGTCAGTGAGGCCCAAAATCTAGCTAAGGATGATGAATAAGTTGCCTGAGGTATAGCCGAGATAAATAATGTGCTCGGTGTAAGAGAAAAGGGTTGCACCTTGGACATGATGAAATGAGGGACCCTTCCTGGAACTATTTTGCCTTAGAATTATTTTTGCAATCTACAAAATTTTAATTTTACAACCTTTTTGCTAGAAATTTTTATAACTACCCTGCTTATTTTAAAGTAACATTTTGTTTTAGCTTTTGATTGAAAATTTTATGTATCAAAAAACAGCTTAATCTAAACTTTTATATTTGATTTACCACAAATTTATTTGATTCATTTGAATATACATTAAATCTAATAAGTATGTGATAATCATTAAAACATTCGATTAGAATTCAATTTCTCATTCTATTATATTACTCTTATTTTTTAAAAGTAATACCATATATATGTATCTGGAGAGATGTTAAAATCACATGTATTAATTTAAATTCCAGTATTTTACTGCATTGTTTGAAACTCTTAATTTAATGTATAGACAAGTAAAGCTTAGCAAGATGTCGATAAACATTGTTAAATATAGAAGATCGAAATATCCATCCTTCTGCAGACTTGTTTATTTTTGCATTTTATCATTAGTGTCAATCTTTTTTAGGAATCAGCAGCATGCCCATTGGGTTAACCAATGGAATCAATTGTTAGTTGATCTGCAGAAGTATGTGGCATCAAATTTTTTGACTGGATTTACTTGGGGAGCTGATACGGTAAGTATCTTTAAAAGTTTTCTTACTGTTCCTTTTGTGAAACAGTAACTTATGCTCAAGACAAATTAATATAATTTTTATTAATGTTCTTAAATTAATGATGTAATGTTTATGTAACGTAGATGAAATGATCTACTTCAAAAATAGTCAATACTGGGATGAAGCAGCCAAAACAGGGAAAAAGAAAATATATGACTTCAAATTACAAGAATGGTTGAATAAAATGTAGAACATTTTTGACTAATATATTTATTCTATGTAAGTTCAGATTAGACAGTTGGATGTAGCTAAGAAGTAATAGGCTTCTTAATATGTGTAAATTCTTTTATATAAAATTCATTTTTATTGAAATTTTAAGCCTGAACATCACAACTTCAGAGTAGTGTAGATTGCTTTTATCCCAGGTTTCTATTGTATTCTATTGACCAATATTATATTGGTCAAGAAGATCAAAACTGGTTAGAAGTCACCTCTGACAGTCAATAAGAAGATATAATCAGCTGATAAAAGATATACAACAGGATTAAATTGTGCTCAAACATTTCTGCAGTCAAGCCTCATTGAAGCTGAGATGTATTAGAAAATATTGGAAGTAGGCAGCATTCAGCAATTGTTCCTCTCCTCTTGGCTATGTCATGCTGCCACTGTCACTGTTGCATGTAGACAAACCAAAATGTAGAGTTAGAAACCAGAAATTAAGGTGTATTTCTACAATCTAGACCCATTATGGTTTCAGTTTTCTTACAAATGTGTTCAAATCTTGACCTAATTTGATGATAAATACAGCTGATTAATTGCACTTTGAATGGGGGTACAAAAATTTTCATAAAATTAATTTCTTTAACAGTTCTTGAAAACAACATCAGTTCTGTTAACAAAACAAATTCATTTTTTGTTGAGCTGAGTTCCATAAATTTTATTTTTGATTCTTGCAATGGGTAAATTGCTAAACAAAATTGTAACTAGAATGCATACCCATCAAACTAGAAACCCAGTTAGCATCCTCTTCTATTTTTTGATAAGTTTACTTAAATTTAACCATGCATTTTTTGTTTGAAAAGCAGTTAATTTCCTTTCAATTGTCTCATTGTGGTGAGTATATATTCTTTTCTATGGGGATCCTTCAAGGTACTATTGTTGCTGTTTGTCATGTCAGGAAGGGGGACCAGAGTAGTCTTTCTGTTCTGTTCTTTGATCCTTGCAGCTTCAAGAACTAGTTTGTTTTTCTGAAAACCTGATTTAATTAGAGAGTTGTGTTACGCATATCAGTCATAATATACTTTTTAAACTACATTTTTGTAATTACTCAAAACAAATAAAACCTGTATTCAAATGGAATTCCTAAATGCCTTATACCAATGGGATCTAAGAATATGTTTCTTGTTCTTTTGTGCCTTGAAACACGACCCAATGTTTCCATACTTTCTTTGTCCTGTGTTTTACAAATAATGATAAATTGGGTGCATAAAAGGAGGGAAGGGAAGTTTTGTGCTTTCTAAACCCAACATCTCTTAACCGTTTTATTAAATATTATTACAGCAGGTTACTTTGATGATATAAGTGGGGAAACATGCTACATTTAAAATTCCATGAATTCTTGGTAAAATGTGTATTCTGGTCCTGAAAATGGTATTGTTCTGTCTTCAATCATTCAGAAGTTATGTAACACAATCTGACTCATTGTATCTAAAAAATCATTCAGGTATTCCAAGAGGTTCAACATGTGTATGATACAATGTTTCAATGATATGTTTAAAACACATTTAGTACAAAGGAAGAAATCGACTTAAAAAAAATTGATTGGGTATGTTTAGTCCTTTCCAGATCATGATACAATATGTGTCAGACTGACTGGGACACCTGGACTAATTCGTTAACTATAATGAGCTCCGTTGTTGTTTACCCCATGTGACATGGGCTCTTGCCTTTTAAAATACATGTAAATTACAAGCTGTAACAAACAGTTCTGGCAAATAGTCTCTTGGTAGAAGCAGTTATTTGTGAAGTAATCATTTTACAAAAACAGATAGCGGTTCTTATTTAATTTTCTATGCATTAATACACTTGTGAATTAAGTTTCATTTCTTATAATTTTTCAAAATGGCCTAACAGGAAAACATTTTGTTCCTTAACTTCTGTGAGGCAGGGTATTTAATTCCAATGGTTTTAATCTGCATTGATTTATGTTCAAATTACTAGTAAAAAGTAATGCAATGATTCCATAAAAGAATTACTATTCACCTTTTTCTAACATGAAAGGATGTAAATATGATCTTAACTGGGTTTGGGTTGAAAGACTTTAAAGAAGGCACAGGTGATATTACATTTTATGTAAAATTAAAGGGAAAATTGAACACACATTTGACCAATTGTGTGTTTATATGCAATGCTTTTGTATTTCCCACATTTAAATATTATTGACTCTATATATATATACACTAAATGTTCCTTATCTGTTGAAAATGCTTGTGCTTTGAGTGTAATCAAGGTCATACCGAGGATCTTGCTCTCAGTAGGTTTGTCCACTACTCTTGTAATTTATGAAATGTAAGTGGTGCAGGTTCGATTCCTGCAATTTACTGATTTTTTCTTTTCTGTATCAGTAAAACTTTGTGTACCCATTTATTTGATGCTGTCTATTATATTTGGCCTAGTTTGGCAAAATATCACCCTTGCATCATGTTATATTTTTTTAAGTCAAAACATTTGAAAGGGAACTTATGTTAAATTAAAAATACAAGGGATACAAATTCTGAAATAAACTTCAGAGTTAACAGCCAAATGAAAACTGAAATTAAAAATTAATAGAAAAAGTATATCACATAACATTAAACTCTCATCTTGTCTTATGCAATTTCAATAGTTCTAGTGCTATTTCTTGGTATTGAACTTAACATCTAGTAAGCTGTAAGTGGCACTCCTTTGAATCCTGTAGCTTACCCTGGGTCGCCATAAAACACCAAAACCAACCCATACTCAACACTGTCTTGTCTTCATCATTGCTTTGCCAAATGTAACTAGTGCCATAAAACTCAACCAACCTTTTTATTTTTTGAACGAATTATAATTATTTTGCACTGTAATCGTTCTATTGAATTTTTTTCTGCTGTATGGGGTGTAACCACAGACTAGTGTATGTGGGGGCTGGTGCATGTTAAATCTGTCTTAACCTCAAATACCTGCTCAGGTGTTGATCTCGTCATATGACCGTGGTTCAAAATTATGACATTGTCCTGGAATCTTACCCTTTCAGGTTGATATTCCTGACCATTGCCAATAACCTATTGTGTTCCTCCAGTATGACTTAAATTCAACTAACTACCTATTTTTACTGTTGTATTGCGATGAACCTTGTTGAGTGGTTGACGAAATATCTTGGTAAAATATGTTGGTTAATAACTACAACTTTCACTCACTCATGTAAATTGATAACTCGTGATGTAGAATGGCATCAATCTTGGTACATAAAAGAATCTGGCACAATTGATGTTTAGTTAATCATTTCTATTGGAATTCTCATTTGTATGTTTTATGTTCGAAACCTCTAAGTAAGGTTTTCATGTCAATTTAAATAAAAGAAGTTGGTTTATTTTAAAATGTAGTGCTTGTTATTGACTCGCTCCCTGCAAAAGCACAACAATCAGCTCTGTAGCATGCTGAATTACTTACATTTAAAGGGTAACATGCTTCTGTTTATCTCTTCAACAAAGTGGGTGCTTAAATAATTCATGTGTATTTACAGGCAAGAGCTGTTGGTAGAGCTGGACCACCACCACCTCCTCCTCCTCCTCCCCCTGAGTTTGATACAGCAATGGCTGGTGGAGACGGTCAGCGTCAAGCTCTCCTTCATGACCTAAATCAAGGGGCTGCTATCACGCGAAGTAAGTTCTATTCTCAGATTTTTTTAGAATTCATGTGATAGAAAATACAGGGTGTCTACAACTAAAGTTCACCTGTTACACGTAAGCATTGTACAGCAAAAACTGATCAGAATGCAACCAAGTTTTCAGTGTCTTAATGAGGCCATGGGAGGGAAATTCATGGCAAAAAAATTGTTCAAAAAATCGCCACTAGGAGCCTTCTGATTTGTATAGTATCTAATATACAAATTTCCACAAGCACGTCGTCCCTCTTATCACTATTTAAATGATGTCACCACAAGCTTTTTCATGTTGCCGTTGAGCTTTTTCAAAGCAGTGGTCATTTGTAATACAAAACAAATGTTAAACATGCTAATTCCTTTATCAGAAGTAACGAACTCCCTCTTGAAAGAGTATCAGCCCAAGTCTCCACTTTTCCATGAGGGGAAATGTCACAATTAACTAAAAATTGTTTTCTCAATGTTATGTGTATGAACTGGCCTCATCAATAGTAAACTTGGCTTCTGCTGATAAAAATTATTTATAAGTGACATTTGTTTTCAGTGAGCAAACAAAGGAAATATTTGTTGATCAATTATTGTCATCCCAATGAAGGTGTCAACTTGTAGGGATTCCACCAAATGAGTCAGAATTGCCAAAAACCACTCTCCATCCATCATATTTTAACTTCTTGTACATGTCTTAGATGTCTTTATCATATATTTTTTTAAACTTCATTACCTATTTTATCAGACCTGTTGGGTCGACCTCCCCATCCATTGCTTTTTATATTTTTTCATCATTCGGGATTTTTACCACATATAATTAGGATTTTAAATTGAATTCCGTTTTATAAATTAAGATGGGATACCCCATCTTAGTTCTCTTTTTAAAAAATACGATTTTACATTGTGGTTAAAAATTTACTTTTATGTTTAGTTTTTATGCATATCACTTGGTTTTGTTCATTGCATTTCTATTTGGTTTGGTTATTAGTTTTAGATCTTTTATGTTAATCTCCAAATTTAACTGTCTTGGGTTTGGTGCAGCTTATCCTCTTTTGAATCTTGCACCATAAAACCCAAATCAACCAACCACCAAATGAGAGGAAAATGTTTCCAATGAGTAACCAAATAAAAAAAATAGCTACACCAGGCGTGCCATACGTTTGGGGCCCTTTGGAACTCTACAAATTTTATGGTTATGGCCCTCAAACATAAGATATAAATATTACAAGTAACATGAATAACTAAATATATAGTGATTCAATCTCGCAAAATGGTCTATATCAGGAGATCCCCAAAGTTCTGGACACCCTTGGAGCCAAATGTTTTTATGGTTGGTTGGGCTTGTCCCCTCTAACAATACATTACAAATACCAATAATTCTAGTAAGGATGCATGTAAACACGTAGAGTTGCGAAACACTTCTAAATGAAGCAAGTGGTGTTTTACTTATGCCCTAATATTGTGTCCTCACAGTACTGAAGCAGTTTATTAATTAAAAAGGGTCATTTTCTTGGAGTGTTTCTAAGTAGAAGCAAATTTTTTAGCTTTGTATAAAGTAACATGCATCCTGTGCTAGGTTATTTCATTTTCAATATTGCTACTAAACTTTAAAGAAAAAAGTAATTTTAAATCCGATTTCAATTATTTGTTGCCTCTGTTTAAATTTGTTAGATATGAGACATGCAGATCACAGTAGTTTCTAGATAGTATTGATTCATGTTAAACGTTAATATATAGGTTAGAAAATAATAGCAGGGCAAATTTTTGAAAGATTAAAACAATTAATATCATTGGGCCTTGTTACTTTTATTCTTTCATTTTAATTGTATTTCATGATACACATCCATAATAAAAATTTTAATTAAAAATAATCATTTTAGAAAGGGAAGGAAAATTTAATTTTGAATTTTATAAATATTTTACATATCGTAAATAAATGATACTATAATTTAGTATGGGTATTTAACTTATACTAAATAACAGATAAAGTAGCTGTAGTGGTAAGATGTATTTATATATATCTTGTCTACCACTCAAAAATCTAAATGTGTTTCCCCAATTCAATACGATGTATCTAGAATACAATGTTTTTGCAAAAAGAAAGGAAATCAAGAAAAATGTGCTTTCTCTTGAATTTTCTTAATTACAGGCATGATATTAGATGAGTATTAAGAGGTTCTTTCTAGTTAAGCACTCAATTTTCTTCCATAGAGTTTACTAAGTGAAGGACCCAATACTCGTTTTTAACATACTGAAAAAGAAATGTTAAACAGTGCTGATTAGGGATGAGAAATACTGTTCTTTTCAGCTAACAGTTCTTTGCTGTTCCATTCTTTTAAAGGAACTGTTCTTTACCTGCTCTTCTGTTCACCACCATTCTCAAATGCCTCTACTCGAAATGTACAAGCCCTGTTCCTCCTAGACCATGTGGCGCCAGCAGTTTTTGTGATAGACAGACAGGGACCGAATTTTGTTGACATATCATCTTTGTTAGTACTTTGTAGGTATGCATATATAAACAAAATACAAATGACTGCTAGGTTTTTTATTGGTGAGATTTTCTCTAGTTTTGACAGAAAGAAAATAAAAGATAAAATAATTTGGAGCCTTCGTATTGTTAATCGATTGATTTGATTTTTTTTATGGCTCAAGGGCGCCAAACGATGTAATTAAGAAAAGAAAGTCAATATATCCATAAATTTAAAAAAGTTCTTGCAAATTGAAACGTTTAAATTTTCTCTGGGTCCCCAGTGGCAATAATGTCCCACAAGTTAGTCTGATAATTAAAAATTCAGCCAGCCTTTTAAAAAAAGTCCAGAAATCAGTACTCGAAATAAGTTGAATGAAGACTTTAAAAATAAGTTATTTATTTAAACTTTTAAAAAGTACATTTCGTATGCGTATCTAGCACACGTCAAACTTAACGAAATAACATCGAATATAAAATAGTCGGGTCAAGTGACCAAATCCCACATAATCAACTCGATAATAAGCAAGTATATGTGGACAGCAAGCTAGACGTTCAAAGGAAAGAGAGAGTAATTCAGATAAGTTACAGTTTATATAGTAGGTACATTTGCATATCTCGATCTGCTTGCTATTCGCATATTTGAATATTATATCTGAAATAAACATGCAAGTAGTTCTTTAAATATCCGCGTATTTGAACTGTAATGAAAAAGTACTTACATGGAGATTTGTTTAAAAAAGTAAAGTGGGCATTCCGATTGGCTTCACGGGAAACTCAAAACTCCGAATGCTGTAAGTGCATAAATATTAAAAACTATTGTATATTACAGTTTTTCCTAACAAAAATCTTGATCAGTATTATTTTTGAAAAGGTTTTTAATTTGTTTAAAACAAAAATTTGGTCACCGTGTCATTGCTTAACAATTATAAAATTTCACAATTATCTAATTTCCTCACAAATTCATCAAACGTCGGGGCTTGGTTCAGTCGAGAACAGTTCCGGGAGCAGTCAGCGAGATTAGCTCCGCAAACAGTTAATCGAGAACAGGGTCGGAACAGTTTGAGAGCAGGAATCGATTCCCGAATAGGAAATAGTCTCAGAGCAAGAATCAATTCCTGGACAGGAAGTAGTCTCAGAGCTGGGAGTTTTTAGACAGAACACTTGAATGAATCAACAGGAAACAGTGAGTCAAGAACTGTAGGATGAACAGCTGTGTTTCGGACTTAGCATAATTTAGAAAATACAAAATTTTTAGCGAATTTAGAAAATTTGAGAAAAGAGAAACTACTTTCTTTGCAAAATTCCCATTTCAACCATAATATTAAAATCGAAGTAGAAAAAAATTTGAATGTTTCTTTTTACAAAAGAACAGAGAACAGGGTTTTGTGAAAAGTGGGAACAGGCAGTTCCCGTTCTTTTTGAAGTACAGGAGAAAAGGAACTGGTTCTTTTTTCCCCATCCCTAGTGCTGATTTCTTTACCAGAAATGGCAAATTCTCTTGAAAGGGCATGAATTCAAGCCTATATGCAACCTTTCCAAGAAGAAAAAATTAAAGGAAAACAATGTGAACTGGCCCTAAACTCAATCTCTTCCTTTGTTTAATGAGCAAAAAGAAATATTAATTGGTCAGTTGTCATCCCAAAATGGGTGCCAAGTCCTAGATGTCTGAACCTCTTGTGTCTTCAAATGGGAGGTAAATATTTCCAATGAGAAACCAAATAAGTTTAAAAACAAAGACCTACACCAGGCATGCCGTAAGAACCTGATCCCTTTGAAAATTTTTATGGTAGACACAGGACTCTTTAAACGTAACTATTACAAATAATACAAGTAACCAAATATGCAGAGTGATTCAATTTCTCTTAACAGACCACTTTATCACAAGGGGCGCAAAGTCTAGACCCGAACTCCTAGGGTTCTAAAACATTTTTGGTTAAGGCCTGGTCCCCATCTATATGAAAGGTAAATATTACAAATATACTGATAATATCGAAAATGATTTATATTTACAAAATAAAGATTTCTGAAACACCCTTATATATGAAGCAAGTGGTGTTTTACTTCCAACAATAATTTCTCATAGTATGTACCACTGTATCCCAATTAATATAGGGAATCCAGTTATTTTCAGATAAAGGCTTATTCTTCAGGTATTACTGAGAAGAAAATTTTAAAACTGAATAAAATAACATACATGTTTCATTTTTAATATCATTATTAAACTTCAATTAAGAAAACAAATTAAAGTTTGGTTTAAATCATGAATTTTTTACTAAAAATCACTTGATTTGAATAGGCATAGCCTGCTGATAAGACATTTATCATTTTTCCTTGTGCATTAATTTTAGTATATTTTAATGGTGAGAGAGACATTGTTAACGACTTCTAACCAACGACCAACTTTCTCCCCTAATTGTGCAAGAAAAATTAAATCGTCTTTTCAACTAACTTCAACCAATTGTTTTAAGGTATATGCATACTTTTTCAATTAACCTTTTGCATTTAACACTTTTGTACAACCTTAATTGCCAACATTATTTGTACACAACTATAACATCAAATTGGGCTACAAAGCCCAAAAAATTCATTGTCATGCACTGTTTTTCATTGATACACTCAGTTTTCCGTGGTGATCAGTCTAGATCTGTTGAAGGCAAATTTCAAGTAGCAAAAATTCTTGAAATAATTGTTTGATCCACTAATGCTCCACAGTGGTTAGATTTCTTCAAGGCACATCAACTCACTACCTTTTCTGGATGCAGACCAATCGAGACTGCAGTAACAGTCAAGTTGTTTGTATCAGATTTTCAAATCAAAATAGCATAACGTCACAACTGATTGGTGACTCCAATCTTGACACCAATATGACAGGTTCGGGTTGAGCAATGTATCCCTTAGGGGTTTACAATGCCTGATGCAATATGGGCGTAAAGTGATTTATTTTACTCTTCACTGTCCAGTGCTACACAAATCAACCGCTTACTGTCCTGTGCAAAACTGAAGACCCAACTAAAATCCTAACTGTTCTCCCTTTGGGCATTGCAAGTTCAGATCGACAGATATCCCTCTGCCTTCACCGCCTGTTGCTTTTTCGTCTCCTCTCATGACTCTGGTCTTGTTAAGTTCAATTCCTTCCTGGGCATATTTCTCTCTTCTGTGTTAGTAAAACTTTCCTTGTGTGTCTATTACTTGATGTCATCTGTCTTGTGTTTGGCACAGCACTGCCATTACTATGACCCTTACATCATAAAACCCAATCCAACCAACCCTGGACCATATTTCATTCATGAATCTTACAATGTTGAAACTATTAGGGTATTATGTTTCCCATAGACAGGGATCTTCCAAAATATTGAAACAAATATTTCCCTTTGGTCACTGAAAACAGGTCACTCACACATCTGTTCCCATTGCTTGTTCTGTTCAGTGATGTAAAAAGTAGAGCCTGTTTATGGGCACAAGAGTGCTATTAATAATTAAAATTAACAAACCAAATTTTGCATTTAAATGTTAATTTTCACCAAGTATTGCAACTCCGAAGAGTCATGCTTTCTCTTGCTACAGGCTACTGTGGCTCAATGGGTTTGCCCACTGCACCAACAACCTGTGAATTGTTCGACACAGGTGTAACTCACAATGGATGTATTTCTCTCTTCTGTACCAGTAAAACTTTTCTTGTATGTTTATATCCATTGATGTTTGTCTTGTGTGCGTGGCCAAAATATGGCCCCTTGTACCATATTTTGATTACGACCATACCATATTTACACTGACCCAATCAACTTCTCTTGCTGTGCTCTTGCACAGGACAAACATAGTGGATGAATCCAAATCAGAGCATCTCATTTGTGTGTCCTCTGGAGACTTGTTACCTATCTGTAGGGTTATTCTGTGTAATCAAGTTAAGTTTGCCTCAAGTATGTATTTTGTGTTATAAAATTGTCTAGATTTAAGACCAGTGAATCGTGCTGCACCTACTGGACATGTGTCTGCTAATAAAGCTGTTACTCCTGCTGTAAAAGCTGCCCAACCTTTGAAAGCTCCAAAGCTACTTTTGGAAGGCAGAAAATGGGTCGTAGTAAGTTTTTTAATGTTTTTTTTAATTAGTTACTACATATGTACATTTTGCTTTCATGATAGCAGCTATTATACTTATCAATGTATTTAAGAAGAGTTTAGGAAGCTGCTATGAAGATCTATGGATTTAACTGAAATAACAATGCAACACCTAACAAGTTTTATACAGAATGCATAAACTGCATTTTTTATTGATTTACGGATGGAAAATTTGATTAACATTTGCTTTTTTATCAGTCATGAGTATGTTAATCATTAATCAAATGTATAATAAAATTGTACAACATCCCTTATTAATTTCTTCAGTTACATTGCATTCAGTGGTAAAATTTAAACTTGGTAAAAAAAAGAATGAAATTAAATACAAAAGGCTACCTACATTTTTTGGCAAATTCAACTAGATGATTATTTAGTTCTAATGGCTACTTTAGGGACTTAATTTTGCTGTTATGAATGCCAGCATTTTCATTGCAATGTGAGTACAGTAATTTTTATTGCAGAGAAAGAAATCTTCCAATTTTATTATTCCAAACAATGCTTTATTGCTATTGTTTATTGATTTCTTTTATAGATAATAAGACATGAAATAATAAATACCAATACTCAAACTTGAGAACAGTGCTTCACTTGTACAAAATGAATGTAAACATTTAAAATAATTTTATAATGCAGAATTCCAGTTATTTGAGTTCAAAACGCAAATTTAAAAAAGGCCTCAAATTTGTACTAGAAAAGTACTGCTTTACCCAAAAATGTGAAGTTTTTACTTTTTTAGTTTGAAAGTTAATCCTATACAATATACCTTTGCCAAAATGTGATTTTTTGAAAAAGTAGCTTCTGCAGTTTTTGATATCACCCTTGTACCCTAAAAGTAGTGCATTAAAAAGTAATTCTTATTGCAGGAGCATCATAAAAATAATACTGGAATTACAATTCCGAATGATGATATGTCTCAATCGCTGGCTATTTTCAAATGTGAAGATTCTGGTCTGCAAGTGGCAAACAAAATGAATGGTGTTGTTATAGGTATGAATGAATATAATTTACTTTCATGTTATTAAGGACAGTTTAAAGTGTTATGTCACTATTTAACTTAAATAGTTTGATAATTAAGCATGAAATTTTTGTTACCGAGTTCTAAGATTGTTGTGGGAAACATGAACCAATCTTGTAAAAATGAGTTTCATCATTTTTTAAATTTAAAAAACATTTTAAATAATTGTTGCTTATTGAGAATATTTAAATGACCCTACACCTGAAATTTTCTTGTATTGCCATCTTTAGTTTTCACTTAGTAGACAATGCCAGTGTAGATAGGAATTGCATTTGTAATCTGATTCTAGATATGTACTTTTTAAGTTAGTTTTTGGTATTCATATTTATATCCTTTCGAGTTTTTAGCTTATATTTTGTTCTGGGTTGTAATCAAAATTTTGTTGAAACCAGGGTGTAAAAATGGTGATTTTTAATTAATTTGTTTGTGTAAGTTTAAATGTTAGACATGAGACATGCCAGTCAGAGTAGGCTCTACATAGTATTCATTTATTTTAATTATTAATTTATATTAGAAGGTTAAGGAAATATAGCAGAACTAATTTTTAAAAGGTTAAAACTGAAATTATTCTTTGACCTTGTTGAGTTTATTTCAGTAGAATTCAGAATACAAATCCACAGCACTTAAAACTCTATATTAGAATAAACATTGCATTTCGAGAGGAAAATAAAAATTTTATAAATTTTTATTTTTAAAAATGAAATTAATTTGGTAAAATCCTAGTATACGTTACACGCTTGAATTGGCATGATTTTGAAAAATGTCGCCAACGCCGAAATGACGTTTTTACGATTGTCACCAAGAATTGGCGTAGACAAAAACATAGAAAATCATAACCTGAAAATGGCAAATACATAAACATACCATGAAAAAAGCATATAAATCATAAATGAATAAGCATAACATGGAAAGACGAGCATTTATGAATTTCAATTATTGAAAAATTATACAAATCATTAATCCGGATAACATTTACAAAACAAAATGGGATCCAAATAAAAATTTCAAAATTCTATTCTTAAATTCTATTACAAATCTCAAGCTCAACCGCAAAATCACACCATGAATTGCAAAATGGATAAAAAGCAATAACCTACCGAATCTCGCCAAATCTACAACTACAGATTGCAAACTTTATCGCCCTCCCAAATGTCGCCAAATCCACCGTGTAACGTATACTAAGATTAAGCCATTAATTTCAATTTTCCAGTCTTTTCTTTCCCCAACTAAGTTGTAAGTATAAAGACTTGATGAATAGCTTTCTAGTCTACCCAAACATTAAGATCTAAATGAGTTTCCCCATTCCAAAAGGAGATATCTGAGACGGTGTGAAAAAAAATCATGATTCGACAATTAATATTTTTTATCGAGTTTATTTGATTCAAATCAGATTTTTAAAAATTTTAATTGGATTTTTATGATTTTAATTAATTTGTTTTCCTTATTTTTAAACTTGTTAGACATGAGACACACAAATGTAGTTATTAGATAATATTGGTTTATTTATGTTAAATATGTCTGAGGGTTTAGGAATTCCAGATTTCTTTATCGGATATAACGAATTCCTTTAAAGGGCATCAGTTTATGTCTAACTAACCTTTCCATGGGAAAAGTGTCAAAGTTTGCCGAAAATATTTTGTGCTGTGTATGGACCGGTCTCATGTAAATCTTGGCATCTGCAAGTGACAATAGCTTTAAATGAGCAAAAAGAGACCCCTCTTGTTTCCCAAACAGGAGATAAATATTTCCAGTAAGAAACAAAATTTGTTTCAAAAACACCTATACCAAGCATGGTCGACTCCTTTGGGAAACCTTTTAAAATTTAATTTTTTATGTCTTGGATTGCTTATGAGTGGGTCGCAAGGTTCTAGGAACCTGGAATTCCTTGGGTCCTAATATTTTTGTGGTTGGGGCCAGCCCTCTTTGATTTCGAACTTTTCTCTAATGGCACCCCATTGCATCCCAATCAATACAAGTATCTTTAGTGTCCTCAAAGTAGGGAAGCCAATTATTGTTGGTTTTAAGAAAGGTAATTTGGGTGTTACTGAGTAGAAGCAAATTTTCAAACTGGTTTGTATTATGCATTTCGTTCCATATCATTTCATCTTCAATATTATATTTAGAAGAAAAAATTTAAGTGATTTAAATCTTGATTTTTTTTTAAATAAAAATTGTTTGATTTAAATCAAGCTAATTCCAATTGACATACCCAGGTGAAACATCACAATTTGCAATCTTTCATGTACGGTTTTGTTTTTCTGCAAAATGCATTACAAGACTTGGCAGATTCTATATGACCTACCTATCACTTCAAAACTAACTTTTCTACGTATGTGAATTGTAGTTCGGGGGTAGTTGCTAGTTTAACAGAAGGAAATGAATGATTACATTTTACTTTTGGATCTTCAACTTCGTATTAGAAGCGTTTAATAATGCTAAGCTCATTACCAATACTGAAATAGTGATTAAATATTGCAATGGTTTTATGCATAGTAAAGTGAGACTTCTGTACTTTTAACTTGAAAAACTAATTTAAAGACTTGTTAAAATATGCACCTCTTTATATGTTTACAATATATAGAAAAGTCCTATGCATGCATGACTTTTTTTGTCTCATACATGACATACATCAGTGAAATTATAAGGAAAATCCCACTAGATTAAAAAACAGTATGTTCGCTCAAAAACGGTTGGTGACGTAGTGTCCTTTGTTTTTACTAAAAGGTCGATAAGTTGGCATCTTATAAGTAAATATATACATTAATACAAAAGAGCCAATGGCTAGAACAGACTGGTGTTCAGATGGACAATACATTTTACATGAAATTTAATTACTAAAATTTTGAAATTTCTCCATCCATTCTTTCTGCAATTGATTCTTTTTCCAGTTTCTCTATTTCATTACAAGAGCCAATGAATGACTTTACTTGAAGTATTCAATTTCTTGAATACCCAGGACATTTGTAACGTTTATCAAGTGGTAAGGCTTTAGTTAGAATATCGGCCTCATATTTTCGGTTGACACAGTTTATATCAATGTTACCATTTTTAAGAGCTTCCCTTGTGAAATGATGTTGTACATCTGTGTATTCTTCCATGGAATACGGTATTCTCAGCTAATTTAATCACTACATTGTTATTAGTGAACATAAGTACCCTGTCGTTGCTATTACAATTCTAAGTAATTTACACAGGTAAATTAGCTTCTTTTGTGCCATCAGAATTTGCTATGTATTTGGTCTCAGATGAGCTGATTCATCTTCCACTAGGAACAAAACAGTGTCCGGTGTACAATCTCTTATAAGATCAATTTCCCCAATCATCATCAGTATACCCAAACAGGGAGCTCATTAGTACATCTAAAAATCAAACCAAAATTTATTTTCTGAAGGTAATGATGCAGTACATACTTTCCCACCGTTATGAGTTGGCAAAATGATAAAAAAAATTGACCCACTGTATTTGTAATAGCAGTTCTAATGGATGTCACAAGATTCATTAGTTGTGGCCTCTGTTCCTGTTTTAGATGAATTTTAAATATTTCAATCGTTTTAGGAACTTAAAACAGAAAAGTATCTCTTCAACATAGTAACATCAACATTTAATCCTTTTTCATTTTCAATATAGTAGGTGCAAGGATCTGCTTTAGTTTGCTTGTCTCCAAACTTATTTAAAATTTTGCCTAACTTAAAATTCCAACATCTACCAATGATTTCTTTAGAGAAAGTAATTTATCACTTTCTTTTACGGATTTTAACAATTTTGATGTGTTAATAGAAATGTGACTTGTTTCTCAGTTGTGATTATTTCTTTGAGAATTTCATCAAAATAATCAGGACATTATACAAAATTTTCTCTTCCAATATCCCCATAGTAGTTTCATCGAATTGATGAGTTTATTGACCTAATTCCTAGAGTTCTGCCATAATACAAATAAACCCTTGGTGAGCAACAGTACAAGAGTTTCGCCAAAATCATTGCAGTGTTTTTGATTAAAACCTTGAGGGACACATAGGTCTGTATTTTTTAAGGCAACCATTTGGGAACTATATTTAATAGTCAGGACAAATCGATTTCCTATACACTTCCTAATTCTTCTTTTCTTTCAACCAATCTTAGTGCTTATATCGTTTTTATTTATAAGCATTCATGTCTCGCTAATTAAAGCATAAAACCACTGAGTGACTTCTGAGTGCTGTTTTAATGGGAATTTCTGTTATAACTATATACAAATCCCACAGTGAAGGTATCTTTAGTCTTCTGCATTTCACGCCCTCATGGGCACATCTTTATGTGTACAGGCATCACAACCCTGAGGTACCCTAGTGATCTACTCCCTTCTCTTTTACCCTCCCTACCTCTTCTTGCTTTTTCCTCCCTCGTTGTCTTGTGTTTGGCGCAGCTTGGCCAAATATTGCCCTTGTGCCAAAAAACTCCAAACCAACCAATCTGAATTTCACTTATGCTATGAAAGTCTATCAGAGTGGAATCACATTAATTTTCCCTTTCTGCTGAGTCATCAATTACTACTCCATTTGGGATTTCCTCTCATAGCATGGGGGAAAATGGTGGTAAATCCTGTGGTGCCATATGATCATAGGCACCACAGGATTAACAAACAACTCTCCTTCATCAGTATAATTATAATTGCTCTTCTATGAATTTCACACTCTGCGAAACTTTGAATTGTTTTTATCAGGAAAAAATGCAAAAGGCTTACGAGTGATTGGAGAAACCAAAATGAACAAAGAATTTAAAGTAGGTAACACATTTGGTGTTATGTTATTCCATTACCTCATGGGGTTTTCCATTTAGAGCTATTGTTGGCCATCTGTTTCTCATAATTAGCTTTTGCCAACAGATTTAGGATAAGATTGAAAAAGCAATGTGCCATTCAACAAGCATTTTGTTTTTACACTCAGCAATTCCACTGTTCAGGATACTATAGAACTGTTAATCTGCTCAATCACATTTAATTTTACGTTATCAAATTCATCATTTATGAATTCTCTCTGTTATCACTTAAGTATTTCGATTTTATCAAATGTTTGATTTTCCTTGATAGTTTTAATCTCCTTGAAACTGCGGAGTAATTGCTTTTATATTTTAGAAGTATAACTACACAATATCATAAGAATTCATCAATACAAGTCATGAAATAAATTGACTCGCCTAGTGAGGGTATCTTCATTAGTCGACACTAAGATCTAAATGAATTACTTATAGGCCGGTTACTTTTTCTACTGTTTAAAAAAAGGTACATGAGTTAATTAAGTGCACATACCTCACAATTGAAATTTTCAGACATGTATGCTTTTCATGTTTAACCCAAACATTTCCATTATCTGTTGATTCCCTCAAGACTAATATGGCCCTTGCATCATAAAACCCAACTAAATCAACAATCTTATGTCAACGTGACCCATTCTAAAATGCCACTTATCAAGGTCACAGCTTTAGTTTTTAGAACTATCGAGAGATTCATTCTCATACCTCATGCGTAAATTATCACTAGAATCGTTTCCACACTGCTAATAGAGATTATCCTTTCGTTTTGACAACAAGGTCTAATTTAGCTTTACTGTTTGTAATAATTACAATGTTATTTGTAAATGTGACAGTGTATCCTTTGTCAGTGTTTTGCAATTGATAACATGTTTGCAGTTTAAGTAAAGTATCAAAAACTTCTACTTGCCTCATTTTCTTGTTCCTTTCAGCTTGAATTAGCACTTACCTTTCACTTTCGTTGTTCCATCATTAGCCAGGTTTGACATCAGTAATTTTGGTTTTGTTAACATTTTAAAGTAATTGACAAAACGTAAGTTTCTTAAACATTTGAACAAAGAAAGAATATTTTTCCAATTTGTTTATAGACTTCCTTCAAAGACTAGAGTTGCAAACCTTAGACTATTTCCTTTCGTGTTTGCATACATTTAAATATATTTTAAACAATGCTAGTGTATATAAAAATTGATTTTCTCTCAAACCAAGTAATGACAAATTAAGAATACAATTTTATTGACCCAGTTCATAATCACAAGACCCTCCTTTCTCTGCTTCCCTTAGGCCAGATTATTCACCATTATGCTCACCACACACTTTCAACTATAGCTTGTGGAAAATAGCTTTGCCATTTTGATTTTCTTTTCAAACAAAAGAATGCAACTGTTAAGTGGGAAAAATATTAAGCTTGTTTAACAAAATGTATTTTTCTCTTCACATATCTTTTAGACTCATGCAAAAGGATCAGTGTGGTATTAAAGGCTATTATCTCTTCAGTGGAACTTATACGTTGTGAACGTGTGAAAATACAGGTTTGTGAGAAAAATGTTTTCTATTAACATTGCTAAAGTAATTTTATTTTGTATCTTATCTTTGATTCTTATATACACTGCTGGCCACCGTAAATGCAACACCCTGAAGGAAGCATGCAAATAATATGAAATTTACAACATGCATTAGCGGAGGTGAGATATGCAAATGATTAGAATTTCAGCGCAGACGCACATCACACGCGCCTGTGGCGCCACTTCAAAGCACTATTTAAGGCTTGGAGATTTCGACGATTTCAAGTACGGCAATTGTGTTTTTCTTGTGATTTTTTCAAAAAAACGATCAATTATGCCTCGTAGAAAACAGCGATCATCTTTTGATCAAGTATCCGAGTTCGACAGAGGAAGGATAGTGGCCTACCGAGATTGTGGATTATCTTTCAGGGAAATGGGTAGTCGTGTTGGACGAAACCAAACAACTGTAATGCGGATATGTGATCGTTGGATGCAGGAGGGTACGATGGACCGACGTGTTCGATCGCATCCACCTCAGTGCACCACTTAACGTGATGACAGGCATATTGTGCGTATGGCAGTGACGGATCGCTCAGCCACATCACGAACCATAGCACAGCACATTCAGTCTGTACCGCATCATCCAGTGTCTGCACGTACCATTCGACGCCGTTTACAGTAGAGTGGTCTGTCCGCAAGACGTCCATTGCTTCGTCTACCCTTGACGCAGAACCACAGACGTTTCCGCCGCCAATGGTGCGATGAAAGAAGGATGTGGACGGCAGAATGGAATGAAATTGTCTTTACTGACGAGTCACGCTTCTGTCTGCAACACCACGATGGTCGGATTCGAGTCTGGAGACACCGTGGAGAGAGGATGCTGAACAGCTGCGTTATGCACCGCCACACTGGTCCTGCACCGGGTATTATGGTATGGGGCGGTATTGGATATCACTCTCGCACTCCTCTAGTACGCATTGCCTGTACTTTAAACAGCCAGCGCTACATCTCCGAGGTGTTGGAGCCAGTTGTCCTTCCTTACCTTCAGGGCTTGCCCACAGCCATATTTCAACAGGATAATGCGCGACCACACGTGGTACGCATTGTCCAAGGGTTCTTCGTCAATCGCCAGATTGAATTGCTTCCCTGGCCAGCTCGCTCTCCGGATCTTTCGCCGATAGAAAACATGTGGTCCATGGTTGCTCAACGATTGACCCAGAATACATCCCCAGCTGCCATACCAGATCAACTTTGGCAACGTGTGGAAGCTGCTTGGTCTGCTGTACCCCAAGAACACATCCAAAGTCTCTTTGAATCAATGCCGAGGCGTGTGGCAGCGGTGATCTCCAACAATGGCGGCTACTCTGGCTTCTGATTTTGGCAGGAACCACACTTCACAGAAGTCTATAAATTTAATCATTTGATACTTGGTCAACATGTTATCTACAAAATAAATTTTGTTGTGATATCTCTTGTCTTTCTTGGTGTTGCAATTTGGGTGGCCAGCAGTGTATTTATATACAGGGTGAGTCTAAACTAATAATACAAACTTCAGGGGGTGATAGAACACAACGAAACAAACACTTTTCCCCATAGAATGTATGGTCGCAAGTGTGAATTAAGTGTATATTTCTTGTGAAGTTTGTATTATTAGTTTAGACTCACCCTGTATATCATGTATTTCTTATTATTTTGTACATTTCTCAATATTAAACTGGCTTTAAAATTCTTAAATTCCACCCACTATGTTCTTTAAATAAAGGTCTTTAAACTGATGTGTTTTAGGTAAATAGCAAAGGTGCAAAATTGAATATAGCAATTTAGTTATTCCTCATATTTAATTTTGAATAATTTTTCTTCATACTGCTATGATTTCTATCTGATGCATCAATGTACTTAAAATTTAATTATTTGTTTTATAACTTTCGATGTTTATAGGATTTAAAATACTGTTTTTCATCATAACATGTGTGGCTTCAATTTATTAGACACGGCCAATGAGAGCATTGTTACCATCATAACACCTATCGCTTCAATAATTAACTTAAAAAATCAACGGTACATAAGACAGCATTAAAAATCAATAACTTATTTTGACAAATTGAAGTTGTCTTTCCACGAGTTGTATTCAATTAGCCTTCAGAAAATAACAGAACTACAAACTAACCTTCGCATAATACACTAAGTTGGTTATTAGCGGGCTTGATTTGAATATACTTTTACTCTTATATCACTAGATGGTGCTTCTGAAAATATGTGGAAGGCTTTAGCCATAATAGGTCAAAGGTAATTTTTAAGTAAATAAATGTTTATCTACTTGAAGGTTTCATATAGGTTGTAAGTAAAATAATGGTTATTAGGAACCTCATCTGCATATTCTTTAATGCTTTTAAATAAATTTTAAGTTGCAAGCTTTTATAGTGATTGCAAGCACAGGTTTTATTCCTCAACCCAAAATATGTAAAAATGTTCCAATATGCTCTAAACCAAACTAATATGCTCTTAAACCAAAGTTCACTTTTTGAATATATAATTAGGCTAATTTCTTTTCTAGTGTGATGGAAATGTTCCTTTAATCAATCTGGATAGCTGTGATTCTGTTCAAATCTTCGTAACACCTGCTTCTCGAAGTGTGGAACTAATATCATCGAAATCTAACTCTTGCAACCTATGCATTTTGGAGCCTGATGGGGATTACGTAAGTACAATTTTAAACACTAACCCCTAAAGGTCACACGATCCTACCAAACAGTTTTTGCTGCATAACTTCTGATCCTTTTTATGACTCGAACCAATATATAACTATTGAGTTGTGTTATAACGTACAATGATACACTGCTTGGAAATCATGTGGTGCTCAGAGGGTTAAATGAGCATGTGTGCAATGTTACTTTTTGGTGCATTTATGAATCTTTTTCATTTTCTGTTTACCTGAACGTGTTACTGATATTCAACTTCGGTTAAATTTTTTCCCATTTTGATGTTGAGGTTTTATATCTGATAATAAAATGAAATCAGATTAAGCAATTTTGCATTATAATATCACCAATAGGCCACGATCTGACTGGTTCTGTAAGAAGGTTCAGGCAGATTTTTTTCCAGAAATACTTAGGTGTCTTAGTAAGCATTTTTGACTTGGGTGGACATTCACCATCTTGGATATTTTCTGGGTATGTCATCCAAAATGGCTTCCAACCACCTTGTGAGAGTGATTAAATATTATTAATCGGTCAGTTCTGAGGGGCTAATAAATTTACAAAGCATTTTCAGCATTAAGAATAAATTGCTTGATATTTGCAGGTGTTTTGAACATATTTTTTTACTTATAGATGCTTGCTGAGTTTTGCCTTGTAGAAAGTTTTTTATAGAGAGCAATGAACCTTAAGTTTTCAAATATCAAAGAAAGTAGATTGTAGTAAAGCCTAATTAGCCTAATATCAAAGAAAGTAGAAAAGTAAAGCACTGGGGAATTACCAATGTCAATGTCTACATTTCATTTCAGAATGCATACAAGTGACATCTGGGGTATGCATTGATGTTGAACAAATGCAGCCTTGCAAGCTGAGCTCATGTGGCTTAAAGCAGTATGGACATATCTAACAAGTCCTAAGCATTTGTTTCTTTTACCAGTAGATGGCAGTACCAATTTTTCTTGGCACATATGAAGTATAAATTATTTTAAGCCCGTTTTAAAAACATTTAATGTGAAGTCAAAGTGTTTAGTATGACGTTCAGGATAGGATATCTTGAGTCTTACTTTTTTTATTTGTTAACAAACAGTGCCTCTAGCAGGCACAAGCATTTCTATTGTGTTTTTTCCAAAAAAATATTGCAATTAGACATTTCTTGCCACAAAGTATAAACTATTTCATCCTTTCAACTTTTCTTGATGAGCAGTATTTTTAAAAGTGCTGCCTTTGAATCAATAAATCAAATATTTGTCAAAATTTTGATATTTCTCAGTTGTATGTTTAATTTTATACTGCTTTTTTCATTCATCTAGAAAGAACTTCCAATCCCTGAGCAAATTAAAACTGTTCTCATTGGTGAGAAGTTGGAATCAACTGTAGTTGAGAAAATTTAAGAAGCTGCAATTTCTTTTTACCATTTTCTATTGATTTTGTAATACACTTGCTAAAAATGAGGTTGTGAATTTTGCAGTGCAATTAACTCATTTTACAAGCTGCTTTAATAATTTTCAAGTTTAGATTTTGCTCTTCGGTATTATAAAATATTCTCTATTTTTTAGTTTAAATAATTACTAATGAATGCTTAATGTTTAATTTTCAGAAAGTTTAATTATTCTGATGAACAAATTTTGTAATAATGTGTAATTGAGTTTCTTATGTATGACTCATTACCAAACTTCATTAATGTGTATGTGATTTTGGAAAAGCATCAATAAATGTTCTAAGGCTATTTTTATGTGTATGACATACTGATGAAGCCAACAATGTCTTAAATGTATAAAACAAAATTGTGTATAATATACTTGTGGATTTGTTCATAATTCACTTTCTAGATATATATTTGCAATCAATATTTTAGAAATAATATATAGTTTTGCTGTTTTTGTAAAACCCCTAAAAATAACTTTAAATTACAATTAAAAGGAAATGGGTGATATAAATTCTGATTTAAATAGTTATAACTAGTTTATGTTAAGAACCTACAAACTGAACCCAATTGTTATGCATTCCTAAAGAGATTGTATTTGTTCTGAATTGTTAACGCTAGAAGGGCCATTGGGGGTGTCATTTCAACACTGGAGCACTCTTGTTGCTTTCTCCCTTTTGTATTTTTTTACCATTTCTTGTGACTTAATCATCTTAATGAGTAAAACTTTGTGTAACTCAATTCAATATAGAAAATTCTACAGCTAGATTTTCCTAGAGCGACCCGCTCATGTCTTTTTGTCACTAAGTAGATTTCTATTCACACTTCATTTCATAATGATTATTTCATTTATTTGACCTTTGATACATTTATATCCCTTTCAAAAGCACAAATGGTGCAATTATACTTATGTGTTCCCATCTGTTTATGCATCACTTATGGTTTTTTTCAACTTGCTAAGGAGACTGTTCATAAGCAATTTTTGAATGTTTTTCTGCGAGACAAAAAAGTGTTTTGCAGAAAAGTCTAAACGAGAAGGAATTGCAAAATGGTAGTGAAAATATGGTCTGAAAATGAATCTGATGGTGGTGAGTTCTGTTCAGATTTAGATTGATAGAGAACCCAGATTACATGAAACTTGAATCCGAAGTGAAACTGCTGATGCTATACCCAGTATAATTTGGATTTACATGTTGTGTGGGATGGTACAGAATGGATACCACATAATAGGAATGTTCAGTGGTCAATTTGCTGCCAGAAAAACATTTTATGTGGAAGTTCTGGCCTTACTAATTTAGCTAAGAAAATGTCAATAGCTGTTTTGAATTCATGGCTACTTTTCATCGATAAATATTTGTTAGACCATTTAAGGAAATGCATAGAAACTGAAGTAGGGAGAGTACTTTTCTAGCAATACTGTATGCACATGGAGTAAGCGGTGCTAAAAATATTGAACTATATTCCTGGTGGTCTGAGCCTTGGGGCTAAACATGGGAAGAAATAGGTTTCAAGAAAATTTAACTTTAAGGTACTCGTAAATTGGATCAAGGATTCTGGATTGATTGCCCTTATTAAAAGCCTAAAAGGAGATAGTCATCTTAGTCAAAAACATGATTAATAATGGAACAGCTGGTCATAAGCAACCAATCAAGCAATTTCAAATGCCAAAAACATAAATAGAAAAATGGAGGAAATTCAGGACTTAATAAACATACATATGAATCATTCTATGTGAAATGAATTTGAGTTGTAGGCGGAGCAGGTAAGATTCCTGTCAGGTGCATTCGTTACTGGATGTATTTCTTTTATGTGTCAGTGAAACTTTTAGTGTGTATGTCTTGATATTGTATGTCTTGTGTAGCATGGCCCTTGTGCCATAAAACCCTAAAACTGAAATTAACAAAAAACAGAAAAACCTGTGGTCATAGGGTGATGGATTTTCATGAAATTTGGTGCAGACTTTAAGTTTATGCATAAATAACAATATCCCAAATATTTTGCCTCAAAATTAAATTATTTGGAAGTTTCAGACATTTTAAGGACTTGTACTTTAGAAGAGTAGTTGTAAAATTGCTTGGTGTCATGTTTGAAGATCTTTCTATGAAAACTTTTTGTCTATTTCGAAAAAACAATTTTAATCATTTAAGTTAAAAAATTAGTATAAAAATAGAAAATTGTCGATTTTGTTAGAATTTAAATTTTCTATGGGCTAAAGGAGCATAAGGCATAGTTGAAATGCATTTTAAATCAAATATACAAAAGAAAGTTCTGTATTAGACAAACAGAAATACTTAAGCAATGTATATGTAACACAATAAATCAGAATTACCAATAACGATTTATCAATCAACAATGGAAAAATAACACTAATTCAATTATTAATTTCTAAATTATAAAAAAAGATGTATTGGTCGTTTAATAATACCCTTTTGAGTTTTAATCCAACAGGAACGGATTTTTCCATCTCTTCCAGGAATACCTGTTCTATTTTACCCATTAACCAGATGTTTCTTGGGTAACGATCATCATGAATCAGCAATTTTAAATTGAACAGAATTCTTAATTGGAGGACATAATATTAGCAGATCTTAAGGTTAACAAATTTTTTCTCCATCGCCTCCAAAAGTGATTTAAAATATGTTGGTGATATTTATATCTTGACTGCAGAATTTCTAGATTTTGACAGATCTGCGGATACCCTCGTGGCTGGAAGAGATAGTATGCATTTACCAATTAAAAAATTAGCAGGAGTGAGTGGGGAAGGTTCTGAGGGATCATCATACAAATAAGTAATTGGTCTTGAATTGACCATAGCTTCTATTTCTACAAAAACAATTTCAAGTTTGTTAAGAGAAAGTGATGAACAACCAACAATTTTTCTCACTTGTCTTTATCGTTCTTACCATGGTCCTTTTTCAACAATATATTTCCATTTAATACCAAAAGATGCCAACATCTTTTACAGCAGGATGTAAAATACATTTCCATAATTTTTTTAATTCAATATCTGCTCAAAGATTTTGTGTAGTACAATTTATTGACAATGCAATCCTCGTCTAGAAATGAACCTGCGAAATGCTAACAAAAAGGATTCTATAGTCAGAAGGAACCATTTCAAGATGCAAAGATCGAGTAACTGCACACGTGAATAACAGAAGATAGTGTTTATTGTCACTTTCTTTGGTGAAGAAAGGTCCAGCATAATCAAGTCCAGTCACTGCAAATGGGGGTGATTCTAAAATTCGATCAGGAGGAAGAGGCTTCAAATCCTGAAATCCAGGACGCGCATGAGTTGTATCTCTTACAAGTAACACAATTGCGCAAAACAGTTTTTATGCACTGCCTCCCCTTGATCCAGAATTTTTCTCGAATTTGCCCTAGAGTTGCATCGATTCCAGAATGAAGCGCTTTCACGAGTGTGTCCCTAATTAGCAACTCAGAATTTATCTTTAGATGACAGTAACCATGGGTGTTTCAACTTATCTAACGGCAGAAAACTAGATTCGACCCTTTAAACACAAGGCCATTGCTGTCGATTTCAGGATTCAGAGTACACACCAGACAATTTATCAAGTCTTACCGTTCGTAAGGTCAGACACTTCCTATAGTAGTTTTGTTGAGTCACCTTTATCCAGTACTTTACAATTTCTGAAATTTCCAAAGCGGTTAGAGGTCCCGACACTTGTCGCTTTGGGTTTGGAATTGTGAATAAATCGCTGAATCCATGATGTCACGATACACTTTATTTAATTTACTATAGTCTAACAACGCCTTTGAATCCAGGAAACTTATCGTCGATGGAAATCTGAAATGCACTAAGATTTTAATTTCCTCTCCTGCTACAATTTCATCATTTTCCTTTTTCAGAGCTGTAGATGGCCAACTAGGTCCGTGCCACCATAAGGAACTTACAATTTTAGAAGCAGATTCCCCTCTTGTAATCAAGTCCGCGGGATTGTCCTTTTCGTTGCAATGACACCACTGTTCATGGGCACTAAGGGATTGCATTTTAGAAACCCTGTTGCAAACAAAAGGTTCCAATCTCTTGTGGATCCCTTAATCCAAGATATGGCTATTTGTGAATAGCTCCAAAAAATAAATTTGTTCACAGTTCGGGAAATAAATCAGCCAAACGTGCTCCTACAAGAGCTCCAATCTCGGAAGAGTCTTTAGAGGAGCCATTACAAAACTAGTTTCTACTTCGCTATTAGAGTTAAGGTATCTAAAATAAGCGACTGCTCCATATGCCTTAGGGGTCGCGTCAGAAAATATATGAACATTTACATCCGACTTCTCATAATCAGAAGTATTTTCCAAATCTGGTAATTCTGAACACCATGTTCTTAGAATATCGGAAGAGGATCATCCCAATTTAATCCCTGTATCCAGATACCCCTCTGTAGTAACATCTTAACTCTGACTACAAAAGGTAGAAATCCAATGGCATCAGATTCTAGCAAGATTTAAAAATTTCTTTTTTGTCTAACGTTTTCCAAGGATTCTTTCAGAAGCCAGATTTAACTTAATTATGTCATGTTGGATTTCAAATCATACCCAGGAATTTTGATTCGCAAGCCAACTCATTCTCTATTATATCGCCTTTTATCCATAATGAATTTAATTCATTGGAATTATATTTTAATTTTCTCATTCATACCCGCTTCCTTTAAAATGTTTACCACGCCTGAGAATAATCGTAAAACAAATCTAACATTTCATATGTATCGCGGTGGTTATCTTTGTACTTCCTTATATGGTATTTAATAGTTGCGGCTAATATAAAAGGACTCGAGGCAACACCGAATGGTATGCGTGTCATGCGCGTAATTTTGAAAGTTTCTTCATTTCCGAACCAAAGAAACCTTAAATAATCCCCATCAAAAACGCTTTCTCAATGTCGCCACTAAAAGATATCTGAAACTAACATCTAACACGTTTGGGTTTAAGTTTGGACCAACTTCAAGACAATCATTTAAAGATTTTGTACCGTCAGTTTTTGATGACGCGTCGAAAACAATTCGAACCCTCGTCTCGCTAGATCGTATTACCGCTCTGGCATATAATATCCAATATCATTTGTACATTCTTCTACAATACCCCATTTTTCCGCAATTACACTCGTGTCCAAAATTATCTTTACATGCATAAAATCACGGATTTCTCCGAAACTGAACTATAATTTTATGAATTTCTGTGAAATGATACATAACACAAACACAGGAAAAAAATTTAAGAGCACTGCATATGATATAAAACTAGCATGAAACAATAAAAATGGCAATATGTGACGAGGAGAGTTCAGAAAAAACTTAAGGCTTATGAATTTAATATGGAATGTGATCTCCCCTGACGTGTACACACATCACAACGTTTTAATGCTGGCAATAATGTTAACTATTTGGGCGAAGTTTCACTCCTCCAGCAATGCGGTCTTCAGAGCATTTATATATCTAGGAGGAGGATGTCTCCATGCAACTGCTTTTCCAAGGTTGTCCCATAAGTTCTCTATCGGGTTCAGATCAGGAAATTTTGCTGGCCACGATATTAGCTCAATGGCTTGACGTTCAAGGAATTCGTCAACGAGGTTTGCTCGATGTGGACGAGCATTATCGTCCATAAATAAAAAGTCAGATCCATATACACCTGAAAAGTTTTACATGAGGTTCTAAGACCTCATTCCGATATCGCTGGCCCGTCAAAAATCCGCTGTTGAAAACGTATAGGGGCGTACGTCCATCGATCATTATTCCTCCCCATACCGTCACACCTGCACTACCGAAACGGTCACGTTCCAAAACAAAGGAAGATTTCGCGTTGAGAATCAGATGTTAAACTAAACCTCGACTCATCAGTAGAGAACATGGGTCCATTGGTGTTCACTCCAGTTCTGATGTTCTTTGCACCAATTAAAGCGATCCCTCTTTTGTTGGGAAGACAGTGAAACACATACCCTTGCTTTCTGACATAAAGGCCCTTTTCATTAAGCCTTCTGTATACAGTTTGCCGTGATACAATAGTTCTAGTGGGAGCTGCAACCTCTGAACTTAACTGCCGAGCAGTATACTTCCTGTTACGACGGACAGTTATTGCCAGATATCGATTTTGAGAAGCAGTTATTCATTTACGACCTTGCCCAGGCCTCCTTACAACAGCTCCCGAGTTCTGAAATTGTTTCCATAGCGTAGAGACAATCTGTCTTGAAATATTCACACATCTCGCTGCTTCCATAATTATCTGCCCTGCTTCTAAACGGCCGATAATTCGCCACTTCACAGATTCTTCCAAATGATACTTCGGAGCCATAACACACTGAAATCAAACGCTGTATTGCAGAAATTCACTGCGCAAAGCGCTTGATTCACCGTCGGATGACGTAACGCCTTGATTTGCATATCAGAAACCGTTTGATCACTTGATTGGATAATGCTAATTAGGCTTGTCTTCCACACATTCCTTGCAAAAATGGATTACATCGATTGGATATTTCATGGAATATCATTGTTTTTGGGTATGTAAAGATAAATTTGGACATGTGTAATTCTTTGTATTGCTCAAAAATCGCCAAATTTTTATATAATTTATTTCTTAGAGCTTCTAAATGCCGTTTTGCTACGTCGAAATTGTTTGCTAATTCTTCTGAACTAGAATTCCACAACTTGGACTCGAATCTCCAGTTCTTGAATTGTAAATTACTCTCAAAGCATCGGATAATATCCATATCTTTATCAGAATGTGTGTTGCATTCAGAATTGATTCAAGGTCTCAAAATGCTCTTAAATCACTAAGGCCTCGTTCACATGAGGCATTTTCTAACGCGCGTTTTGCGTCAAAACAAAACGCGGGTAGCCAAAGTACAAAGAGTTCTACTGAAGTGTTCACTTGCAGAAATCGCGAGAATCCACGCTCTTGATAGCTTCGGCGCTTCAACAATCTGGTCGTTCTAGCGATTTGAAGGCGCTTTGAGATACATAGGATTGTTCTGCACCGTTCGCATGACGCGCGTTAGGGCTTTTTTATTCCCCTACTCCAAGTTCCTCTCTTCGCGATTGTTAAAGATAGAGTGAAAATTTCAACGGATTTGAAATCTGCGAAAAATTTTACACTACATCGATACCTAAAATGTGATTTTCTTTAAATAAATAATATTTCAACTCTAACTTTAATATTTTCGCTATACGCATTTGACAAATATATTCATTACGAACACAAAAGGGTGTATTCAACTCGTTTTTATAGAAAAGATATAACTTGATTGAAGTATTTTGTCTTAATCCACTGCTTTATATTGATGGCCATTAAAAATAGGATGAGAAAATTTAATCGTATTCGATTTATTGAAGAAATTTACCCTGCTTTCACACAAAACTTGTAAAAATGTGATAATTTACAATTAAGGGGATTGTGGGTAATTTTATTTCTGAGAATAACGTATACCGACAACTGTCCGTTCTAGTTTTCATGTGCGGTAAACGTCTTTAAAATAAAGCTTAAATTAAGTATTCAATTTAAAAGCTGAACTTAAGTTATTGTTTTATTTGTTCTCAACGGGTGAAATGCGTAAGATATAAGTTTCAATTTTCATTCATTTTTCACATCCTCGTGTTACATTGAATTCGACATCACTTTTGAAAATGAACTTAAGTTACTGTGAGCTTATTTTTCATAGAATTTATATTTTAATCTTGCAGTTAGTGTTATTACTACTTTAATCGAAAATTTTATATTATATATACATGTAGACGCAAATTCTATTAGCAATCTCCTGGTTTTCGATATGTATACTGTTTTTTGTTTTTCTTGAGATATTTTTAGTTTTAACATAATTTTCTTGTTTCATCGTGGGGTTTAATCAATTTTAGTTGAAATATTTCCCAGTCATTATTCCATTCGTGGTTCCATTTGTGCTACAAAACCCCTGAAAGACGGTAGGTTGGAGGGTTAGTTTTCGTTTCGGATAGTCGGAACTCAGGGAAAACTGTGTTTAAAAGTTAAAAACTAATTATTGTTATATATGTGTTATTTGTGCTGATACATTAAGTTTAGAGATAGGTTTTAAAAAAATATAGATTTATTTGAAGGAAAATTAAATAAAAATTAGCTATAGATCGTAAGAAACACGATCGATAAAACCTGCAAAAATAGCATAAAAAAAAGAAAGGTTATCACCAGTGCCGAATTTTGTTTGCGTGTCATCTTTTTGATAGTTCTTCGTAGACAATGCCATATGAACAGAAATTCCATTTCCAATTTCCTGGTTCTAGAAATGTAGTTTTGGGGGATATATTTTTATTTTACACAATCAATTTTAAAATTTTAAGGAAATTGTTCGGTCATTTTCCAGTTAGTTACGTTTAAATCAAAGTTTTATAGAAATATTCAAATTTTTCATAAGCAGTTTCGCTTTTACGATAAAATATTACAAATGACTCATCTGCTAGCTTCTTGAGCCCAAAAAATCCGTGATCACCCCCTAACAAAAACAAATTCTTCTTACTATTTTTTATTGGTGGATGAATCATCGACACTGGAGAGTGAAGGTTATAGGGTTTTTTCCTCTAGACTTGACAGTAAAAAACGAATACTTTAGGATTTTAGAGTTAATAAAAATGTTTAATAATACCACAATTTGAACTACATAAAGCATTGTTTCTCTGTGATCCGCTGGCTCATACCGGTTCCTAGGTCTAAAATAATCCCGTCATCCCGTAAAAATATGTATAATAGTATTTAATAGTAGTAGTATGGTTTTGATGGCTACCATATGATGGTTATAAAAAAAAGCGTACAAACACATTTTAACAACCATAATATAGTATTGAACTCGACAAAAGTGTTATTTTGAATTTTATGTTTTTCTAGTTTTAAAAAGTGACGAAGAGTATGTTTTCTTATCGATCGAAGTTGTGAAGCTTAAAGCCTAATATTTTATGAATTTTTTAAGAATTAATCCCTCTTTTAAATAAAATTTTAAAATTTGATAATGTACCACGTAATGTTTCTTTTCATAAAAATTAGGAGTTAATTTCCGATTTTTCTTCATGAATTTGAGGTTTTGAGTAACTCTTTTTGATAATTTGAAAGCATATCATACGTAATGGTTATATGCTTGGGGGCTAGAGGATAATCATGAATGTTATGAAGTTCAGATGGATAGAAGAGATCCACCTCTAAGAAATATCTAACATCAGATTTTAAGGGTTTGTTTAAAACATTGGAATTTTTAATCACAAGATCAGATAACCATTTAAACACACCAATTGGTAGATATTGACACATAGTGTAACCATATAAAAATTGTTGGCGTCAAGAGCGAAAATATGATTCGTTTTTATTTTTGTTATATATTTCTAGAATGTATTTATTATTTGCACATGCATATCTCTCCAACAAAACAGACACCGCCCCTGATACTGTTTTCTAACCAGATGTACATATTGACATCGGTAAACAATTGTAATTCGACCTTAGTAAAATTCAATCCGAAATTCCATGTTAAATCAGCTGCTGTTATAAAATGACATGGATCTATTTTGTAATATTCCATACACTTTCTACGAAATGAAGTAAATACTTCAGCTAGTAGAACAACATCACGTTCTTGATATAATTTTAGGTAGTTAGAAAATGAATTACACCGGAACGCGTTTTAAATATTAACACAGCAAAGTTATAATCGTCTGTTATCGGTTTATTGGTTAATTGTTAAAAAATGCTTGTTTTGGTGGTAGACATCTTTCGTTTAGTAAAATGACAATGATGTCAGATTATGTACACAATTTACATTTGAGCTTTTTCCTAGCTTTGAGTTAGACATTGGCTGAATTAAATGTTATAATAAATCTTTACATAATTATTTTTAACTTTTTTTTATTTTTGAATAGGATGAAAAATTAAATAGAAAGAGGAAAATATATATTACCCTTTGCAGACATGGTGTAACTGGAAGTGTGGGGTGACTGGAAGTAGGGTGATTTGAAGAGTTATCTGGGTTTATATATATGTACTCCAACCTTCAGTTCAAGGATAAATTATCACTTGTTTAAGGAATCGTTCTCGAAACGTTTTGGGAGGAGATCAAATCTGACATGAAGGTTTCATATATGTATATATAAAGTTCTGAAGGTTATAGATTCCTTATTACACGTGAATTTTCTGGAAAACCCAAATGCTATTTTATATTAACATCACAGCCTTGACTTTTAGTGAAGAGAAGAATTGAAATGGGTCAATCGTGTTTTCCCATTAAATGTAATCCTGTTGTTTGATCAACAAATTACAAGACAGCATCTGTGCTTATATGTGATCCATAGCCTTGTATAATAATTGATATTTTGTTTTTACGTGGGTAAATATTGTATAAATTCTTCATTAAGGTGAAACATCTTAAAATTTACGATTATTAATGAACCAAAATTCCATTTTGTTATAAAAGTAAGCACATACACACAAATAAAACGTAACGCAAAAAAGGTGAAAGTAAACAAGTTTATTTTCAAATCCATTTGTATTACATGCGAATTTGTTTACAAAATATGAATATGCACTAAAACTTCATGGGTGGTAACTGCCTCACATTTGTGTTTCCAATGGGAGGAAACCAGGAAAAACTCCCATCAGGCACCTTGATGAACAGGCAAGACGGCTTATAAAGTTCTCACGCAATTTCGTTGATGGTTAGAACTTTACAAATATTCATTTTTCATAATTCATCAGTTCAGTTGTTGGTTCGAACCACAGTTAATTTGTTTTACAATCAAATGTTTGTCGATAATGAATCGGTGAAACACTGAAGTTCTCGCACAATTTCGTTGTTGGTGAGAACTTTAAAATATCTGATTTTCATTTTACAATCCATTTGGGTCAATTGTATCCATTTGATATGTTGTAGCTGCTTGTACACAAGTCATCATATTTTCATACAGTGTGTCGGTAAAACAATGAACCGCATACGTATTCGACGATCCAATGCATCTTAAATACATAAAACTATATCTTGGTTCAGATGCCATGGTTCTTGCAGTGAATTCTCGTAGGAAAATGAAATGATCGAGAACAGTTTTTCATTTTATAGCTTAGATGAAGGTCAAACTCAAAAATTAATTTAAACAAGTTTAAACTTGTTATAACTTGATATATTAGTCAAAGACATGTTTCCTTCTGAATCTTTTTATTAAATGGTTAGAACTTTTCATTTTGCTTTATTTTATATTTCTCTTGAAGTTATATGCTTGACACGATTGCAATGAAGATGGTAAAAACAACAGTTCTGTAACTTAAACGTTTTTCCGATAAATGTTTTAATAAACTTTTCCTTGCTCTCGATTTTAGTAGAAAGCAGAGGTGATAAAAGTTGATTTCTTGCGAATTTATACAAAAAGAAAAGACTAAAGTGACCGCATGTATATGATAACAGACTTTGATATCGATTTCTGTTCCATTCAAAATCATTTGAATTATTCTGAATAAAGTTTAAAATATCTTCTCAGAAGCAGATGCATAGCTACAAAAATAATAACATTTATTATTTCTAAATGTTATTGCTATCCGATGACTTCCTGGCTTTGATTTAGGATCTAAATTTACAATGAAACTTGAATATTCCTCACGGTTTAGAGGAAGTTCATCAGAAGCATAAACTCCTCCGAATTTTGTGCGAAGGACAGAATCACCGCATGCTAATCTACATAAAGTTACGCTACCCATTAGTAATCAGTATAAACACCTCTAGCTTTATCGATTTCTATGATGTTTCTGTATTCAGCATAGACTATTAGATTCACGGTTTCAGGTAACGATTTGCTAAATCTCATATCAATAGTTAAATTACCATTCTTTAAGATACTCGCATGCATATCATCTGCACTAAAATCGGGAGTCAAATCAAAAGAATATAAAGTGTATCCTTCTTTATATTCACTATAACTGATGTTGATATCTTGATCCTTATGGTACCGACCTAAATCAGTAAACAAGCTCATATAACTTCGAGAGTAACTATTTGTATGATCAAATTTTGGTTGAAGAGGTTTTGATGGAATCATTCGATTCCCCTCTAAAACAGATAGATACGATAAATCATAATGATTAAAATTGAAAGGATTTTTAGCAAAATCCCCGTTAAATGCATTATTGGATACCAAACCCATGATAAGTCGAGTTGGTAATTGTCCTATGAATGCATTAGAAAGCGTTAGTGATTGAAGACCAGAAGATAGTGCAAAGGATTTCACTTCTGTTCGGTGAATTGGAATTTTTGCGACTCCTTACCTAATGCGACTTCAATGCGCAATTACTATTGACGGAGCCACTTTAACTTTTCTGGTAAACAATGATGCATGTTGTATAACAACTTTGTAGTCTTGATTCGCTGATATTAACGCAAAAGAATCTTTGTTTCTTTCAAGTTTGATTCGTATATTTACACCATTAAGGAGCAATTTTGGTTGAGCCGCTAAATCAATATGCAATAGACCTATTAAATCCATAAGTTTACTTTCTTTAGAAAAGCTATTTCTAGTTTTCAAACCAACGTTGTCTCCCTTTGGGTCAGTTACATCGTGTTTGGATGCTGTGTCTGTAGAACAGACTGGAAGTCAACATTGACTTTTGTACTGAGTTAGGCGAAAAAAGTAATGCATTCAAAATACATCGATATGCATTCAGAAAACAGTGTATTCAGAATATAATTGATAGGTGTAACTTTATCTGCAGGTAACAGTGTCGCTCCATTTTTCTTTTTAACTTTCACTTGTAAATGAAGAAGTGTATGTGCTAGATCAATATAATGCTCTCCATTACCAGTTACATAAAATTCTATTGGTGATTTTTCACTCAACGCTGCAACAGGATGAATTTCAGTAAACGAAGAGTCATCTACTGCAAGTTGTACTGGTGAAACGGAAAATAGGTCCAACTCGCTTTTTACACAGGCATATGCTCGTGGATCCATTATGAAAAAATGTCAGATTCTATAACCTTCTGTCGACTACACTTCACATGTTTTGAATGATTGTTATTGCAGAATTTCTTTCTTTTTATACCTGAACCGCTTTGAATTTTGTGGATAACATCATCCTTGATTTGTTTAGATGTTTCACGAAATTTAGATTTCGCAGAATCTTTAAATCGTGACCCTGAAGCTACATCTGGCATCATTTTTGATCCAGTAGTTAGTAAATGTTTCCCTAAATATTTTCCAGCTTTAATTGCCATATGAGTTATGAATCTGATTAAATTCGAAAAGAGTCCATATCCTCTTTGATGTGTGTGACCTACACCTTGAAAATATAATCCACCACCACCTCTCTCTACTTGCTGACAATAATAGTTATCACAAGCTTTTTGATCTAAATGCATCTTCGTTTAAAGCCAGTAACCAAATGATCTCAATTGCATTACCAAGCTTTCTTATACTGTTCTGCGTCGGAACGAAAGTACTAACAGTGATTTTCCTCCAGTAAATATTATTCCATCTCCAGAACTGCTTTTTAATTCCATTTCAATACAATCTGTATAATTTTTACGAAGTGGGAAATATAAAGGTCTTTTATAATTTATCACTATTTGATCCGCCTTTGTTGATAACACTGGAATGATGCGAAGCAAAGGAGCAATCGTATCCTCCACAAAATGCGACTCAATAATATCAGAATAAACATGTATTTCAGTTATTCCGCCATCTAATTCTAAGGGATAATCAGCAATATGTGTTCCTCCGTCAATCATAGAATTGTTAAAACCTAACATATCTTTCAATCCATCTTGAAAATGTATGTTTGAAGTGTTAGGTACATGAAGTTTTACTTTATTATTCGGTAAATAATTAAATTTAAGATGTTTGAAAGAATCAACAACTCTTGTGCGTTTTTATACAATCCAACTTCTAGATTTAAGTGAGCGGTTTTTCTAACTTTTTTTGTAACTATAGTCTTATCTTCAATGCTTACGCGAAAGTATTCGTTCAATGGAGGTCTATCAAGTTTTTGAAAATCATGAAAGGTTTTACCTGTTAAAACAGTATCTTTAGTCATATTCAACATTCTCATAAAATTTGGAGCATAGATTAATCGAAACTCAAGTTCAACATTTTTTTGAACTATGATTTCTACTTTATTTTCCTTAAAATTGAATATGAATTCCGCTGCTCCTCCAATTCCAGTCTGTATTAGATTATAATTAATATGTTGAAAAAGTTCAAGATGCATAGAATTTAGGTCTTGATACTCATGAAAAAATTTTGTTATTCGTATTATAAAATGTCTTTTTGGATGATTGTGTATAATTTTGAAAAAATTATCGTTTAAGGTCTTCATTAGCTTTCTAAATAAAAAGCTTTCCGAAAATTTTATTATTCTACCTTCGATTGGTAAATTTAACATATGCAGCTATTTTGGGGCTCCTCTGCCTTAATATGAAGTTCATAACCGCGAGCGAGAGTTATGTTGATATTTTTTTGTCCAATGTTAAAACCACATTTTATCTTCAATATTTTCATTGATCATGTCTATTACTTGATTATTTTGATTTCCTTGTTCAATTTTAAATATAATATTATATTCAAGAAAAGCTTTCTCTTCAGGTTCTATTTCTTCGTAAGTTACTGAATACTACTTATTATTATGATTTCCAATGTTAAACCATGTTCGAGGAACAAAAATTTCTGATAAACCCACTTACCACATACCACTAAGTATTATGGGTCGAGCTAGTTTTGTTCGAAATGATGCTTGAGTATTTTGTGGAAAATAATGCATACTTGAGTTGCTCGGTAACGTAACGTAGAAATCAGACATCATTTCATCCATGATGATTTAACCCACGAATTAAATCGATCATCAAATCCTGCCACTTCACGAAATACTCTTTCTTACTTCCTGAACCCTTAGTTTTGAGCACTTTTTCTACGTTCCAAAAGTCGTGTAATTCTTTGACAACTTTTTGAAGCTCCTCAACATAAAATCGTCCTTTTATAGGGTCTCTTTTCAGATCTTCTAGTTCATATGTGTTGGAAAAGATAAAACACGTTTGTTTATTTTAAAAACTTCATTTGACCAACCAGGAAAATAACCTCGATGAAAAGCTTTCTTTGTTTTCGAAATTCTCACTAAATCACCATCATTAAAAGAATATTTAGAGTTAACTGTATAACCATACAGTTTTTTAAATATTTGTAGTTCTAATTCACGAGTGACTTTTGATGGTGCAATGCCAATACTGCGATGTTCGCTGTTATTATGACTTCACAAGTGATTGCAAAACATCTTCATATTTATAAGATTTTCTATATGTAAAAACTCTGAACATTTTATTTTTCAATGTTCCGTTAAACCTCTCAACAATACTAGCCTTATGGTCACCTTCAGAGAGTAATGATTAATATTGTGATTTTTAAACAGAAATTGAAGTTGGTTGTTGTAAAACTCCTTTCCTTTATCACTTTGAATATTTTTAGGTTTAACTCTTTGCAATAGATCTTCGAAAGCTATTTTAACAGCAACACCAGTTTTACTTTTGAGGGGTATTACATATGCATACTTCGAAAATACATCAATTATGGTGAGTAAGTACTTTATACTATTGTTACTTTTAGCAAAATATTGTAAATCAACAAGGTCACATTGCCATAAATCATTTATACCATATCAAATCGTTGATCTTCGAAAAAATTTATTCCGAATCGGTTTGTGCAAAGTGTACGTATCTTGAGTCATTAACCAGCGTTTTGTTTTCTGATACGGTACTTGGGTTATTGATGAGTTTTTTCCCCCCACCAAATGAAGCTGGATTTTTGAAATTGTAATAAGTTGATTCCAATATTTTTTCCATGTTTTCTTCCCACGCAGTTTTTTCTTTTTATTTGGGACAAAATATCCGAATCTAAAGATTCCAGATTTATTTTACTTTGCATTCTATCGATGTCTAGCTCTGATTCAGAATTCTGAAATAATTTTTGATTACCAATCCATTGACTCGGAATATTTATTTCTTTTATTGCCTTCCAAAAAATAGGAAAATTATCTGGTTCCACACTCTTTTTAACATTTCTCATTAGGTACGAAAATAAATCAACAACATTTGTGTTTTTGATAATCTCATCTTTAATCAATTCACCTTTTTCATTCCAAGTGTAGTTACGTGTACTTAGTTTCTCAGCAATAGGAGGAATGAATTTTTGAAAATTCCGAGCAACAGATAAAATGATGAGACAAGATATTTTGTCATTACTATTTTCAAATGCTTGTGTCTTTTCTTTCTGTTCTTCAATAGCAACATGTAATGGTTCTTTAGGTTCATTTACAACATGTTGATATTTCATAAGAAGTTGATTTAATAATTTTGCTTTCATATCATCTGGTAAATGATTTCGCTCAAGCAAACTCGTTTGTCATCTATTTGCACTTTAGGTACTTTAGGATGATACTCTGCAGCTAATTCTTCAGGAACAAGAGCCATTCTTCGAGTGGTATATTTCACTAATTTAAATTCGTTTCCCTAACGCTTTCCCAGCAAAACCAGCTAAGGCTGAGAGAATAGCTGGTAAAATTATGGGTAGAAAACCTCCTGCTTGATTTATGAGTTCCTTTCTTTTGTTATTCAAGGGCAGTTTTTTGTTAGCTATTTTTCGTATAGATGTTTTAAATTTACGTAATTTGTTAATATTAACAGGTAAGTTCCCTGCTAACACGTTCAAACAAATTTCACACAGTGTATTTGACTTTTATCAGCAGTTTGAAAAATAGCTCTCTTTTGTATAGGAATTGCAGTGGCCAATAATTTCAACAAATGATAATGTTTGATAATATTCTTCATTTTATAGGTAAATACACCCAATTAAGACCATTGGAATCGGGAAACAAATTCTCTCGCAAACGATGTTCTTCTGGTGTTCGTGGATGAAGATCTATCACTAAATAACCATAAGGCTTTGAAGTTGCTCTTTTATATGCATCCATAAAGAACGATGATTTGTTTCCATAAATTTGTCTAGAAAAACAACAAACTTGATTCAAATCTCGATTATTTTTGAATAGTATAATGTAATGTGTGTTTAGACTTATATCACGCATTACTTTAGTTCGTGGGAAGATATTTTGTAAGATTAAAATAACACTGATATTCCGATGATGAGAACCTACTGTAAACAACTCAGCAATTTTCTCATTTAAGTTATTCATCAAATCATCAATTACTATTAGCGATCCACTTGGCTAAGTTTCTGGTAAACCTTGAATAAAAATCAATTTTCTTCTCTTCAAGAAACCATGGTTGGAACACAGAATAACACCATTTACACATTTAAAATCATAATCATAAACATTAGGCTCTATCATACGTCTAACGAGGTTTGATTTTCCTGATTGGCTTGGAGCTGCTACAATACACGAACTCGGGTGAATTAACTTGTACATTGTCTACAAACTTGTTTAAACTCGTCTTCAGTCAACTGTACTCCAATAACCATTGGTTTTATATTAGCATGTGTTTCTTTCCAAAAATATCTGATGTCATACACTTTCAGTTTATCTTTAAAGCAAACATGAAAATATAAACGTCTTCCTAAATGTTCTGAGTAAAAATATGTAGAATTACTCAAATCTATGTCCTCATTTGTATTTCTATGATAGTGTTTTATCAATATTACTAAAAGTACTGATGTGATGATCAAAGCCACAATGGGAACACTTATAACTTTTAATTTGGTTATTCCCTTACTATCATTCATCCTTTGTAATTATTTTAAAATATCAATGAAAAATAAGTTGTATATTACTTATTCTCCTCTAAATCTATCAACTTTACTCTTGTAATGTCCATTCTAAAATGGCAAAATGATGATAGCAATATGTATTTATATAGGAACGTAAAAACACTGTAATCAAATTTCTTTTTTGTAATTTCTCAGTTTTACAGAAAAAACCTTCATTACATTTATTTAGACATTGTCATGCAAGTAAACATTGGTCGAGTTGTCTAAACCATGAACAATTCAACCAATGTTTATTTGTTTCAGGTTCGATCCTACATATTAACACTGCTGCACAATAATTTTATTTCGAATAATAATAAGTCATATCACTACATCTTCGATGGATGTAAATGAATTCTTTCATCATCAAACAACTTTAACTCGTCATTCAGCTTTCACCTCATTGTTTCTATCTGACATTGGCGAGCGGAATCAGGCAAGGTTACTTGTATGTTGAATTCATCCACCAACATCGCTTCTTTCGCTTAAAAGTAGGTCAATCGTGATTTATTTCGCTCTGAGATTGAGAGTAAAAACTCACAAGGTCTCTCGTTTTTGATTTAAACACTTTTTTGACAACCATCATATGGTAGCCATCAAAACTATACTACTAATATATAATTAATTTTTGAGTAGACATTGACTTTTAAAATATAAAATCCTTATATGAAAGAAATTTTCATTAAAAAACAGTTTGTAAATCTATTCAATATAAATTAAATCACTAAAATTTATGAAGATTTATTCAAAGTAAAAAATAATATGCAAGGAAAGATTAATTAAAAAATAACATTTAATTTAGATTTATAAGATAAATGGTTTTTATACTATTATAACTTCAAATGTACAAAAAAAAAACATATTCATAGTAGGGTCTTGTAAAGTTTCAAAAATTTTACTCTTACTTAAGTGTACATTATTTAAAACAAAATTTCTGCTATAAAATAGGTGTTATAGCATCTAATGTATAACTAATTTTTGAGTAAAGACAACTAACTTAAAAAACAAGTCTATAGCAAAGAAAATTTCATTGCAGATCTTGTATTTTAAAAGACAATTTATAAAATTATGTAATAAAAAAGCAAATAATCCAAAATACAGTGTATGTGGTAAGACACGCATAAGTTTATTTAAAATAGCAAGATATGAGCATTTATATAAATGATATTAAGAAAGGCACAAAGATTAATTGTAGCGTTTTCCAAATGCCGTCTAGTGTACATCCCTATCGACACTAAGTTCCAGTTCGGGGCACATAAGTGGATTATTGCTTATTTACGCTAGAATTTTACGAAACGTTAAGTTAATTCTAGGGCATGATGCATTCCCACGGGCAAGCTGTGAAACCAAAATTGGTTTGTTGGATACTTCATCACAAGTAAACTTCCATTTTCCAGAACAATTTTTAAACAATTGTAGTTAGAAAACACAAATTGTCTTTTGTGCCCAAATAAAACAGACGCTATGGGCGCATAAAGTTCCAAGTCCTCGTTGTTTTTATGGGCACCCATGTAGTCCTTACCATCTTTATACGGTTCATCAACTCAAAATTAAATCTTGCACCAATTATTCGTTCCATTTCTCCCTTTATTTCCAGTACTAAAGGAGATCAAGGCTTGGCTGCTATAGAAGATCCGTAAAAGTATAGCTTATTCCTTCGTCTTCGTATGCTTCAAGTTGTCGAGGCACAGTATATTTTTTACCGTAAATTTCTGTAGTAGTTTCCTCTTTGTTTTAATACGTTAATTCGTTTTCCAATTGACTTAAATATACCCAGCCTTCTCGATCTGTAAATATAATTTACCATACTCATAACATAAAGAATCTTTACAATATTTCTGCAAACACTGTTCTTTGCACGCATTTTCTTTTCAGGTCTAATGTCACTAGACTCCATCATTTATTTAAAAATAGTAGAAGGGCAAAAATCCAAAGAAACAAAGTAATTCAAAGACCCAAGAAACATAAGTTCATGCTACAATTATGCTTTTTAAAGCCTCTTATTTATCAAATAGTATTACCAGTTTCTATCGTTATCTCTGACTCCGTGTTTAACTCCGTTCCTTCTGTTATCTTAATTAACCTACACGTGCAAAACATAATCCTTAGTCATATTCTCACAAGTTCCATAGGCTTCTAGACTATCAATCTGATACTTTACCATCACAAATAATATGTATACTATAAAATCTTTGGTAGAAAGTCTGTTATTTGCCTAAGATTGCATTTAATCAAGGAAACAATTTCCCTCATTTATCACACATTCCTTAGTCACATTGTCCCAAGTTCCAGAGACTTGTAGTATTTCAAACGAATACTTTTACCATCGCATATAAGATGTATACTATAAATTCTTCGGTTATTTAACTAAAAATGTAATGTCATCATACACCGTTATGTATTTGTGACCTATTCATATCTCAGTGTCCTCCCCTCGAGTTGCAATAATGATTTCCCGACAAACCATATGCTCTTCCTTAAACATGCACATTTTCTTCAAGAACATGCCGTATATAAATTTTAAAAAAGGTTTCCGTATTATAAATTCTATCTTACTACAGTGTTCAAACGGTTAAAATCGGTTGGCCTCAATTACTTTGTTCTGAGTTCCAACGATACAATATTATTTTTTTAAGATAATCCTTTATTTTATTCCAAGTGTTTTCATACATATATCCTAGCGTCATATTAAAAAGCTAAATGAAAGAATATTCTGTTGCTAATTCATTCCATCAATACATGGCGAACCTGCACAAACTTGTATCGTAGCGTGTTTAGGAATGCATCAATGTTCAGATTGCTGTAACAAAGAATTCAATCTATACAAAAAACAACTCAACTTTGTTATTGCGCCATGTTATTTCTTCATCTACCACCGCATGATTCCAAAACCGGTATGATTGTATCATACACATGCATGAAAACAACTCAACTCCCGTTCGAAGTACCTCTCAAAGGAGAGAGGACAAAAAGTCCAAAATATAAACAAACATTATGTCAGCAATACGTCATTTCCAGGTTATTTCCATTTTCCTGGGCTGCCATTCCTCGAAGGTAAACTTTCCAAAAACAACTCAACTCTATTCCCAGAAAGCAGCAAACAACTCAACGCCTGCACGAAGTCGATGACAAAAAAAATCCAAAGTCCAAAATGTAAACAAACAATACATCAGCAATGCGTCACTTCCGTTACGCCACGCCCGTGACGTCATTCAGACACGCCCACTTCCTGTCACGTGGTGTGACGTCACTTCCGCCGCATATATACATTCTTAGTACTCTTTGGCTATTTGTGTGGTTTTTTAACTGTTTTTATTGGGTATGTGTAGCATAATAACATTTTGTTTCGGTCGATCAAGTTAAACCGTGAATTATTTCATTACTTATCGTTCGGTCGGATTTAGATCGTCTGACCGTGGTTCAAAATTACGTGGTATTGTACTCGGATCTTTCCCCTGGGGATTGATCCCGGACCGTCACCAATGGCCCGTTATGTTGCTCCAGTGTTACGTTTATTAATTACCGTTACAAGTCGGATTTAGAATTCTAGATTCCAAATCTATATGCAAATTTTTGTATCGGATAAAAGCTGATTGGTTAACCGATCTTCAGTACAATATTTAAGCTGAATATAAACTTAATTATCTTGCCTGTTGTTGACTTCTTACTTCTGGGAAGTCCCTAGTTAGGATTGATATATAGTGTCATTCAGTGTTAGAAGTATATTTGATCATGCTTTATCCACTAACGGACGTCACGACATAAAACCCAACCGTTTTCGAATCGATTCCATGTGCTGGTCTAGCAACATCGACCTTCAAATGGAATAGACGGAGCATTGCCCGCAGCTTCATGTTATTTCTTCCAATTGCTCGGTTTGAAGATCTTTCACGTGGTTGAGTAAAAGCATGAATCCTAAATTATTGATTGATTGAACTGATTATCCACCGTGATCAAAAACACTAGCCTGCGATTCGACAACCAATCGGCTAAGTCGTTTTGTGATTTACCCTTCAGAGAACTTACGACGGCGACTCTGCCCACATGTTCCGTCTATTTCATTAGAAGGTCGATCCTGTACACATTCATTGTGAACACCATTTCTTGCGTTATTAAACTTGAAGTCCTCATGCAAGAGAAAACATGATATGCTATACAAATTACATTGTTCATTTTGACCATAGACTTAATTGAAACCTTTTCTATTTCATAAGTGCAACAAATATTATCTAAGAGTAAGTGTCTAATAATATATATAAGTAAAAAAATTAATAAATAATTAAAAAAAACTCAGTGATTGGACCAAACAAATTCATCTGTTTAGTCCTTTTCTTTGTACACTGTGAAAATTGCAACACCATGAAGGAATCATGCAAATTAAACAAAACTTGCAGGAAATGCAAAACAGGTTAGGATATGCAAATGATTAGAATTACAAGGCGATCACGCATGTGTGGGCCGAGAAACACCCTCTAAACTTCCAAGTGAGCCGTGTATAAAAAGCACTGTAAGGTGCGTTAAAATGTGTGTATCGTCGTTTGACTGCTGTACATGATTGATTAGAAGTCAATATGCCTTGCCAAAAACGCAGAGTGCCATACGAGCAATTAACGGAGTTCGAACGGGGCCGCATGATCGGCCTCCGTGAGGGTTGACTTTCGTATCGGGAAATCGCCAATCGCACGGGGCGTAATGCCACAACAGTTATGTGTGTGTGGAAGAGATGGACATGGAGAACCGGACAAGTCGAAACCCTAGCAGTGGGCCACGCAATATGACGTCACCACGGGACGACAGACACCTCATCCGCATGGCGGTGACAGACCGTACAGCGTCCTCTCGTGCAATGGCACAACATTGGAGCAAGTCTACAGGTGTGTCATTGTCTGCCCCCACGGTTCGTAGACGTCGGCTGAGCCATGGGCTACGTGCAAGGATCCCACTGCGCAGGATTCTCTTGACGCTGAACCACCGACGCCTCCAGCAACAATGGGCTCACCAACACAGACAATGGCGTGCCGATTGGCAACAAGTCGTCTTCTCAGATGAGTCCCGCTACAATCTGGACTATAACGATGGACGCGTACTCGTCAGACGCTACAGAGGTGAACGCCTTCTTCCGGAGTGTCTTATTCAGCGTCATACTAGACGAACGCCTGGCGTTATGGTCTGGGGGGCTATTGGATATCATGGGCGATCCCGCCTACTCCAAATTGTGGGGACCCTGAACAGCGGGTGCTACATCAGGGAAGTTGTGGAGCCCGAGGTCCTACCCCTCCTGCAATGCATTCCTGGAGCTGTATTTCAGCAAGACAATGCCCGTCCACATGTTGCTCGGAATGTACAAGCCTTCTTCAGTTCACGGCAGGTTCCGCTTCTTCCATGGCCTGCACGTTCCCCGGATATGTCGCCCATTGAGCATGTCTCGGATTATATCGGACGGTGACTCGCTTATACCGCTCATCGGGCAGAGAGCACGACTGAACTTTGGCATCAGAGAGAGGCCATCTGGAATGCCATTCCTCAACATGACATTCAGAGTCTGTATGATTCGATGACACGACGTGTACAGGCTCTCATTGCTGCGCTGTACAAGATATTGATTTTCGGCATTATTTTTGTTTTATTGCTCTGTAAATTTGATCGTTTATTTAAACCGCTATAAGTAAAACGTGGAATAAATTTAATTCATTTCTGATGATTCTTTCATAGTGTTGCAATTTTCACAAACAGTGTTTATAAGTATTCTCATAAGATGCCAAAAGAAGTGTTCTAGATTGGCAGTGAAACATAAGGGAGTCCACATCCTTCAAAAAATGAAATAGTCTTTGTGGTGTGCAAAATATATTTAAAGGGTTGCAATTTTCACAAACAGTAGTGTATATTAACTAGTTGAATTAGCGTTGATCGGGTTGAATTGTTTATAATTAATTCATCGTAATATTACTCACTGTCATTCCTATGGGGATTTCAAATTGTCTTTGTCCCCCTCTACAGAACCAGGAAAAATAGAACGGGGGTTAATATCTAGATTATGTTTCCCGCAGGATTCTTAAGAATGAATGTACCAAATTTGGTGTTAATTGGTCTGAGTGATCGTAAAAATTATGTTATGCCTATGGGGATTTCGAATTGTTTTTAGCTCCCTCCGCAGACTCAGGACAAATCCCCGAACGGAAGTTAATATCTATTCTGCGTTACCAGCAGTAGTCTAAAGAATGAATGTTCCAAATTTGGTGTGAATTGGTCTGATAGTGATCGTAAAAATACTCAATGTTAGTCCTCTGGTTCTTTCGAAATGTTTTTAGCCCCCTGTTGACCCATGACAAATCGAACGGGCTTAATATATAGCCTGTGTCCCGCCAAATTCCAAAGAATGAATGTACCAAATTTAGTGTGAATTGGTCGTCTAAATGCGCAATGTTCTTCCTATGGGGATTTCGAAGTGTTTTAAGCCCTCTCTGGGTACCCAAGACAGATAGTACGGGGTTAATATGTAATCTACGTTACCCGCAGGGTTCCAAAGAATAAGGGCATCAAATTTGTACAGATTTGTGTAGATTGGTATAGAGAACAGACTCCGCTTTATATGTAGAGATGTAATATTGGAAGAGAAAAATAAAGATTGATTCGGTCGTTCAAAAATTCGTCTATCAGATATCAGTGCCATGGTTTTCCATACAAATCAGAGCATACTTCACATGCACCTATCTTCTTACGGAGCCTCCCACAAAAAGGAGTGTTGATTCGGAAGGATTCATTAAAGGTCTAAATTTCGTAAGAATCAAACTGTTTATTCAAAAGAATGGAGATTCAATGATACTTTTTCGTAACAATATGCATATTTTCTAAGTTTTTACTGTGCAACTCTGCGCATGTAAATAGAGTAACATTTGTTTTACAATTTTGAAAACTACAGAATGTCAATAACTCAAGTAATGTCGAATTACACTTTAATTTGTTGCACTTATGTGGAATATTGATGTCAAGAAAACAATGACTTGAACATGGATTGCTTGCTTTTCCTTTCCATAAACCTTGTTTGCTTCCTAGTGCCATAAAACTCAAACTAACCTGGGTATAGTTTCGTATTTATTTCCCCGTTATCTGTGACATTGTTCTCATTTTTAAATGAACACAAGAATGCAATATAATATTACTCTTATTTGAAAACTGCCTCCTAAAGTTCATTCAAATGACCCCTTCAATTTTCTTAGGATTGGTACTCAAAGCTTTACTTGCGACCATGTGATTCAAGGGATCTTCCAGCATCGGTTAACCGGAGTTAGCTGTCAGTCAATTAATGTTAATCTAGGCACTCAATTAATGAATAGTTCTCATTAGCGAGTTAAAACTTGTATATCCCAGTAAATTCTAGTTTATTTTAAGTGTATAAGTTTGTAAAGTAATAATAGTTTTTCCTTTTGAATTGTTTTTCTTTGAAAACATTCTATTCAGTTGATAGGTATTTTAATTAACGTCGCACCGGAGCAATACAACGCGCTATTGGAGACGGTCCGGGATCAAATCCGAAGAGAAAGATCCGTGGGCACCACGTAATTTTGAACCATGATAAGATGATAAGGTCACACCTAAGCTGGCACCCCACTCTCCAAACTTCCACACCATTCCAACGTGAGGATATTTGAGGCTACGACAGATTTAACGTGCACCAGCCCCTTTTGCATCTCGGCCATTCTATTCAGTAAGTTTATCTTTAGTTAACGAAAATTGCTTGAATGGGTTCTGGCTTAAATCCATTGCCATGGGTCACACTCTAAGCAGTGGCGGATGAAGTTGTTTTGAAACTCCAATTCCAAATGCATTTCTTTAACAAAAATATATAAATTAAATGGTTCCGTTTATCACCATAATTATGAACATTGAAATGTAACAAGAAAAACTTTCCTGTTAAGATAAACTAAACATTCTAATTAGTGTTGCGATGCATTTTTGGTAAGAAACTTATTGCAATCAGCACTAAGGCGCTGTTGAATTAATCAACCGTGGACCTATTAACTCTACGGAGTTAGGTGGGTTAAAAACTGTCCCACCTTTTTCTTAGCTTTTTATGCATGGTGAAATATTTTTTCACACCTCAAAAAGTTGAAATTATTCAGTCATACAGTTTAATATTTTATTTAAAGTTTTTCATTGAGTTGGCAATGCTATGAATTAACGCTAAATGTGTAAATAACCGAAAACAAAAATTGACACGCGTCAAAACACATTAGTAAGTTGTTGACACTTGTGATTAAGGTTGGCGAATTGTGTGGTGCAGTGAATTTTTGTCTTTCATAACGGCGAATGTTTTTTCCCGTAAAAATTTATTGAGTGAATAAATCGTTTTATAGTAAAAAACCGTGTTATTTGATGTTTTATACTAATTTTGAAGCTGAATAACTTTAAAATCGTACGAGAGTTAAAGAAAACTAACGTAGTGTTTTGATCTAAGATTAAAACAATGTCCCTTTATAAGCGAGGAGAGAAAAACTAGAATCTATTTTGGCTGCAATGGGAGTTTGCCAACAGTTTCGAGGACCTCAGCGCCAAATTTCGGAAAGAGAGTCGCAAAAGATACGGGAACTCAATGCAAACTACTAAGAAAGCAAGCCACTTTAACTTTATCAAGGTGAGACGCTTTCTTGTTTTTAAAACCGGCCATTTAACCAGTGATATAGAATTAATCTATGAAGTAAATGGGTTCATATATTCAGTTAATTGCTTTTTTATTGTATGACTCGCGTTTTTCCCATTCACAAAGCCACAAAATATGGTTAGTTAATAAGTGATTCAGCAACAAAAAATTAGTCAGCACATGCACTCTTATCTACACTTTACAGAACTTCTACTCATGTAGTACATTTGAAAAGTGAAAAAAATCATGTTTAAACAATTATAAATTATTACTTAAGTTCCATATAAATCATACCGTGTATGAAATATATTAAATAACCTTTGAATCCCACATTAGGATGTTATTGAAACTGGTTTTTTAATTTACTAAAATTGAAGTAAGAAAAACATTTGAGTTGAATTTCTTTGCGCATAAAATCGTGATATCAATTGTTAGCACCACGGATGAACACAATTCACGAGGGATTACAGACGCTAAGGGATTAAAACCGTAAGGGGGCGTTGATATTTTTTGAGTTAATAGAGAATGCGTTAGCAGTTTAGCATATGTATTGCTCTTGAATAGCAATCCTTTTAATCTTTTCAATGCATATTAAATACTTTTATTGAATGAAAGTTAATGTTTTTAGGTCTAGCATTTCTTGAAAGCATTCGTCTTGGGGACCAAGTGTAATAAGGCTTGACTGTTTCAATACTTAACAATACATTAAAACCTGATTTAATTTAATTCTGTATGGAATGCACAATTTTTACAGATGCTTAAATTATATCAGACTTGTTTTCGATTGCTCTGACCGTGTTGTGTCACTTTTAATTTCACACAAGGCTGACTGCAGCCAAAGAACAAAAATCAATTCGATCCCACATTGAAGATCGCAGAGGGAAGGATTATTTCATATAGAAATGCGATGTTTCGCAATTCAGTCGTGACCAGTAGCAAAAGCGAAATTCAGTTACGGCTCTCTTTGGCCAATCAAGAAGGTTCAACATGGAATTCCTTTCCAAAAGTTCAATTATGAATTTAATAGTGATGTCTGAGAAATCTGCCCCTTTTGGAGAACATCTCATTGTCAGTGAAACAGTATGATGGAATTCCATGATTAAAAATATGTTGATCGACATGATATACAATATAAAAAAGTATGGAAATAATATGAATGACATAAATATCGTGATGGATAAAAGTACTATATGAAATTTAAAAATCCAATGGTACTTAGAAAAGGGAAAAGATTTGAATGAGGGTTTTCCCCAATAAGATCATGCAAATTTAAAATTGATCTTTTAAAAAATTTCAAGCGATGATGATTTAAATTAGGGCAGTCAATTAAAATATGTTTGACAGCAAAATTTGATGAGCATGTATGACAAAAAGGTGGACTCTCGCCCAATCGAAGTATCAGGCATTTCTCAATGGCTACTGAAAGGATTTGACGGAAAAGTGATCCAAGCTGCCTTAATGAAAGTCAGATCTGTAGGATATCCATACTAGAGCCACTCACTAGGGGACGTATTTCGTTAGCAGCATTGTTATGCATCACCTCAGCAAGTCGGTAGCATCGACCTTCTTATAAAATAGACGGAGCATGTGGGTGGAGTCGCTGTCGTAAGATCTCTGAATCACGTGGATATACAAATCGACTTAGCCGATTGGCTGTCGAATCACAGACTAGTGTTTTTGATCACGGTGGATAATCACTTTAGCCAATCAATTATTTAGAATTCATGCTTTTACCCACAACCACGTGACAGATCTTCAAACCGAGCGAGTGGAAGAAATAACATGAAACTGAAGGCACATGCTCCGTCTATTTCATTATAAGGTCGATGGTCGGTAGAAACACTAATTTATGGCCGGGTTGAAAGGCAAAAGCACTTGTTCAGGCCTAAACCGAAGTTCAGGTAATTCTTGATATTTTGTGCAAAACTACCGAGTTTTAGGTTTTAACTACTGAGTTCCACAAGGAGAAATGGTCCTTACAATTTTCTCCCTGAACCTCAACAATTGACTTAATAGGTTTGGACCCCACACAACGATACATTGTGTGCCACTTCACCGTTTTAGACGAAAAGCCTGATTTGGAAGTTTTTCTGTGAGAATAAAGTTTTTATGCAGTGAGTGTAGAAAGTATTCGTACACCCTTAGCGTATGTTTAAAAAATGCCTGCAATCTATGCAACTAAATTCCTCAATAATTAATGAATAATATATACAAGTATTTATTTAGTATTCTACAAGATTTTACATTTAAAAAAGCAAGTATACATACTATATTTATAACAAAAAAACATAAACTTCCATTTGTCTAGTGGTACAAAAACTATTCGTACAGTTTAAAAAATGTGCAATTTTTCATCAAATATTTTGTATTTAATACCTGGTTGGGTATCCTTTTGCCTTAATAACTGCTTGGAGCCTTCGTTGCATAGACTCGACCAGTTTTGAAGTTATAGAGCTGGATATGGAATGCCATTCTTTAAGAGCTTTTTAAGATCATCTTTGTTGGAAATTGATCTTAGTCGTACTTTTTTTATCCAGAATATCCCACAGGTGCTCAATTGGGTTGATATCCGGAGACTGGGGAGAAAATTTCATGAATTCTGGTGTATTATACAGCACCCAGAGCCGCGTATTTAGGGCTGTGTGCCTCGGATCATTATCGTGCATAAAAACATAATCACGATTAAGTCCCATTTTCATGGCACTGGACCGCAAATTATTTTTTTAAATGTCTATGTACATCTTATGGTCCATGATTCCGTCAATTACTACTAAATTTCCTACACCAGACGCACTCATACATCCCCAAACAAGCACAGAGCCCCTCCATGCTTCACTGTTGGAAAAAGATTCTTTGGATCTATCTCTGCATTTGCTTTTCTCCGCACCATTCTTGCACCATCGGACCCAAAAATGTTATATTTACTTTCATCTGAGAATATAAACTTTTTCCAAAATTCTGGGCTTTCTTGCAGATGCCAAGCGCAGTTTACGGTTCTTCTCATTTAAGAAGAATTTTTTCAGAGTAACTCGACCGTGAAATCCTGCTTTTCTGCATGCATTTCGTACAGTACTCATCGAAGCGTTTACTCCGGCATTTTTCAGCTCAAATGCAAGTTTGGGAGCATTTATTCTCGGATCTTTCTTCAATTGCCGAACGATGAATCGACGGTCCGAAGAGCTGAGAATTGATGGTCGACCAGTGCGGGCCTGATTAAGCAAGCTTGAAGAGGCACCAAATCTTTTAATTATAGACTGTATAGTAGAACGGGGTCTCCCAATCACATACGAAATTTGATTTAAAGTTTTACCGTCTTTACGAAGCTTTAAAATTCTTTCTCTTTCAAAAACAGAGGTCTCAGTACCTTTCCGTCCCATTTCGACAATTTATACTTCGAAAACAAATTTCAAGTTAACTTTTTACTGAATATATATACTCTAGCATTCCAATTCATTTACCTACCTTGTACTTCTGAAACCAATCACGAAACGCGAAAATAAATTTGCATTTTTCGCGTGTACGAATACTTTTTACGCAGGGAAACCCATTTCTATTTTTTGCAGTTAAGTTTTAAAAAATAATGTTCAGTATATTTTGGTTATTGGATAAAAATACACTTTGTAAAAGATTTTTCGAACATGTAATAATTATTTTAATGATTTTCATCGAGTCTAAATGTTAAAACCGCGTTTTTCACTTTAAAATTCGCACTGTACGAATACTTTCTGCACTCACTGTAGTTCCGTTAGAGTAGTTCTAGACCAGTGGTTCTTAACGTTTCAGTGATCGGCACTCCCTTGAAAAATGTGTTTCGATTTCTTTATTTAGGAAATTACATCTATTGTAAGTTAATTTATTTATTGAAAAATAAACACATGCATTTACATATACATACAAAACAATATCTCAATTTTTAATGGCTACGTTGTTTATTCCGAATACTTTTGAAGCGAGGCTCCTTTTTGGAAAGAGCCACGCGTAAGTCATCACTTGCATTGAAGCTATTTGTGAATTGTTTTATGTGCAAATGTTACTGATAAATATAATTTTAAAAAATGTGATTCAAGAGAGTTGTTTATTACTGCAGAGTAAGATATTTCTCAGTCAATAGGTTTTACTAGCCTGTGCCTTTTTCTTCCAAGCAGCTTCGCTTACTCCAGTTTCTATATCTCGGTGGCTGAGGCAAAGGTAGAGGGCAGGAGTGGAGGTCCCAAAAGTCGACGCAGCGTTCGCTAGTTTCTCACAGGCGGTAGTTTCCATCGAGCATTTCGAAACTTCTCTAGCACCCCTAGAAATGCTTTCTCGCACCCCCAGGGGTGCACACACCACAGGTTAAGAACCACTGTTCCCACCAGTTGTGTCAAAGCAGCAAGTCGATCTGCGACTCAACTGTAATCTTTTATGTGCGATTTTTCCACATCTCAGATAAGAGAACTCACTCTCCAAACTTCCACACCACGCCGACGTGAGGACGTTTGTGGCCACGACAGATTTTACGTGCACCAGCTCCCTTTGTAGGTAGGTAGGTATTTCAATTAACGCCACACTGGAGCAACACAACGAGCTATTGGTGACCCAGCTCCCTTTGTACAAGACGGTCTTTGTTTGGGTTTCGAACTCGCAACCCTCCGGTTGCTAATCCGTTACTCTTCCAACCGGGCTACCGCGGCCCTATCGAAACCTTAAACGCGTTTTTGTAGAAACGTCAATTTTGCAGATTCGAGCCTTTGGCGTGGTGGTAACGATATTATGTGTTTTCATTGTTAAAGTAATTTTAAAATTTTATTTATATAATTTGAAATCTGATATCTACATGTGAAGTTACGTGCACCTAGGGACTCAAAATGATTTGGTTATAAGTGGCGTGCCAGCTCAGGTGTTGCCTCGTCATCTGACCGTGGTTCAAAATTACGTGGTATTGTCCTTGGATCTTTTCCCGGACCATCAATAGCCCGTTGTGTTGCTCCAGTGCGGCGTTAATTAAAATACCATACCATCAAAGTTGATGCTTCGAGAAAAATCGAGTTACGACGGGTTGTTTTCTCATGAAAATCGGCATTCCCACTAAGAAGCGAGATGATTCGTGGATTTGTCATAGCATTAAACATGAAATGGGTGACTCGAAAAATGCAGTTAGGTGAAAATCGCCAAGATGCAGATTGTGGTGCATTTGGCATGGTAGTAACGAGATATGTAACAGAATAATTTAATTTATTCTAATTAATTGAATTATAATTGAGTGTAAATGATTGTTTTTTTTAATTATCAACCTTGAATTAAATTTAATCTTAACTATCTGCCTTTTCTCTTCAAATTGTTTAAATTAATTACTCTTTAGATTATCTAATATATATTGTTAGTTATATGTAATAAAACAATTTCATCGCATTTGAAATAAATCGAGAGGTTCTACAACGTTCAGTGCTACCATAAATACATTTAATGCACAAACAGTAGCGAAGTTAGACTTTGGGGGCAGATGGGGTATACCGAAAAAATAATTTATAAATGTCACTTGATTCAAGTAATAAGAATAAATTATCCTAATTAGTACAACTAATTTTCAATTACGAATCATTGCTCACAACATTAATAGCTTTATATAATTAGTTAGTGTAATAAAATTCCTATTTAGAGATCAGTTGAGTGCATTATGAGTGCTTGCAGGAGAGCTTGATTTACCTTTACACAACTTTAAAAATAGCTGGATACTAAGCAATTTTGATTCAATGTCATCCTTATCTGAATTCTGAATTGAGAGAGTAATTTTGACACATTATATAATTATATAATTTAGTTTATTCTGCTGAAACTAGAGTTCATTCGAAATTCAAATATTTCAATTCTCAACCGTGGCAGCTGATTTTACAGTTTTGATGACCCAACTCAAATACTTAAATGAAGGACTATACACAATTGTTCATTGATCAGAGCGACGGATTTGCCAGGAAAATAATTTTTGTTAACCATTTTGTGATAAGAGCATAATGTAATAAATTATCAACTGAATGGAATTTTCCCCATACAAAACACCTTCCACGTTTCTTTTGTTACGACTGTATTACCGCATCTTGACTCATCCAGATCATCTTGCAAAATCTGTTACTAGACAATTCTCTTGATCGCCTCTTTTAAAATCGCCGTTCTTGTGTTCTATCTTTTGGACTTAGGGCCGGATTGAATTGAAACGTGTCGATCTCTGCGATCGAGTCTTATTTTGGAATTCATTTCCCCGTCTAAATACGATCGAGGCTGTTAGGGTTACCGCAGTAGTAAGATGATTGCTCAAATGGTTGTGACGTCACATGATCGTCAATTGACCAAAAAGGGAATGTGAAGTTGCGTTATGTTTGTACTTATTTTTTGGCGGTTTAGTTTGTCGCTCTGAAAGTTCTACGAACGACATTGTGTAGGTTGGTAAAACCAATTCCTTAATTTCTCTTCCAATTTTATAAGCATTAACTATCTTTTCACAATCTCCTAATTTCAATTCACCTTCCTTTAACAATTATAGAATGAGCAAAGAAAGCGAAGTTTTGGTTGCCGCCTTAGAAGTCCACCCGGATCTCATGAGCGGAAAACTCGGCGGTGCTTATGCCACTTAAGACGAACAGCGGCAAGGATGGAACGAAGTGGCCGTCGAGCTAAATGCTTGAGGGTCTGGGCGAATCCAAAGGATTTCCTCGAACTCGTAAATATCGAGGAATTCTTGAAAGATGAATGATATCGCCATGTTCAGATGAAATGTAAACAGAAAATTATCACCTCGAGTGAACTAGCGACGCGGAGAGAAGTAGAATATCCTCGATCAGTGAATCGAATATACACGATCGAGTCGTTTCAGTTGCATCGAAACATCGGCGTTAAGCCACGACCAATCGAGTTTCAAGGGGAAATCGAGAAATGTTGCAGTTAAATCTGGCTCTTAACATGAGGTATACGCCTCTTTCCATACAAGTAGCTGAGGGACCTCTTTTTAATTTTTTTACCCTGGAGATCCCTAAAATATCCATCTTACACTTATTCCCCGGTGTAACGTCTTGGTTCACGGGTAGCTTAGACTAGTTACCATTCAAAAGTATCCGTTTCTAGATTAATGGATTTTATTTACACTTTGGTACAATTAGTCGGTAAAATGAATGAAAAGTTCATTTAAAGATTGTTCGGTGGAAAGTCCAAAGTTTTATTGAGGCGCTTCTTATGGCTGCTGGCGAGCCTCTCATAAATTACTCGGAGGAGTCTAATTCACGGCTACGGGCGAGCCTTTTCTCAATAAAAATACTCAGATGAGTATAGAGTCCCAAGGCAGGATATCTCAGTCTTTTCCAGTTCGGATGAGATCAATCTCCACTACTCGGATGAGCAGTTACGCAGGTTTCTCGGAGGATTCTCCTTCACGGCTACGGGCGAGGCTTTCTCAATAAAATACTGAGGCGAGTATAGAATCCCAGGGTGGGATAAATCAGCCTTGTCAGCTCTGGTGAACTTCAAGTCTACTACTCGGGCGAGTAGTTGACACAGGTTTCTCGGAGGAGTCTCCTTCACGGCTACGGGCGAGCCTTTCTCAATAAAATACTCAGGCGAGTATAGAATCACAGGGCGGGATAAATCAGCCTTTTCCAGCTCGGATGAGCTCTCCCGAAAAATGGCAATCTTTCGCCGACAGTGAACGGGTGTTCACTTCTCGTTCGACTTTCGTCTCTCTCCAAAACGGTCTCTCCCTTGTTCTCTCTCTTCTCTTTCGTTCCAATCCTCCTCTCAAGATCTCAAAAACTCTATATATATCGGGTGCTTCTCGACTCCTCCTTTTCGTTTCGGGTCGGCCTCTTAGTCGGTGCTGGTTGGCTGTTGAATATCTCACCATCTTCGGACCTTCCCGAATGGCTCTCGCACGTTGACCTCTCCCCTTGACTTTTACGACAGACTTCGGCGGACTTGAAAGGGGACCATAAACCCTTGTCGGCAATGGTCATCGTAATTCATCTCCGTACCTTTTTGTCTCGAAATGTCATAGAGAGCGACAGAAAGGCGTCTGCCTTTTGTTTCGAAGCCACCGACGATTTCGCCCCTGGAGTCGCTACTGCCGTTAAAAAGCTATCTCGGGGTGGTCGTTCTTTTCGGCACGATCGCCGCCAGATTATCAGCCCCCCTATCTTGGCTGCCGTGGTGGTCGTTTCGGTGTGGTCTTTCCTTTCGGCACTTGATCCGCCGGCAAGATTGTCAGTTTCCCTAGCCGCCGTTACACCGGCTTCGAGAGGTCAAACATCAGTCCAACTGTGTATCGTCAGTTTTTTATCTCTCACCGCAATGTTTTTAAAGACCATAGAGCAATATATATTGACGGATCAAAATCATCTGACTTTGTGGGCTGTGCTTTTCTTTTCAGATCAGATACTTTTAATTATTCATTGCCGTCATTCATTTCAATTTCTACTGCTGAAATTTTAGTTAGTTTTTAGCAATTAAACATATCTCGAGACTTCCAATTGAGAATTCCAAAGGGTGTTTTGGAGTCCTTGCTATCAGATTGCCCCAAACACCCATTATCATTTTCAGTTTTTAATATTTATCGTGAACTCCGTATCATTTTATGTTGGATTCCGGGACAATGCCACAGAAATTCTCCCATAGATTCCCATTTCATGAGATGACATCGAGTGGTACGAATGGCAGCAGGACTGGAGTTGCGAAAATAACAATAAACTGTTATTTCAATTCTCTACCGTCAGACGTAATTTTAACAAGACTTCGCATCGGACACGTTTCACACAAACATCTTTAGTTAGAAGAGAGTACCCCTTGTGTGGCTCGTGTGGGATTCCTTTTACCATTCATCACATTTCAATGGATTGTCCTGTTTTTAATCAGGGGCCGTCGTGGTTCAGTGTGTATGCCCACTGCGCTAGCAACCTTCGAGTTGTAGGTGCTTCGATTCCTGTCAGGTGCATTTCTCTCTTTTGTATCAGTAAAATTTTCATTGAGTGTTGTGCATGACTATTACTTGATATTGTATGTCTTGTGTCTGGCGTAGCATGGCTAAATATGGCCCATGCGCCATAAAACCCCAAAAGAACCAACCAACAACCTGTTTTTAATCATAATCGCAGAAACCTTTGAAAACTTCTAATTTAACATTGCTGGATTTGTTTGGGGTAAAACTCCATTAAAACATTTTTAAATATTTACATGCCACTGGCTTTTTAAGTGTTTTTACCTTTTCATGTATTACTTACATCAAACTACATCGTATAAATATTCACTTCATCACTCGTATTTTATGTTGCACATCCTGTTCTTAACAGGATACATGTTCTTAAACTATCATCTCATTGAATACATGTTTAACAATTTAGTTATTCATTTATCATGCTTTTAATGTTGGTCTAGTGATAAACATATTTTAAAATTTATTTTTATTCAATCTTAACTTATCTTGCGTTTGGCGTAGCTTATACGATTTTGGATCTTGCTCCATAAAACCCAAACCATCCAATCCAATGCAAAACAATCGGAACTTGTTCATTTGTGACTTAATAGAAAAAATTAGTGAAATTGTACCAGTGACGTTTAGTACAATGATTTGGTAAGCAATGAAACATTAACGGCAATTTATCAACACATCACGAATGAATGAGTAAAATAAAATACAAATTTTACCACCCTACAGATAAAAGCATACCATTTTTGCATACAAAAGTTATGAGGAAAATAGATACAAAATGACTAATTCACAACAGATTTTATGATGGAAAGTCTTAGGAGAACTTGTGTACCAAAAATAATGTATACAAATCTTACCTTACTAAAATTGATTTGAAATTTATCTGTCTAGAATGTATTCGAGTTATTTCGAAAGAAGTCAAATGAAAAATTATTTCAAAAGTACAATCCGAATTGATGCTAACATGCTATGAGCACATAGTTCCATTCCAAACTTTATTCGAGGGCCCGGTTGGAAGAGTAACGGACTAGCAACCCGAAGGGTTGCGAATCCAGCCAAACACCGTAGCGTACAAAGGGGGCACGTTAAATCTGTCTCAAATGTCCTCACGTTGGCGTGGTGTAGAAGTTTGGAGTGTCAGCTGAGGTGTTGCCTCGCCATCTGACAGTGGTTCAAAATGACGTGGTGTTGTCCTCGGATCTTTCCCTTTGGGATTGATCCCGGACCGTCACCAATAGCCCGTTGTGTTGCTCTAGTGTGACGTTAATTGAAATACCCCAAACTTTATTCGATATTTTGACATGTAACTTCGCCTTGTAACGATAATATCAATGCATATCCCTAAAGTGCTAAGAGAAGGGTTTGAAATAGATTGCAACAGGAAGGTGTTTTAATATTAATGCTCTTTAATATTCCTGCGATCAGAAGTCACACTTTTACATCTCATCTTCAGGGTTCGTCTTGGCTCAGTGGGTATGCGCTAGCAACCTTCGTGTTGGAGGTGGTTCGATTCCTATCAGGTGCATTCCTCCCTGGGTGTATTTCTCTTCTGTGTCTGTAAAACTCATTGTGTGTGTCTATTTCTTGATGTTATATATCTTGTGTCTGGCGCAGTATGGCCAAATATAAAACACCAAAACCAACCATCTCATCTTTTATTATGGCAAGATATTGTTCACAAAACAGACTTTTCAAAGGGTATTTATTAAAGTGCTTACCTTTTATAGATCGGAGAACCAATCGAGAAGGAAAAAAATCGTGGTCTTGAAATTAAAGACGCAACTGTCTGTGAACTACTCAATTAAGACTCCAAATATTGTACTAAGCTGAAGGGACTAGGTTGGTTGGTTTTATGGCCAAAGGGCCATATTTGGTCATGCTGCTCCAGACACAAGACATACAATATCAAGTAATAGACATACACACATAATCAAGATTTTACTGACACAGAGGAGAGAAATACACCCAGGGAGGAATGCACCTGACAGGAATCGAACCTGCGCCGCCTACAACTCGAAGGTTGCTAGCGCAGTGGACATACCCACTGAGCTACGACGGCCACCTGGTGGGACTAGGATAATCCACAGGTTCATATCACTTTTTGAGTGGAACACTTGTAGATTCGTAATTGCTTTTCTGTGTGCTAATCAAGTACAACTCAGTTGACCCACCTTAACTCAGAATGGTCTCGATTTCATTTTAAATACAGTAGCTTGCAATATCCTTTACAATATAATTTTTCTACTCCTTAGGGTTTAAAATGCTGTGCTTATGAATACAGTAGGAATCTGGATGACTGGAAAACTATCCCAATCTCACTAGTTGAAATAGTCTAGCCGTCCCTTTGGCGATTTCTCGATCAGAATCATTGAGCACTTAGGAAATATCGGGTTGATGCAGAAGTTCGTCCCGTTTTTGGCGCTAGATGGCACTGCATCTAAAAACCCAAGTGTTATTACTTCACACGTGTAAAGTTTTGATGTTTGAACGAAGGAATTTCAGCGAGTACTTGGGGTGTATTTCAATTAACGTCACACTGGAGCAACACAATGGGCTATTGGTGACGGTCCGGGATCAATCCCAAAGGGAAAGATCCGAGGACAACACCACGTAATTTTGAACCACGGTCAGATGACGAGGCAACACCTGAGCTGGCACCCCACTCTCCAAACTTCCACACCACGCCAACGTGAGGACATTTGAGGCCACGACAAATTTAACGTGCCCCCTTTGTACATGATGGTGTTTGGCTGGATTCGAACTCGCAACCCTTCGGTTGCTAGTCCGTTACTCTTCCAACCGGGCCACCGCGGCCGCGAGTACTTGGGAACAAATGTTATTTGATTGTGTTTTTGAATTTTGTTAAGCATTAACAATGACTTAGATACGGAGCATTTTCGATAGAGTATGCTTTTCTTTATTTCCGAACGCAAAAGAAGATATGTGTTGTTTAGGGTGAGGTGCGATTCTACGTGCCGTAAGTGATTCAGAAAGTTTCGTCACTTGGATCAGTTCTTTAGCCAGAGGGGCCGCGTGGCTCAGTGGGTATGCCCACTGCGCTAGCAACCTTCGTGTTGTAGGCGGCGCAGGTTCAATTCTTGTCAGGTGCATTCCTTCCTGAGTGTATTTCTCTCTTCTGTGTCAGTAAAAACTTTCATTGTGCATATGTCTATTACTTAATATTACATGCTTGTGTCTGGCGCAGCATGGCCAAATATGGCCCTTGGGCCATAAAACCCCCAGCAAACCAACTTTAGCCAGAAACCTCAGAACTTGAATGAGGATTATGCAGTTAGCGGAGAGATGGAGAAAGGTGATGGAACATACTATAGTGATTCAATGTAATTTTTGGGCCGCGGTGGCCCGGTTGGAAGAGTAACGGACTAGCAACCGAAGGGTTGCGAGTTCGAATCCAGCCAAACACCGTCGTGTACAAAGGGGGCTGGTGCACGTTAAATCTGTCGTGGCCTCAAATGTCCTCACGTTGGCGTGGTGTGGAAGTTTGGAGAGTGGGGTGCCAGCTCAGGTGTTGCCTCGTCATCTGACCGTGGTTCAAAATTACGTGGTGCTGTCCTCGGATCTTTCCCTTTGGGATTGATCCCGGACCGTCACCAATAGCCCGTTGTGTTGCTCCAGTGTGACGTAAATTGAAATACCCCAAATACCCAAATACCCCAATGTAATTTTTAGTAAATAACATTTTTCTTCAATTTTTGTCTAAAAAAACGGGACGAACTTTTGTATGGACCCAATAACGTTGCTTGCACAGTTTTGATTCATATAGGACACATTTTCAGTCTGAAGGATTTTCTAGTTTGGAAAATATTTCATTAAAGATGACCGTAATATTTTCCCACTTAAAAAAAGTACCGCGCACTTAGTGGGTGATCTTATAACGAGACCACCGTAATAAACAATTGTGGCCGTAGTGAAAAACAGTTTTACCTGGATTTACTCATTCTCCACCTGCACAATTCGTGTCACCTTTCGTGCCTCATATAGTTGTGTATCTCTAGTGTGACATTAATTAAAATACCTACCCTCATACAGGGTGGCCCAGAAGTCACTTGATCATTTAAAAACACAATAACTCTTTTATGTATTAAAAATTCACATTTATTCTTTTAGAAACATGTCCTTCTAATGGCCATCATTTTGTTCTTGGCTTATTTTTCCTTCCTTGGATTGTTGCGAGTTCGAATCCAACCAAAGACCGTCGTGTACAAAAGGGGCTGGTGCATGTAAAAACAGCCATTGCCTCAAATGTGCTCACGTTGGCGTGGTGTGGAAGTTTGGAGAGTGGGGTGACAGCTCAGGTGTTGTCCTGGTCATCTGACCGTGATTCAAAATTACGAGGCGTCCTTTCCCTTCGGGTTTAGTTCCAAACCATCGCCAATAGCTCGTTGTGTTGCTCCAGTGCGACGTTAATTAAAATACCTACCTGCCTTCCTGTGATTATTTTTACTCGTTGCCTGTCGTGAATTTCTCCATAACTATTTTCCAAGGATTACATATAAATCTGAAAAATGTTTTGAAAAAATTAATAGCAAAAAAGTTATATTTTAAATTGGTCTAGTAACTTTTAAGCCACTCTGTACTAACTCTTTCAAAACTTGGGGCCTTGAGAATTATGAACTATGGGGACACAGAAATAATAGCTTTAGTACAAGCTTCTCAAAAAGTGAAAATAAATTCGTCATTTCCCCTTCCCTGTAAGTCTCGCGTACCCACAATTATGTATAAATATATTATGGATCTACAAATTATGTACTGAGTGGTCATAAAGTGATTTCCTACTACACGAGCCCCTATCGACCGAAATTTTCAACAAATCAGAATGAAACTTGAGATTAGAAGGTAGGTAGGTATTTAATTAATGTCGCACTGGAGCAACACAACGGGCTATTGGCGATGGTCCGGGGTCAAATCCAAAGGGAAAGATCCGAGGATAACACCACGTCATTTAGAACCATGGTCAGATGACGAGGTCAACACTTGAGCTGCATCCCACTCTCCAAACCTCCACCCCACCCCAACTTGAGTACATTTGAGGTTACGACAGATTTAACGTGTACCAGCCCCCTTGTTGTTTGGTTGTATTCGAGCTCGCAACCCTCCGGTTTCTACTCGTTACTCTTCCAACCGGGCTACCGCCGCCCGAGTGTGAAAGAGGAAAGAAAGCAGCGATGATGCAGGTACTTTGCATTAAATCACAAGCACCTATCACGAAACGCCAGTTGGCAACCACCATTTTTGGTACGTCATTGCACCAGTTCCTATTATTGCATTTACAGCTGGAAGTTTAATCAGCAATTTGTCTTCACAAACAATTATTTCTGCTAAACAGCGTGGTGAACTATTACTTGCTGTCCCACGATAACCACTGTGTGTCATGGATGGCACCCGCCTGCATCAATGCCCAAGAACCAGATACCGAGGAATCGTCTCTACTGGTCGGCCAAATGGCACAACAGCCAAATTACATGAGTCAAAATACTGCAGAGGCATTACGTGTTTTCCATCGAAACCATAATTTTCGGGGGCCGCGGTAGATCGGTTGGGAGAGCAACGAATTAGCAACCAGACCGTCGTAAACAAGGGGGCAATTATTTTAATCAGTAATATCTTCGTGGCGGATCACCCACTACGTAATTTTTCTTTAAGGGATCCACAGTTGATTACCTTAGAGCTGATTGCAATCAATTTCTTAGCAACACTACTCATTGGAATGGTTGGTTTATCTGAAGAGAAAAGTTTTTCGGGTTACATTTAAATGTTAATAGTTATCGTGATAAGCGGAACCATTTAATTTATAGAAATGGGAATTGGAGCTTCCAAACAACTTCATCCGCCACTGTTTAGAAATGGACGTTAACTCCTTTTCCCATTGTCCTTTTCTGAGTCTTGGTAATTTCCCACATATCACAGTTTGGTCCAGAACTTGAATAGCGCAGTTTTAGTCACTGTTGAAACTGCTCAAATTTATCTTGTACCGCTGATGCCGTTCTTTTTTCAGCGTTCTACCTCCAAATAATGAGTCAAATCCTCGGTCCCTATTGGCTCATATCCCATCTCATAGGCAGTTTTCTTCAAGATGTAAGATCGCTGTGAACCGCTGTCGATAAGTGCTCGTGTAGTCCGACTTCCCCCTGCTTGACTTTAGACCTGTAAAGTCTGAAGTAGAACTTCTGCTGAACAGCTGTAATTTGACGATGAATTTTGAATTTCATCCTTTTTGCTGTGTTTATAACTTCGCCTTTCTTTCGGTTTGCTAGTATTTCTGGACACATTATAACCCAATGTCTTCGCCCACAAATCGCATATTTAACTTTCGATTTACAAGCCTTTGAATGATGCCAAAGCTTCAAACAAGTAAAACACGCCTTCTCTTTAATTATTTTCTGTTTTCTTCCAGAGACATCCGTTGTGCTTGGAAACATTCTTTGCTATCATGCGATTTATAGCAGAAAATACAACTACTTTTTCTTTCTTTTCTTCACTTGTAAATAAATCATTAGCGGTCGGTATGTATTCCTCATTTTTCGGAAGCGATTTTTTCTTAGTCATTGATCATTTAAGATCAAAGCCTCGATTGCCATTGAGACACGTTCCTCGTTCTCCACTTCATTTCGAATAAATTTCATAAGGTCGTTGAGATGATCTTTTGGTGTGTCTACTAATTTTAGTTGTCTGCCAGACTGAGCAACTCCTCGGGAATGCACGACTCGTCTAGAGGAAATAAAACTGCCTCAAACATTTTCGTAGTTAAACCCAATGATTCCAATGATTCAAGTTTATCATACAGAGATGATAGAGAAAATGAAGAATTTGAATTGGTGTTCTGTATCACTAGTGTAAGTAATTCCCTGATGTAAAACTCCACTAAAATATCATTTTTCCCAAATCTGAATTTAAAACTTTCTATCGCCTTAGGATAATTTTCAGCTGTAACTGGATAACTTTGAACTAGTTCTCGGGCACGGGAATTCGGAACTGTACACTGTAATAGATATTGGAATTTATCACTTGGATCAATGCTCTTATCCTCGTCAATATTTTTAAACGTTGACCAGAACGATAACCAGCCCTTGACACTTCCATCGTACTTTCCGAGTTCAATTTGTGGAAGTTTGAACTTTCGGGTTTTTGTTTGTTGACATACATTTGAAATACTTTCGATTTGTTTAAATCGTTTGTTGAAAATGGCCTTAATTTTATAAAAATTATTTTGATAGAGCTCAGTGGACTCCTGCTCTTTCGAGCTCCTCATCAGTAGTTTCCTCAGTTGCCATCAACTGAGATGTTGCTCGTCATCTGACCGTGGTTCAAAATTACGTGGTGTTGTCCTCGGTTCTTTCCCTTTGGGATTGATCCCGGACCGTCACCAATAGCCCGTTGTGTTGCTCTAGTGTGACATTAATTGAAATACCCCCTCAGTTGCCAGCAAAAGTTCCAAAATTTCTTGATCCAGTCTTTGCAGTTCTGAGAACTTCACGTTTAAGTTTTCGAACTTTCCTCCAATTTCCAAAAGTTCATCTGCGTTCTCTGAGTCGATGCCTGCCGTTATCTGATTACAAAGCCGTGTAAATGAGCTCCGCACCACTTTCCGATGCTTATGTGCATTGCGAAAACGAAATTGAGTCAAAATGTCACTAACGTACCTTTAAAAATCACGTCCGTTGTCGCCACTTGTTGCGAGATTCTCCCTGAATCAAATTATTCAGTCGTTCTCTACAAAAGTATAATTTATTTATCTGACTCCATAAATGCTACATACAGTTATTCACACGACTGCTTTAACACTTGCGTCTGCTCAGACTAAACGCACTCATTTGGCAACTATGGACAGTTTGGCTCTCTTAAACCAACAAACTGCGCATGCCTGAAATTGTATGAACTTCATTGGCGACTGATGTATATTTTGAATTCGCCATAAATTGCCAAAAAAGGCAATCCTTTTTATCTTGCTGAGTCGAAAGTGGAGGGAGGTGAAAGAAAAAGGAAACATTCCCTCTTTTCCATTTGATCCACTCAATCGTTCCTGCCTTTTATGATGCACTTCCGTGTTCCTTGAAATTTGCTGGATTTGTTCGCGGACGCGTTTGAGTGGGGTCAGTTTGAAAATAAAAACTTCTCTTGCAAGAAAAAGCATACGGATTGATTTGAAAAAAATTATCCGTTTTGTGTGCAGATGTTTTGGTAAAAGTAGAAAATCTTCCCTTGGTGGGGAAATACGGACATTTTATATACTTTTGTTTTTATTGTAAAATAAAAGTGTACTGAAATTTTCGTTAACTGCAGAACGTGCAGGACAAATTAATTTTTCTATCAGAAACATGTAATATACTCTGATCATTCTTCTAAATTTATACAGATACCATAACCCTGTTTTCACTCAAGTCTGCTGGGAGAAAACTAATAACATAACTCCATAACATTGCATTTCTTATGCGCGCAATATTATTATGGAGGAATTTAAAGAATAACATGAACATTTTAACAACTTAAAAAAAATTTCATGAAATTTCCCTTGATTAAAAGCATACTATTGAGAAATACACAATTTTTAATTTATTTTTATTAATTAAATTTATTTTTATTAATTAATTTATTTTCAACATCCATCTTTCATTGGTATATCAACAGTACGCTGCTTTACATTAGGTCATATGAAATAAGACTCACTTTGCGAGACAGAATTCTCGGTTATCATATTTTTCAATAAAACACTTTACAAACATGTTTATGTTAAAATTATAAGAATTTCAACTTCATAAGATCCCGAGAAGAATAATTCTTACTTACCTACTAGATGATTAATATTTATACATTTTTAAGAATAAGAAAAATAGAGCACATTTACATCCGCAGCAAGATTTGTATTTCTTGCTTACCTCTGGTTCATTGTTAGCGTCTTCCCCATGTTTATATCTTATAACAGAATGGATTTGTTTGCACACGTTAAAATGCACATGATCGTTGAAACTACAAGTAAAGGTAAGAATGTAAACTTTACATGCAGTGCAAATAAGTTGGCATTCACAGGGTGGTACAATGTTTTGTTTTACTACAGTATAAGAATTAGTACTGATCGACTGGGATTTTTCACTTCCCATTTATTCGTTATTTCGTTTATATCTGAGAGTAGCATTTTTAGGCTACTTTGGTGAATGTTAGCTATTCTGTGGATGATTTTTCCTTTGTTTACCCTCTAAATATGTATATTCGTATTGATATAGCTTTCAACAGGTAACAATAGGTCCACATTTCTGGTCTTTTATATAGTAATCAACTTCAAAATAGTTTTTGAATGATAACATTCAAGCAAATGATCGAAAACCTATATTTTCCAATCCAAAAAGTATATTCTGCTGGGTAGCATTCCAAACCAAGCTGACTCAACAGAATGCACCATTTGGAAAACTAGTTAGAAATAGAAAAATTACAAATATTAATGAAAGCAGATGCAAGCATTGTTACTTACTTGGATTTAATCCTTGCATATGTAGTTCTCCATACTCAGCAGGAACACCCAGTTTTCCAAGATGTAGCAAAAATGGCTAAAGCGAATTGATCTTCATGCATTTTATAAAGCAATATGAACTGTCATCAAAAGAACAGCACATATAAATAGAAGCAAATAATCAGGTCGTTTGCAGAAAACAGAACCATAAACACAATATGTAAGAGCAAAAAATATAGGTATAACAAAAGTTTTTGCACACCGAAGGTTGAATCAATGGATAAAACATTTCCTCTAGCAAACGTAAAAGAACATGCATTTAAAACAAATATATATGTTGCTACTTACCTTTTTTTCCCTTAAATATTCAAGCCTTGGTTGAGAGCTCGACGAAAGACGGAGATATCACCAACCGACAATCCGCTACAAAATTGGCTAAACCTTGGCATTCGCCGAGATGCGGAACTCTCCGACAAGGGTTTCTTTTTCGATTGGCGACAGAACTAGTTTGGCAACAATAGTGATATCGCCAAAATCTACAATATCACGTGGACCCGCGGACCAATCAGATGATAAAGTTCGCTTAGTCTGGACAGACGTAAGTACCTTACTTAACAGACATCCTTTTTAGAAAGTAGAAACAGAGAATCTTGGCTTCTTGCCAAGAGCAGAAGCCGTGTGATCTCTCACACTGTTGCCATTTTTAGGAAACAAAATAAGACAAAAATATGCCAATAACTAACAAGCAAACGATAATTCCAACTACTTATAACAACAACATCTTGGGCTCAAAAAGGTTGTTATAACTCACTCTACTTTTATATCTCCTCTATGGATAAATTATATTATTTTTTACTCGGAAGTATATTTTCTTCTCCAGTAGGTTGTTTAATTTTACTACTGAAAACCTCACATATAAATAATTTTTCAATCAGCTGATTTCAGGATTTGAAGATTCGTAAACACAACTGGCAACGAGTTCAATGGGCTTTTACAACATCTTACCACTCTTTGCAGTGACCAGTGAACTGTATTGGGAATTAACTCAATTGAGAAGCGAATATTCTATTCTGTCTGCCACAGATTACTACAGCTGCAATATTTCGTCCAGTGCGGAAGATTTGAAGGAATGCTGCAGGTGAGCGGATTTTTTCGTTTTCATTTTTATCTGATGAAAAGTAAACACCATGGAGACCGGTGCTGTGGGACAAAAGCCCAAAACACGTAAAAGTTCATAGTAAAAGGATTAAGTTACTATTTTAAATCAGCATTAGAGAGAGAGAGAGTGTCCCTTTCAAAATTTCATCAGCAGAGTGATTTCTTTTAATTAATTACTATTTAGAGCTGTTCGAACTTGACCTTCATCAATTTTCACTTGTCAAAGTTAGTGAAATTTTACGCGAGTTTTGAATCGCGATTCTGTTTTCGTGCAAATGATTTCAACAAAACCCTGCATGCCCTTATTGAGTATGGTGTGCTCTTAAATCTGTTATTAGTTTTTCGCTATCGCAATTTGTAGTTCACTAACCAAGCGAAAGATTAAGGCCTATGTTTTGTTTACTTTGTTGCCTTGTTTACTTTGATACGTGAAATTTATAGTTTGAAATCTTTTTACTTCGACCCACTTGCAGTAAGATTTCTGCTGATTGGACAATTATCTGAGGAAGTTCAAAGACTAGGGTTTTAAGCATTTTAGGAGTTTTACCAGATAAAAGTCAACAAATGAGGATTTCTTCAGATCCTTTTATAGCTCTTTACACTAACAAAAGATAAAATTGCCCTTCCTTGTTGCAACTGTTGGAAGAGCCAAAGGTATCAACTCGATTGTCAGATGTCAGTTTTGACAAGAGCGACATCAGATGTCAAGTCCACTTAGTACCAAGTTATCATGAGACAACGAAATAATTAATTTTGTACGAAAAAATGTATTGTTCAAAAATATGTAAACATTCATAATGTCTGATAAATTAATCATAATTTTGGATACACCGTGAATAAATGTGATTTTTTAATTTTGACGTTTTCATCCACTGTGGTGTTCCAAATATGGAACTGTCCTTATTTCATATCTTGTGGTTTTGCAAGAGCATGTTTATATGTTTTCTGCTTAGTCATTAATAATTGTGTGTCCTCGATTTTGTTTTAATTTTTAATGGTAGATTTGTTTTTTTAGTAAGGCACGTCTGTAAGAACCTTGTAAAAGAAACTTATAAACGAAATGAATGAAACTTGCCAGCGGAAGGCAGCCTGCTAAGAATTGAAACTTGAAAGAGCTAAATAAATATTATAAATCATACTTTTTCAACCTTCAGCATACATAAAATATTAGCTTCAAATATCAACTTACCCAATTACGTACTGCTTTGATACAGATTTTTGTGGCAATGCTTTTGGCACATCTTTTGTAGCAAGTTGTGGCAGGCAAAGACAACCCTCCTTCATTAGGATTATGGCAACCTCACAATTATTTGAATATATTTTTTGGATTTTTGTAAATCATCTCTTTATTTTACCATGCTTAAATAACTAGTTTGCTAGAATTAATGGGATCTTTTATAACATTCACATATTATAGCCTGGTTCCATTAGATTTAAAAGTAATAAATTATTTAACTTGGACAAACTTCTATAACAATATTTCGGAAAAAGTAAAGATTTTTCATTAAAGTAAATTCTTTCCAAATCCTTCGACGATCTGTAGTTTTCTTTGTTCCATGACACAACTCGCCTTTCAATGTTAGTTCTTGAAGGCAGCATATGTTACAACTGTAGTAATTGAAAATGTCAGTGGACTTGTACCCTGTGAGTTTTCCGGAAGTTCGTTAAATGGTGAGCACCAATCGAGAGAAAATAGCCCTTAGAAGGATGATCTGACATTCTTTAGTGCAATGAGAGATGTAAGATGAAGGAAACGAAATTGTTGAAAAGGCTGCCATTCTCTATAACATGGTGATTATTTGTCTCGCCTAATCGTTATCACTTCTATTGCTATTGGCACCAACTGTTAAACTGGGAGCCAAAATCCTTGCTAAAGATGCTAATCGTAGGAATGTATTACTTACGTTTAACTATCCTACAATTTAACAAATAGTTCACTCAAATCATCAACCTTCAAAATCCGTTAGAAGGTCTCAAATGTTGCCTCGTGACTCAAAAGCTGAACATGTATGGAAAGGCATTTCGTTTTTAGGATTCTCGGCGCCCTGTTGTATAAATTAGATGTCACAGAATTGGCAATGAATAAACGAAATATTTTATCATAAGTAGAATATCTTTTCCTGTCTAACCCAATTCTACATTATAAACAATAAAGACATAAATGCGAAATGTATTAAAGGTGCTCCATTGCAAAGCCATTGAAAAATATTTTGTTTATCGATTTGATTGTGTAAACTAGAACTTATCTTTTTTAACACTTCAACAATTCAAAAATCTTTTCCTGTTTTAAGTTTTTTTCAATTGTTTACTTAATTTTTACTAAAAACGAAGGATTTATTGATTGTAGAAAAAATGAGCATGTTGTACAATTTAGGTCACAATATTGGATCCTATTTCTAAGCTTCAACAGCCTGTGCATGTGTTCATAAGGGAGATCAACTACATATTAGGTCATTAAGTATGAAATGTCCGATTACCTCAAGTACCAAGTTTGATACCCGATATCACTCATTTTTCACTTTGACAGTTCTTTGGGTTTTTTTAATGTGAAGGTACATCACACACACATCAGCCTTTCAGATGCACATTTTGGTTTGTGATTATCTGTCAAATTGCCTTTTGCAGATTAAATTTTGTAAACAGTTTGTTGATAAGTCAAAAATTCACAATATTTTCGAATATCAGTTCCTTTGTGGAACTAATGCAGCGCAGACAACTTGAAGAGTTTGGCAAGGATGTGACTAATGAACGCACAGTACGTCGATGGTTTGAGAAGTTCCGATCTGGTGATTTTGATCTTCAAAATGAACCATTTGAGCGACCTGTGAGCAAGGTAGATAATGATAAGCTGCAAGCTGCAGTGGAAGTAGATACATCTCAAAAACTACGCGTGAATTAGCAGCAAGGTTTGACGTTACTATTCCAACAATATTAAACCATTTGAAACAAATCAGTGAGGTTAAGAAGCTGGATAGTTGGGTTCCTCATGAATTATACGAGCGTGAGAAGAGAAATCGTTTCGAAGCTTGCTTTTTGTGCTGTCGCAACATAAAGGCGAACCATTTTTACACCGTATTGTTATGTGTGATGAAAATGGATTCTTTTCGACAATCGCAAGCATTCGGCACAATGGTTGGATAAAGATGAAGTGCCAAAACACTGAAACTGAATATTCACCAAAAAAGCTAATGGTGTCTGATGGTCCAGCGCTGGTGTTTTCCACTACAGCTTCATGAGATCTGGTCAATCAATTACAGTGGATGTCTACTGTAATCAGTTAGACAAAATGATGAGGGAGTTTGGGATTAAGCAGCTGAGATTGGTGAATAGAGACAGGCCAATCCTCTTTCAGGACAATGCTCGACCACATGACGCACGAATAGTTGCTCAAACTACAGGAACTGGACTTGGAAACTCTGCCACCCACCACATTTCCCAGATCTTGCACCAACTGACTACCATTTCTTCCAGGTATTGGACCACTTCTTGCAAGGAAAAATATTTAATTCCCAACAAGCTGTAGAAAACGCCCAATAATTTCGGTGTATACTTTGGTTAAATATACTGCTTCTTGCTTGAGATATAATAAACCAAACTTTCAGTTCGAAATTGGACATTTCATACTTAATGACCTAATACATAGTTCGCACAAGTCTTACAAAGGCCAGTGTCGCGAAAAATGAGTGTAAATTTTCTAGGTTATCTAAAAATGAATGTTTTTCAAACTGCATCCCAAACCTACCATTCATGCAAACTTCATCTGTACTCACGGGTGGGATCTATGTGAAATGTAGCTAGGGTTATGATTTATTTTTCTATGTGCATGCTACTATTGTATCTCAATATTTATTTGTACACATGCAAGCTGCTACTAGTATTATAATAATCTGCTAAATATATTTAAATTTATCTGCAACTTTAATATGGAAAGTTCAATACTTTACATTTTGAATAGAGAAAAAATCATTTGTGTTACTCATTTGTATATATTTCTGCCTGCCATGAAAAATGACTTATGTACTCCAGGAGTTCTAATTTTTTGGCTTGAGTGGGAGCCTTGATTCTTGAATTTTAAATTTGTCTGTGGAGCATTTGTAATGTGGGAGCTCAATTTAGAAATTAAAAGGAAAATTTTGTTTTGCTTTCAAATTACATCACTCAGAACCAGGATCATCAGATGAGCAAAGTAAAACCATTCAGTAATACCCCATTTTATCTGGAATGCTGTTTTACTGCTATCAAGTTTGGGGAGAGAATTTAGTCTCCCCTTCTGGAAGTTATTTTCTTTTGAGATTTAATAGCGAATTAATAACAAGTGAAAAGTTCAGAAAAATTAGGTTTCAGATATGATGACTAAAAGTAATTGTCAAAACCAAGTTTGATGTAAAATATGACTAACAGCTGCTTATTTCAAACCCTGCTTAATGGGAAAGTGTATTTAAACATGATAGTCAAAATCATATTTATGGGTTTAAAATATAACTAACATCTGCTTATGAAACACTTTAATATTTGCTGAAAGTCCTTAAAAGTTTTAAAAAGCCTCAATTTTACAAGAACACTATTTCACCAGCACTCAAAGTCCAAGATCAGGTTTTAAAGAGGACACGATGTAGGTTAGCTAAAAGTGAAATGTTTTAAAACTGCGTTCATGAGACCCAAAACTAGTGCATGTGAAAGCTACACCTTTGCACTTACAGGATAATCTATTGAGAACTATACCCTTAAAAAATGAAAACCTTAAACAGACCTGAATTTTTGTTTTTCTTGAAGAGTGAAAACCCTGTACGTGTCAGAAATGACATCTAAACTTGATTATCAAATTCAAATTTGTGGGTGTAAAATGGAACTTACAACTGATAATTTTGAACCCTTTGTGTGTTAAACAAAAATACTTAAAAGTGCTGGAGTAATTAGCAAGCATCAAATATGGAGACTAAATGTGATTGTCAAAACCAATCAATTCAGTTTAAAACTGCTTGAAACTAGTGACCTTTGAACTCAATTCTAAAGAAACCATTGTCGATTTCTTCTATTCGTCAACTTAAAATTCATTGGAGGACAGGCGAAAAACTGTTGTGTGTCGATATTTCTACTAATGTCTAATCTACACTGAATGACGATTTAAAATTTCGTCATTCACAGTGTAGATTTCCCCATTGATGGAGCATTGCACGAATTCAGAATTGATTGATATGCCGTAGAATTGGTTTTTTTAATTTCTTTTTTACTCATTTTTGTTTCCCTCTGGCATGAGAAAAAGAAAATTAGGGGCTGTTTCGCTCTGATGCTGAGACTTGCTTCTGAGATTTCTGTTACATTGTCCTAAAACGTAGCAAAAAGTTTTTTATTTTCTAATATACTTTGTATTTCAATGTTTTATTCGTGAGAAATTTAAAATATTTGCATCTTATTGTATTAGAAAATAACAGTAACTAATAATCAGAGTATGTAAAAATGATTGATTTTTATTTATCTCTTCCCTTTCAAGTTTAAACTTGTTGGACATTATACATACAAATCAGTGTAGTTTCTAGATAGTTTTGATTTATCTTAAACATTACTATTTATGATGAATAATATTAATGTATTAGGAAATATCGCAGGGTAAAATTTTGAAAGTTTAGAACACGATACAGGAATTAGCAAAGTTAATCGCATGATAGAGTAAATAGAACAGCACAAGAAATGCCATGCATAAGCAATACTTTTCCATCTGGTTCTCGAGTGGCTTAGATTAGTTTGATTTTAACTCGTAACTAGTGGCATAAAATTTTTTGGACAAAGCGGGATCATGAAACCTTATTTATCTAACACCTCACAAAGTTTTGTATAAATTAAACAAATCATACAAATATAAACTTTTTCGCATTATATATTTATCATGAATAAAATGTATACAATTTCTTTACTTATTTTTATATAAAGTAATTGGTTTTAAGGACTTGTTTTTGAGAAAAAATCATGTCACCAAGAGAAAATAAAAGGAACTTGCAACAAAATTCATTAAAAAATTCCAACTTCTCATTAATATTTAGCTTGCAAAAAAGTACTTATGAAAAAATGTTAGTTGTATGTAAATAGTAATGAGACAAAACATGAAAATATACAAAAATTGAAAAATGTTCCTATTTTTCAAATTTTGTCTCAGCATTAAGTACTTCAAAGTTAATATTCCAAGCACACAAAAGGAGTTTATACATAACACACATAAGAAAATTAAGCTTTTCTCTATGAACAGCTTAGAATAAATGTAAGAGCCCCCAGATAATGCCATTTGAGTGAAATTTTGAGCTTGCAATAAAAAATTCATAATCATTAAAATAGATTATGGATTAAAGCTGAAAGCTACTTAACGGCACAAACCACTCAATTGGCATTTCATAATGTAACTAATGTCCTAACTTTCGAAAGAAGCATTTTCGTTTGTGTTCGTTACGAGTGAAGCAAATTCAGCGCGATAGGAAAATCATTTGAACATATTTGATAGTTATAGTGCTCCAAAGTAAGTTACTAGGTGTTTCAAATTTTCATTCTAATCCAGAGACTCGGTATCTGAGGTTACAGATTCGAAATTAGGTGTTGTCATTCAGAATTATGAAGTTTATGTGCAATTTGGTAAGGTGGTCCCTTTTGCAACTTTTATGCGGATAAATTTTTAGACGCTATTCCCTATTTAATGGGATGCTTAAATTTGCTCTACTATGAACGACGCACGAACAAAGTGAATGGTTCGATTTTTCACCGCAACTGTACATATTTGAGTTTCGCCAACAATAAATTGCATACATACTAAAATGCTAATGTAAATTCGAAAATTAAGAAACAATGTTGTTACATTTAATAAATGCTCTTGGAAGTAATATTCTATAATGAATGTCAAAACTATTCTATTTTAAAAATGCTGTGAAATCGTAAGTAAAAAGATAATAAACATTCAGTATTTGATGTATCAATCCACACATGAAAATAACTCGCGTGGTTCTGGCAATGGATTATATTCAAATTATCGTTCTCTTTCAGTTGTGCTGCGCGTGCGCATTGGAATAGCGTTTGCTTGTGGCAATAAAAGAGAATTGATATTGTTCTGTGATGGGGGCTGATCAAGCTATAAGTCCACTTTGCTGGTTGCTAATCAGCATTATGTTACAGCTGGTTACAAGACGTTATGTTGGTAGACTAATCGGCATATTATGTTTATTTAATGTTTGATTCTGTTTATTAAAGTTACTGTTCTTACCTCCTTCGTCATTCCTTGAACCTACCAACACTTTCATATAGGATATGAGAATTAACATCCTCATGCCTCTAGAACGTTTCGTTGAATTTTTATCCTGAATAAAAATAGTATTTCTGTGTTTGAAGGAATCTATAAAGCCTTACTAGTCCCCTCTCATCCTATTCCATTTTTAAAATCTGTAGAACGCATTTCTCAAAAATAGTAACGATTGCATAAACTTCTTTCTTATCCCAGTGTACAAAAAACAAATTGCACTAAGTCATTGAGTCTGCAAATAAGGTTTTGGGCAATGGCAGATGAGTCCTTAAAAATGTCTTCATGTATGGCTCCAATGCAATTCAGGATGTGAGTCTGGTAATAAGCTGCACTTTGTACAGGTGAGAAAAGATTTCTGGCCATCAAAGAATGTCATCTTTTTCAAATGGCCAGATCGGAGCCTGGCAAGCAGAGAAAGTTTTCCGGGACAAATTTAAGGCAAGCAGCTCTCCTGGTGTTTTACTGAGGTATCAGTGATAAAAAGGTACTGGAGGTGATCTGCGCAATTGCTTTTTAAGTACTGACAGGTGGTCGTCCTCTGAGATTAGGACGGTACTATCTTTTGCCAGGTTGTTTATTTGCTCCAGCTTTTGCTAATAAGTCAGCTTTCTCATTGCCCGGAATACAAACATGTGATGGGATCCATTGAAAATTTATTTTAGAATTTTTATTGAACAATTTAACATCAATAAAAATTCTAAAATTAGTTTATGCAGTATTTTTATTAAATTTAAGTTTAGCAAACTTTTTATTATAACTTCTGATTGAATTATTAATTTCTACAATATTTGGAAAATGCTATTGTTCTGCATGTGATGAAGATAATTTTTTATCCATGATGCAGTTTATGGACATAACTAACCTTTGGTTCGATGCAATAACATTAATTGTACTTTGAGGTATATAACAGTTTGAGATTTTTTACCGACAATAGCCTTAATTTTTCAATTGGGAATAGCCAGGGCAAGGATATGCAGTTCCTTGAACACTTTCTGCAACTAATCTGAGCTCAATATGAAAACTGAAAAGAATGTTGTAAAAAAGGTCTGAAATCAACTATTTATCCTTTAAGATGTAGGGCAGGGCGCCAAATGAACTGCAAAGAATGAGATTCCTTGCTGATAGAACTTGTCTAACAACACTTTCATACTATTCGTAGTAGTGCACATCAAACTGAAACGAAACATTTCGCAATTTGTGCTGTTTGGCCCATTCCAGGCGTTTCTTCATTGCTGCAGTTAATGGCTCTTTCCTTGTATGGAGGGCTTTGAATCTACTTTTGCATTTGGACGTATAACAATATTCGAACTCGCATTGACTCTGGATTGTCGCCATTACTCACAAAATCAGTAGAGCTACTAAATCTGTTTCTGTATGGTCAGACGTACCAATACTGTCTTTACTTGGGGAAGAAAGTCTTGAACGACCAATGCGGTGGTTTGGATCCAAACTTCCGGTTTCTTTGTACATCTTTTGGTGTGTACGGGCATCACAACCCCTAGGTACCCGAGTGATCTTTCATTTGCCTACCCTTTTGGTTTTTTCTTCCTCGCTGTGTTGTCTGTCTTGTCTTTGGCGCAGCTTGGCCAAATATTGCCCTAGCGCCATAAAACGCGAAAACAACCAGCCATCCTTGTAACGTTTCAATATTCGGGGCGTCCACCAATCCCCCTAATATGCATCCAAGAGCAAAACTTCGATACATTTCCGCTTATTCTACTGCTTTACCCATCTTGTACCATAAAAATCACCCCGAACAACATTCACTCCCAATGCATTGACTGGCGTGGAGCCCCCCCCCCCATGTATAACATTGCGCTTAGGATTACACTGATGAAATTGTATCTGAAAAAGTGTCCCACAACTGTTCAGCTTGTACGAATAAACTTTTCGATCTCGATAAGTTCAAAATTTCTGAAGTGTAACTAGGTGGCATAACAAATATTTTTCATTTTATTTGGCTGTGTCATTACAACAAACTCGGTCCAGAGCCATCCCCCTAAAATTGTCTTAAGATCCAAAATGGAAGACTATTTTTCAAAATTTCTTGGAGGTCACCTGAGCATATTCCGTTGTGATCCCTTTGTTATTTTGCAACGTATTACAATGTACATTTTGCTCCATAAAAATATTTTTTGTTTTCGATACTGTATTGAATTAATATTTCAAATTAGAAGGTATATGAAGGTTGGAAATGAATACTTTACAAAAAAAACAAGTTTTTCTAAGTCAAAAGCGTTCAGCTCAATGAAAGTGTTGTGAAATCCAGGATGGCGTAGTGGTGGTCAAAATTTGAAATTACTGGTAAATCCGTGCGTGAATTTTCAGGAAACTTCTTGGAGGCATTCCGGAGGTTTCCTTAAATGTATTTCATCGTCCTTGCTTTTTATTTATTTTGAACAAAAAATTTAAAAGTATATTCAAAACTTTCTTCCATCGAAAATATATTAATTTATGGTTCATATCAATTTAATATTTAACGTTAGAACTTTACATTCTTGAGCTCTTTTACAAAAATCAAGTCTAAGTCAAAAACTTCGAACGCAATGATAATTTTCGTGAAAGTGTAAAATTCAAAATGTCGGACACTTTTGGCCAATACCGAAAAAACCGCTACCGGGTTGTGGGCCTTCGGGGAAGTCCCTTGAACATATTTCATGCTTTGTTTTTAGGATGTCGACTCAAACCCTAATTTGACGACTAGTGTGCGACTCTTATTGCATGCCTCGCCAACGCAGCCCAAACACACAGGTTCCGTATTGATTCCTGTGAAGGACACTTCAAAAATTCATCTTTTCTTCAATAATCTTTCAAAAGCGTAACTCTTTGTTTTTCCAACCTCCAATCATTGGTTTTGGGAGAGAAAGACCGACACTGCCTTGAACTTAGAGCCCACCTTGTTTTTTCTACGCTGACCTGATTGTATTTTTCAATGAATTGAAAAAGTAGTTCGGTATGTGAAAGGCGTTTTAAGAGTGTTGGCGTTAACCTGCTCTTTGTTTTCGAACTTTGAATTCAATTGTTCGAAGGCCGTCTTAATCACGCGACGTTCTGAATGAAAATGCCTCCTGTAACCGGTTGAGCAACTAAAGACTGCAGGGATTCCTAAACAACTTAAGATCGCTAAATCAGTGATTAGTTTGAGTTTGGATTCGACATCAGTGTGTCGAGAGGCTGAAAGCAATCTGCAATGTTTTGAAACGAATTGCTACGGATATATATACGTATTCACGATTTTTTATTTACTGTCGTTCAAAAAGCAATTTAGATGCATTTTCTTTGCGATTCTACCCTTTTAATACACTTTTTGTATTTCTTTGTTACTTCTGACAATGTTAGTTTGCAATTTTCAAAGAAATTCTTATTTTTGTAATGAATGTACGATCTCAATTAAAAATGGCTAGCTTGACATTTAGGTTTTACATAAAAGCAATATAAAAGTTTCAAAATTTCGTAACCATAAATTATAATCGCTAATTAAAAGACAAATTAAAGGATACTGTGAAACTTCTAAAATTGGAATAAAGCGTCTTTCTTGATCGAATTGGGTTTTTGTGTATACTTCTCATCGTACCAATAATTACGTTATAGATGTTCAAGTTAGTGTAAATACATACACTGCTGGCCACCCAAATTGCAACACCAAGAAAGACAAGAGATATCACAACAAAATTTATTTTGTAGATAATATGTTGACCAAGTATCAAATGATTAAATTTATAGACTTCTGTGAAGTGTGGTTCCTGCCAAAATCAGTGGCCAGAGTAGCCGCCATTGTTGGAGATCACCGCTGCCACACGCCTCGGCATTGATTCAAAGAGACTTTGGATGTGTTCTTGGGGTACAGCAGACCAAGCAGCTTCCACACGTTGCCAAAGTTGATCTGGTGTGGCAGCTGGGGATGTATTCTGGGTCAATCGTTGAGCAACCATGGACCACATGTTTTCTATCGGCGAAAGATTCGGAGAGCGAGCTGGCCAGGGAAGCAATTCAATCTGGCGATTGACGAAGAACCCTTGGACAATGCGTGCCACGTGTGGTCGTGCATTATCCTCTTGAAATATGGCTGTGGGCAAGCCCTGAAGGTAAGGAAGGACAACTGGCTCCAACACCTCGGAGATGTAGCGCTGGCTGTTTAAAGTACCAGCAATGCGTACTAGAGGAGTGCGAGAGTGATATCCAATACCGCCCCATACCATAATACCCGGTGCAGGACCAGTGTGGCGGTGCATAACGCAGCTGTTCAGCATCCTCTCTCCACGGTGTCTCCAGACTCGAATCCGACCATCGTGGTGTTGCAGACAGAAGCGTGACTCGTCAGTAAAGACAATTTCATTCCATTCTGCCGTCCACATCCTTCTTTCATCGCACCATTGGCGGCGGAAACGTCTGTGGTTCTGCGTCAAGGGTAGACGAAGCAATGGACGTCTTGCGGACAGACCACTCTGCTGTAAACGGCGTCGAATGGTACGCGCAGACACTGGATGATGCGGTACAGACTGAATGTGCTGTGCTATGGTTCGTGATGTGGCTGAGCGATCCGTCACTGCCATACGCACAATATGCCTGTCATCACGTGAAGTGGTGCACTGAGGTGGATGCGATCGAACACGTCGGTCCGTCGTACCCTCCTGCATCCAACGATCACATATCCGCATTACAGTTGTTTGGTTTCGTCCAACACGACTACCGATTTCCCTGAAAGATAATCCACAATCTCGGTAGGCCACTATCCTTCCTCTGTCGAACTCGGATACTTGATCAAAAGATGACCGCTGTTTTCTACGAGGCATAATTGATCGTTTTTTTGAAAAAACCACAAGAAAAACACAATTGCCCTACTTGAAATCGTCGAAATCTCCAAGCCTTAAATAGCGCTTTGAAGTGGCGCCACAGGCGCGCGTGATGTGCGTCTGCGCTGAAATTCTAATCATTTGCATATCTCACCTCCGCTAATGCATGTTGTAAATTTCATATTGTTTGCATGCTCCCTTCAGGGTGTTGCATTTACGGTGGCCAGCAGTGTAATAGTTTAGTATCAAGGTATGGTCACATTTAAATCAGCTCGATTTAAATCAAATCATGATTTAAATCGAACTTTCAGTTTTTTATTGAAAATGAAATGACGTGGGATAGGAAATATTGCTTTATACGAATAAGTTTAAACACTTCCTCAGTTTCTGCTCAGTGACACCCAAGAATGACCCTTTTTTTTATCTAAAAATATCTGGCTCCCTACTTTGAGAATACTCGAGATTAATTGGGATGCCAACTCCGAGAAATAGTTGAGGGTGTAAGTTCATGTGTGTAAGTGCTTTACGGAACTCTCTCATTACTAATATTATCAGTTGATGCAAAAGTTCGTTCCGTTTTTGGCGCTAGATGGCATTGCATCGGAAAACCCAAGTGTTATCTCACGTGTAGATTGATTGTTGGGTTTTATGGCGCAAGGTCCAGAGAAGGACAAGCTGCGCCACTTCACTTGTAAAGTTTTGATGTTTGAAAGAAGGAATTTCAGCGAGTACATGGGAAAAAATTGTGTTATTTGGTTGTGTTTTTTAAATTTTATTAAGCATTCAAAATGGCAGAAAATAAGGAGCATTTTCGACTTGCTTTATCTATTTCCGAAAATGCAAAAATGCTGCGTAAAAGAAGATATGTGTTGTGTAGGGTTAGGGTGCCGTTGACGATTCCACGTGCCGTAAGTGATTCAGAAAATTTCTTCACCTGGATCAGTTCTTTAGCCAGAAACCTCAGAACTTGTATGAGCGCGGGATTATGCGGAGAGATTGAGAAAGGTTATCTAACAAAACGGCACATACTATATTGATTCAATGTAATTTTTAATAAATAAAATTTCTCTTCAATTTTTATCAAAAAAATGGTCCGAACTTTTGCATCAATCTAATATTTCCCTTGCGTGTTCTAATAAAGCAACCTTATAACTGAGATTGACATTTGGTTACTCATTATATATCCCTTATATTTGGGGCAGGTTTTTAAAAAATGAGTTTCTCATTGGAAATATTTATTTCTCCCTTTCGGGGGACTCAAGAGGTTCGGGCTCCTAGAAGTTGTCTCAGGGGCACTTCTCATTTAGGTGTGTACGGGCTTCACAGACCCGAGATAATCTAGTGATATTTTCTTTTCCCATGGGGTTTACTGTCTAGTAAACACGGGTGACCAAGGGGCCGTCGTGGCTCAGTAGGTATGTCCACTGCTCTAGCAACCTTCGAGTTGTAGTTGGCGCAGGTTCGATTCCTGTCAGGTGCTTTCCTCCCTGGGTGTATTTCTATCTTCTGTGTCAGTAGAACTTTCATTGTGTGTCTTGATATGGTATGTCTTGTGCCTGGCGCAGCATTGCCAAATATGACCCTTGCGCCATAAAACCCCCAAACCAACCAACCTTTCTATGTATTAAGTTTATTGATATTGAAAATAAAATAATTATAAACAAGATTCATAATATTTTATTCAATTAAGTTAAGAACTATATTAAATTAGGTAAGTCGTCTGTCTTTTGAAAAAAAAATAAAGATTTAGTGCAGAACAATTTTCACATTGTAACTATCACAAGAGCTTTCTAATTTTGCACATAAATCAGAATTGGAAGTTTAATATTTTCATTTTGTTTTGTGTAATTTGTTGGTTAATTTTATTTAAATTTAATTGGGAAATTTACGCATTGATCCCTAGGAACTCTACACTGCTAGCATAACTATTCTGTGTTTATGGAATTGAACTTTGGAATGTAAAAGTTAATTCGCCCATCTAATAATTAAATGAGTATGTTAAAATAGATTATGGATTGAAGTGGAAAGCTCTTTTAATGATTATGAGATTATTCTTTTTTTTATTCAAGCCCAAAATTCCACTCAATTGGCATGATCTGGAGGAATGCTATTACACGTATTCTATGCTGTTCATAGAGAAAGCTTAATTTTCTTGTGTTATGTTTTAACCTTTTTGTGTATGTTTGGAATATAACTTTGAAACGGTATAAAAAAATCATGATTTAAAAAGTCAAAAATCGGATTTATTTGAATTAAATCAGATTTTTAATTAATTGTATTTTTATGATTTTAAGTAATCCCTGCCCTTAATCAAATCACAGTATAGTTTCTAGATAGCTTTGATTTATTTAAACATTAATATTTATGATGAATATCATTAATGTATTAGAAAGTATAGCAGGTTAAATTTTCGAAAGATTAAAACGCGATATGGGAAATAGCAAAGTTAATCACATGATAGAGTAAACAACAAAACAAATGCAATGCATAAGCAATGTTTCCCCATTTGGTTCTCGAGCTCTTTAGATTAGTTTGATTTAAAGATTTTTTGAACCTAGATAAATAAGGTTGCAGGATCCCACTAATACCATACTATAAATGTTTGTGTAAAATTAATAAAAAATCACAAATTTCATAATTTTTGCATTATATATTTATCAAATGAATAAAATAGGGTCCGTCATGGCTCAGTGGGTATGCCCACTGCTCTAGCAACCTTCGAGTTGTAGACGGCGCAAGTTCGATTTCTGTCCGGTGCATTCCTCCCTGTGTGTATTTCTTCTGTCAGTAAAAATTTCATTGTGCGTGTGTATTACTTGATATTGTATGTCTTGTGTCTGGCGCAGCATGGCCAAATATGGCCCTTGCGCCATGAAACCAACCAACCAACCAATCATGAATAAAATGTAGAATTTCGTTAGTTATTTTTTATGGAGTAATTAATTGGGTTAAAGACTTGTTTTTGAGAAAAATCATGCCACCAATAGAAAATAAAAAGAACTTGCAACAAAATTCATGAAAAAATTTCTTTTTCTCATTAAGTTTTTGCTTCCAAAAATACTTTTTTGTGAAAAAATGTTATTTGTAAGTAAATAGTAAAAAATGAGACATGAAAATATACATAAATTAAAATCAAATATGCCTATTCAAAATTTCTCTGAGCATTGATAAGTATTTCAAAGTTTTTCCAAGCACCCAAAACGGGTTTATACATAACGTACAAGTATAAAGCTTTTCTCTATGAGCAGCATAGAATATTGGCTCCTACTGACGATAGGAGAGACCCTCTTTTGCTCAATCGTATGGTTTGGCCTCCATTGTATGTCTCAAAACCTGTTCAACTACTTTTCAATGAGAAAATGATTGCTAAACCTGAAAATGTAGTAGCCTTACAATGGAAACTAGTAACCCTACAGACTACCGCTGGTAAAAAAACTAGGGAGATCGATGGATTCGATTCATTTTGAAGGGAGTCGGTTGACCGATTCGTTCACTTTAAAAATTCGATTCAACTGAACGAATCACTCAATTTCGTCCCATCACTAATTAGTAACGATTCATGCTTATGCGTATGACAGCCTTCTAACGCACTTTGTTGTATATCCCTGGAAACCTAAATGAAGCAACCTTTGACACTGAAATTAACTGCCCGGGTTTAAAACAAGTAAACATAAACTGCGCAGCAAAATCTGGTGTGCTATCCGTTTTTTTGGGAGCATACGCGTTGACGCGAAAGTATAAACAAAGCTGTTGGCTCTATTTTCGTCAGCCATCTCCAAAGTCAACGTTCTGCTTTTATTTGGTTTGAAGAATCACAATGTATGGTCAAGTGTTTTCTTAACAATTTTAGCATCTTATTGTCCAGTCTTGTTCCCCTATTTCTCCATCGGGGCATCAACCATACGCCATATTCTTGTTCACATTTTAAACATCTTTATCGTCGATATTTTAATACCTCATCACCAATTTTATCGGATTTGTTGGATCAACCACCTCACGTCAATCACTTTTTACCTTCCTTCATCATTCAAAATTTTTAGCACATAAAGTTTTATTTAAGATGATTTTTATTAAGATTAAGATGTGGACACCCCATCAGTAATCATTTAAGAAACTTCTCAAAATTAAAATTTTACCTTTCTATTTAAATTTTATGCGACTCATTTGTTTTTATTCCTTTCAATTGTACTTTTGATGTTGGTCTGATTATTGTATTTTCTGATTTTATTGTCTTGTCCTTTTCTGGATCTTGCGCCATAAAACTCAAATCAACCAACCAACGTTTCTCCTGGCATTGCCCACAAGACGTCTCCTGGCATTCCCCTTTTGGAAACTAGCTTAACTCATGTGGTTATTGAATTCTGGTTGATGAAAAATAAAATCTGTAACACGAAACTTTTTAAAACAAGATTGATAGTTAATCATGTGCGTAATTATTCAAAGCTATTTTAAATTTTCTTTTGCAAACTTGTTTTTCATGTTCAAATGGTTTATTGAAAGCTGTTAATGAAATATTGTAAGACAAGGTGCATTGATAGGGAAACTGATTGCAAGACTATTTGCTGTCATTTTTAGGATTGGAGTTGCAGCAGTTTTACAGCCATTCATAAACCCCCAAATTGAAAATCTAATTTTTAGTTATGGCACACCAGAAATGCTATGTATGTGAAATGGATAATTCGGTAATGACTGGATTCGTATTTGCGTCCAAAGTAAATTGCGATAATGTTGATACGGAGTTATAAAATTATTTTCCGAAAACTTAAAAATGATATTTGCATTTTCCTATGAAAAAGAAAATTGATGATTCATCTACAGTTGAATCCGTGTAACTCTGGGTAATATTGCTAGTAATTTTATGTTCTGACATGTTTTATTATCAGCAGCTGATGCAATTTTAAGATTGCTGCTTAATTTATCTGTATTTATTTTATTAAAATATGTGTAACTGAAAATTTGTATTTCAGGTTATGTCGATTTGACGTAATATTTCAGTTACTAATAAAAAAAATACTGGTGTATATTTTTTCTATTTAAGAAAGGTTATTTCCAATTGAAAAATTTCCGGGAAACTTTAAGAGCTTACTTTTACTTTGTTTTACGATGAATATGTTTTCAAGTACACCATTTGCATAGGCATTTTAATCCGGGTATGAAAAATTGTGATTTAACAAAATTATAAAAATCGGATTTATTTGATTTCAATCGGACTTTTAAAATTTAAATCGGATTTTTTTTTTATTTTAATCCCTTCCCCGTACAAGTTTAAACTTGTTGGACATGAGACATACAAATTAGTGTAAACTCATGTTCAAAAGTTAAGCATAATTCGTAAAATGCGAAAAAATCGGAGAGGAGTAAATAGGGATACAATGATTCAAAATCACTTGTAGAGAATCGTGGGACGAAGGTAAAACATTGTGCACATGCAAGACAATTCAGTCGACATGCGCAAAGCGCCGGCGCATGTCGGAACGAGTATAAAACGGCCTCGAGCGGCATGGCCTGTTTAGACAGAAATTTCACAATTGCTGTGGTAAGGAGCGTTGTTAACAATCAATAAGGACGAAAGATGTCACAAAGATGCCAACTGGACATGTTTGAGAAGGGAGGAATTATTGGAATGCTGGAATCCGGTCGATCCCAAACCGAAGAGTCGAATTCTGAATGTGCCTCAGTGTGTGATCTCCAGACTGGCAGAGGTTTCAAACCACTGGAGATGTTACCCGACAACCAGTATCAGGTCGGCCAAGGGTAACCGCTCGGCAAGACCGATATTTGGTGATGACTGCGGAAACGTTCTGCCAGACAAATTTGTTCAGCCCTGACAGCCGCCACAGGAGTCAGTTTCGAGACAAACTGTTTACAGGAGACTCGGACACGTTGGTCTCTATGCCAGGCGACCAGCAGTTTGCACCCACTGACGTCTGCACAGAAACGCGCACGTTTACAGTGGAGTTTGGAATATCGGCAGTGGAGTCGACAACAGTGGGGCAATGTCATGTTCAGTGACGAATCCAGATTTAGTCTGCAAACTGTTTTTCGTCGTACCACGATCTGGAGAGCGTGGAACGCGTTTTCACCCGGGAAACATCACGGAAGGACATCGTTTTCCTTCAGGTCATGGTCTGGGCAGGCATCATGCTGGACGGCCGCACAGACTTTCACATCTTTGACACGGGGTCTGGACTGTTACCGTCAGAGAAACAGACGAAGTCCTTGAGCCTACCGTTCTCCTGTTTCGAGGTGCTATCGAGCATCACATTGTTTTAATCATTTTGTTTCACTAAAGTTAACACTCGTATTGTGAACCTTTTTCTTTGGATAATAAAAGTCATTATCCTTGTTTTGCATTGTTTTCTGCTATTACTCTATTACATCCGCATACCGCGTTTCCTTCCATTCCGATGTAGATTTTCTGAAATATTCACATAAACAGCAATTATGCTTAACTTTTGGACATGAGAGTACTTTTTAGATAGTTTTGATTTATGTTGAATTTTAATATTTCTAATGAATTACTAATGGTTAGGAAATGTAGCAGGGTAAATTTTTGAAAGATTAAAACGTGATATAGCAAAGTTAATCTCATGATGGAGTAAATAGAACAAATGCCAGCATAAGCAATCTTTTGTCATCTAGTTCTCGAGTGGTTTAGATTAGTTTGATTTCAACCCATAACTGATGGCATGAAATTTTTTGGACCTAGATAAATAAAGTTGAACACCATATTATAAATATTTGTATAAAATTAATCAAAAATCAGACACATTTCAGAAATTTTTAAAATCATGAAAAAGGAGAAAAATCATGTCACAAATTTAAAATAAAATGAAAGGAACTTGCATCAAATTTCATGAAAAATTCCTACTTCCTTATATTACTATATTTAGCTTGCAAAAAGTACTTATTTGTGAAAAAATGTTATTTAGTAAAAGTAGTAAAAAATGAAAAGACAAACTATAAATTGAAATCAGATATGCCTATTTTACAAATTTTCTCTGAGCATTGAGTGTATTTGAAAGTTATATTCCAACACACAAAAAGGGTCTATTCGTAACATGCAAGAAAATAAAGCCTTTCTCTAAGAACAGCGTAGAATAAGTGTTATAAGCATTCCCTCAGAATATGCCAAATGAGTGGAATTTTTAGATTTCAATAAAAAATCATAATCGTTAAAATAGCTTTGCGCTTCAATCCATAATCTATTTTAACATAATCAATTATCAGATGGGCGAATTAACTTTTACATTCTAAATTTCAATTCTATAGATAAATAGTTATGTTAGCCGTGTAAGGAATTCGTAGGGATCAATGTGTAAAAATTTCCAATTAAATTTACTTAAACATTAATCAACATTACCCGAAGCAAAATGATATTAAAATTCCCAATTATAGAAATTTATGTGCAAAATTGGAAATAGCATACATCTTGTTCATAGCTATTTCATTTTCAGTATTAATAAACAGAAAGGAAAACGAAAGTTATAATTTTGATTTAAATCCTAATGTTATATTTTTTCTTATTTCCCCAATATCTAAATAGTTGCAATTCTGAAATTTAACTGCAGAGGGGAAGGAAAAGAAAATTAATTTTGATATTCTGAACTACTTTAAAAATCAAATGTGATTTACATTTATTCACCTATTTTTAAGTCAATGTTTGGTTTTAATCTCCAAAGGGAGTGATGTTGCTTTTATGATACCCAAAATTTCAAGTTTAGAAAGTATTTCTTGTGTAATCTGCTCAAGAAATGACCTTTTAATGATTTCGAAAATGTAGGTTGTTGCTCAACTTTAACTAAAACCTTGGCAAGTTGGAGTGGAAGTGGAAGTTCCTGTTGTAAAGGTAACTCGCGGAAATATCTCATCGTTATTTCAAAACAATCGACAACGAAAAAAAATCATTATCCAGTTATTTATGAACGCTTTATCGTATCTTTAAAGGATTTGATGAAAATATTTGAATTTTTCTTGTCGAAAACGAAACTAAGCGCCTTCAAAATTCTTTTATTAATTTGATTAATTTACCTTTTGATGCTTGCTAGAGTGAGGGAGGGCAGCATAAATTAAAACGAACGCCAAATGTGGCAACCAGATGATCGTTGCTGTAATCGAGGTTGTATTGATCTCGGCTAGTTGCGTTCAAGTGTCATCTGTGTTGGAGGGTTCGAGCAGCCAGTTTTTGCGATTTAACTGATCAACATTTCAAGTAAAAATTTTCAACTATCATGTTAACTTTATTTTTTCATGTGCTTGGTTAGGCAGCTTTTCTGTCAAATTGAGATGAATAAGCTTTAATATCAAAAATAAATTGTGTTTGTATGAGAAGACGGTAATAGTTAAAAAACTGAAAACATAAATTAAAAACCTTGGAATTATTTTTCAAAACAAGTTTCTAACAATTAAAAAAAAATTGTTTGTGATATAATTTTTAATTTTGGCATTGTTAAAAATTGAATTTGCTATACCTTCTAATATGAACGCAAGAACATATCTTTCCATTGAATTATAAATTATTCATAGGAAATTCTGCTTAAATATTTCCTATGATTTATGTTTACATTATGTTAATGTAATTTCTTTGTTGAAAAGTTCTGAAAATATCGATGGAAACGATTGGTGGAAAAGTTTGTTTGAGGGATTGATTGTTATTCATCGAGACATGCGTGCTTTCATACTTAAACCAATACTTATTTTTTCAAAATCTTTGTTGAGCTTTTTTTACTGTTTTTGAGACAGTGTAGTGTGTTTATATCTATCCACGTATTCTCGCATTAGTGTAAGTGCAATGAAGTACACTGTTTATGTTCTGGTAATCTGCTATACATGTCATTAGTTATTTTTAAGCAGAAAAGATACTTGGCTGCGGGGAAGTTTTTCCTTTTGAGAAATAACATTTCCATACAGCCCTAATCTATGTCTTTTGGTAATGTTTTACTCCTAAGTAGTGGATTATTTATGTATTCCCATAATTTTTATGGACAGTTCAATGTAATTTTTGTTTCGTGTTATATATTTTATCGAAAAAGAATCTTAAAGAAACCATCTGAATAGTGGGGATGCATGCACAGTAATTTCCAAAAGTCATGGCTGGAGATTAATATTTGTTAGTTAACAGATAGTTTTTGTCGTGATATTACTTATCCAGGTCTTCCATCCGAAAAATATTTCTTCCTGGAGAAAATTGCCAAATTTGGTGGTACTTAGCATAACCTATTTGGTAATATTTGTAAAATGTTCAAATTTTAGCCAAGCATATAACAGAAGCATAGAACTTTTTGTGGTGTGGAAATGAAACATTAAAAACAATTAATTTTGAGTCCATGATTTTTTACTGGACTTCTTCATTGGTGAGCCAGATTCGCCAAGCATACAAGTTTCATCTCCACATGAAACTTGTATGCTTGGCGACATGTAACAACTCGGGACAGCTCATTATTCTTTAATGATCGTGTTCAAATGTCCTTTCACATATTTCAGAATGAGAAGACGCAAATCAGAATCACGTCAATTCTAAAATTATCTTCGCGTTGGCGTGATAAGAAAGTTTGGGGAGTGGGGTGCCAGCTCAGGCGTTGGCCTAGTCGTCTGACCGTGGTTCAAAATGACGAGTTGTCCTCTGATCCTTCCCTTCGAGATTGAACCCGAACGTCAAAAATAGCCCGTTGTGTTGCTCCAGTGCGGCGTGAATTCAGCTACCTACCCTGCCAATCAGAATTTGCTGAAATTTGCAAAATTATGCTGCCATGTGTGTGTGTGAGAATATTCAGATATTTCCTCCCGGTTGTTTTTACAATATTAAATTGAATTATCTAGTTGCAAGAAGATTAGCAACCAGAGGGTTGCGAGTTCGAATCTAACCAAAGACCGTCGTATATAAAGGGGGCTCGTGCACATTAAATCTGTCGTGGCCTCAAATGTCTCCATGTTGGCGTGGTGTGGAAGTTTGGAGAAGTGGGGTGCCAGCTCAGGTGTGACCTCGTTATCTGACCGTGGTTCAAAATTAAGTGGCGTTGTCCTCGGATCTTCCCCTCGGGTTTGATCCCGAACCGTCGCCAATAGCCCGTTGTGTTGCTCCAGTGCGACGTTAATTAAAATACCTACCTAGTTGCAAGAAAAGTTGAACTGAAGGCAACAGCTGACATTCTGCTGTCATCACAAAACCTTCTTAATCTATTTCCACATATCAAGATTGCTATTATTTTTTCGATTATTAATTTTCTTATTGAAAATGGGTTATTCTATATGAAATGAGCAAAAATAAGAAAAACCTATGGCCCCATGGATTTTCATAAAATTCTGTACGTTCAGTTTATGCATGCATAACGATATCCAAAATATCTTAATTAAATATTTTGGTAATTCCAGGTATTTTTTTGAAGAGTAGTTGTGAAATCGCTTAGTTTTGCAAGTTTCTCAAAAGCTATTTCCGTACAGAAAAATATTTTTACAATCTGAAAAATTTTGTTATCTGTTTGGAACAACAATTTTTAACCATCATATTGTTACTACCATGCCAAAGGCACCAATCTGCATTTTGGCGATTTTCACCTAACTGCATTTTTCAAGTCACCCATTTCATGTTTTAAGCTATGACAAAACCATGAACCATCTCGATTCTTAGTGGAAATGCCGATTTTCATGAGAAAACAACCTTTGAGTCGTAAATCGATTTTTCCCGAAGCATCCAAACTTTGAACGCGTTTTTGTAGAAACGGCAATTTTGCAGATTGGTGCCTTTGGCGTGGTGGTAACGATATGTAACCTATAGTTAAAAAGGAAAAATTACAATTTTCCATCTAAGGTGCAACTTTGATGTAATTTACAATAGTCACCACCGAACTCAAATCCTCCCAACACATGAATGATCCTAATTTCCATTTTCTTCAATTAAAGCTCTGGGGTGAGTGATGGTTTAAACTTTCTTTAATCCACGAGCTATTCTGCACAAGCATCTTCCTCAAAGGCCTAAGCACCGTTGTGGGGTGTTAGTCCCCACTAATTTGTTTTCCTACTTGACTTCTGAATACCAACAATAAGGGCTTTTCAGACTCGATTGGACCACTAATTGTATAACTTTTAAAGTTAAATTTTAACATTTAAATTGTAATTTCTCTCCTAAATTCCTTTTTCTATTTAATTCTAACGCTCTTCTGTGTATCAGTCTAAGGGAGTTATCCCCGAGCAAACGTTTTGATCCAAAACCTAAGTACAGTCGGTCGTTATGTGATTAGAATGAAATTTCTACCACATATTACTGGTTGGTTTTGGGGTTTTAAGGCGCAAGGACCATATTTGGCCATACTGCGCCGGACACAACACATAATATCAAGTAATAGACACACACAATGAAAGTTTTACTGTCACAGAAGAGAAGTACACCCAGAGAGGAATGCACCTGACAGGAATCGAACCTGCGCCTCCTACAACTCGAAGGTTGGTAGCATACCTACTGAGCCACGACGGCCCCACCACATATTACTTATACATAAACATTTTCAGAACAATACAACAATTATAACCTGAAAAAATCACTACGCTGTGAAGACTCCACGAACTGCAGTAACAGCTGCTTTTACGTCGTGGTATCGAATCAGACTTTGGATTTGGCCTCCCTGGAGAATAACTTGCATGCGAGCCCACAGTTCATTGGTGCTGGAGGACTTACACGTGCCAATTGCTGAGTGACCACATCCCAGACATATTCAATAGGCTACATGTGCTGAGATTCATTCTTGGACTGGACATATCACTTAAAAAGGAAAAAATCCGAAAAAGAGAGTTGATAAAGTGAATTAATTTTAAAGGGTGGAAGGGGACTGAATTTATCAAATTGTTCGATGCCTCCTCGCACCGAGTCATCAAAGGTAACGAACTTGCTGACTGCTTCTGAAAGAACGTTTTACCTCATTGGTGGCAAGAGTCTTGGGATCTGCAAAAAATTGCATTCCATCAAACCATTTATTCATTCATGACGCCCCAATGCGAGGGCCTCAACCGCATTTTTACTCATCTTTTGTTGGCCCCTTTTTGTTCACATTTTACTGTTAATCAGATTTTAATTATGTCCTGCTTTTAATAAGCATTGCCAAACATTTTTAAAATTTACAAGATTTGATTGGGGAAAATCCCCATCCCAAATCTTTTCGCATTTTTATGTTCAATTGGTTTTTTACATCTCTAATTTTTTTTTGCAAATTCAAAATGACTCAAATATATTTTTCAAATTCTCTTATAATTTAATCCTTTAAATTTCACTCAAATATAATTCATATGTGCATAACATTTTATTAGTTACTAGCAAAATTGCCCGACCTCACTCGGGTTGAATTGGTTAACTATATATTGAAAGTGACCAGAAAATAATCACTTTCCTCTTTCGTAGACATGCCAAATCATTTAAGTATGAGTAAAATAATTTTTTAACACCTTTTTGACATTTTTATAATTTCTACAACGTACTTTGGACACAAATTCTAAACATGCAAATCCATCCATGTAATACATTTCATATATATCGCACCCCTGCTAAAGGTACAAATTGGCGAAAGGTAATTGCTACAAAAGACGATTTTGAGGGAGGATTAGGAATTCCCTTTCTTAAGTTCTATTCCTGTAAAATTGCTCAACTCAACCGCTGACCAACATGTAGACGGATTCTCAGCATCAGTACCAATGAGCCAGACAGTGGATCCCCATTGGTACCAATAAAATGTAAAAATATTAATAGAGAAGAAATTTATATCACGTCATTTAGGAAGCAGCTCAACTCGGCTACCACTGCCGCAAGCAATAAACAGTCATACTATCAAAACCCTTCCTACTCCACAGAGACCAACGTAGTAGAAGACGATGGAATAATTTACTCACCACGTTGGAAGGGTTCAAAATCATGTGTTCAGAAAGCCCTAATTGATTTATCATCGAAAATTTCATTCTCTGAACAGGACTTTAATTTATTAGTGGATACTATTTCTGCCTTATTGCCAGTAAAACTTACAGTGGAAGCATTATGTAGAGCAGATGCAAATCTATTGACTGTTGACGCTGCTTTAAATTTCATGTTGACGTCTTTAAATAATCTTCATAGTACACTCGGTAATGAACTGAAAGAATCCCTAGAATTAAGAATTCAAGAAAGACGCACCAACGTTCAGCAGTACTTCAATTTCTACATAATGGGTATAGAACCTGTGATAAAAGATCGGAATATGTGTTTAAAAAGTTGGGGAAAACGGCTATCTATCGGTTTATAAATAACCTGATAAAACGTTTATCGCCGTCTTTAACACCAGCACAATCCTATGCAAGGGATATCTTCTTCAACTTCGATGACTACGACTATCAACTACGATCCATCAACTTCGATGACAACGACTCTGATGTGGAAAAATCTTCTGTTACTCCGTGACATCAAGTGCTTCTAATGCGGCTTTGTGGGACATTGTACATTCATCCCAGACAATGAGCTTGCAATCCTGTAGAACCTTTATCTTTCCTGAATTTCTTGAAATGTTACATGAAGGAGTTTCCGCGTTTGCCAGATTTATGGGTAACTTGAAAGCCGAGTGAGCTGTCCTCTCCCCAGTCAATAGAGTTGCGGCAATGCCTGATGAAGCAACAGCCAGGGCAATCTCGTTTCTCTGTCGCACTTTAGCCAAAAGAAGATTGATGAGAAAAGTCTTCCCTGTACCGCCAGGAGCATCCAAAAAGAATATGCCACCGCGCCTATCAAAAACTGCTCTTATCTTGTCAAATGCTTCCTTTTGTTCTTGGACTATTTTTGGCTCATTCTCTATGTATGTTGAGAGTGCATTCGCGTCAGTTTCTTTCCATTCGTTCTTCACTAGGTAGGACTGAATCGCAGTTTCGATTGGGCTATGTTGAAGATATCACTAGTCCAGATCCATATTCTGCTGCTGTACGCGTGCTTGGTGCAGTATGTCTTCAGACAGGTTCTTATGATTCATCTATAACTGATCGGAAGAAGACATCGAGCATGTTTGTAGCCATAACAGCAAACAGACTACGTAAAATCTTTGGCGATCGAGATGCAGCTGCTTCTTCCGATGCTTTGTTCCAATGTCCATCGTTCTCCAGAAGTCCTAAGCTGGCAAGCGTCTTTGTAAGTTAAGCAGACACTTCCTTCAAATGTTCTCAAATCTTAAACGACATCGAGCCTTGTACTTCATGCAGCAAGAGTCGCAGGTGAAAGCATTCGGAGTTGGTCGGATGGACTGTGTACACACGGCCTAGTGCATCGCTTGACCTTATTCCTGCTTCTGGTACAACTTGTCCTTGTTTTCGACGGTTCCATGTCTTGTTTCCGTTGTTGTAAGTGTAGTACTTTGGTACTTGGTTGTACAATAGGTTGCGTGCAAACTCATCTTGGGTGCAGAGTCTGAAGAAAGACGTCAGTGTTTCTTGAGGTGCTTGGACACGTTGAGCAGCATTTTCTGTCGTGAAGTAGACTGGACATTCTCAAGGTGGACACTAGATGAATGACGGGTGGCGCTCGTGAATTGGGAAGTTGAGTATTCTCCATACTGCTTCGTTGCTGCTGATATATCTTCCCATTTGATACTGACGAAATTCATTTAGGTCATTCTCTCCATTGGTCAATTCAAACAGCCATGTCAGATCCTTTGTTAACATACAGACATATACTTTAGACTTTACAGAATTGCAATACTCTACGTTGATATGCGCATTGAAAATTTTTGTTAATAGAGGGCAATACGGAACAATCCACGTATTGTCCAGACACTTCTGATCCTCGAAAATTTTTGTTAGCAGTAAATCCCCCGTCTTATGCTGATCTACGACGATAAAGCGGATATCCGTCTTGTCCTGTTTGCGTCTGTTTCAAAAAACGGGGTTGGAATCGCTTTGTGCAAATTCCATCCTTCATGCATGGAGAGTGGATTTATGCATCTGCAGGGGCCGTGCACCATTTGCTTCTTTACAATGCAAAAATGTTTTGGATCTTGTGGATTAGGGTTTTCTGCACTTATAAAGTCATCCACTCTGAACGTGTAATGAGTCTGAGTCAAATCAGAATGTTTGCATGAGGAAGTCCTCGCTTCTGCCACTCTATCGTGTACATGACACTTAACTTCTCCAAAAATCTTTGCCCTTGTGATGAAACTCATGAGTGTTTTTTCTTTTGATGAGACTCTTGCCAACAAATCATGACGATCCTGTGGTTTTTGTCCAACAAACAGTTCTTGCTGTATCTCTGTCCAGTCTGAATTGCATGTAAAATGAAGAGATCCGCTCTACCATAGTTTCTCACGTAGGTCATGGCATCTTGAGTACGCTCATGCATGTAGGGATAACCAGTGAAGCTGGAAGGCAAGATTATCAAATGGCCAATGTCTGCAACATTTCCATCGTTCATGACCTCATCCTTCAAATGTACATACTGCTCCACTCAGCGTTTTATGATTTGGTCGTATGTTCAACAGCCTTTCCGATTAAATCTTGGCATATATGTCAACGATCAATTGATGGAACAGGTCTTTGCTTCTCAGTAAGATCTTGAAATTTAAGAGCGTATCATCATCATCCTGTGAGCGTAGAACTGCATAGCAGAAATCTTATTTAGCGGCATTCCTGTAGTTGGGTTTGTTTGTCTCGGTTCAAAATTATATCCATCCTCCCCCTGCCAAAACATGAGTGGATACTGTAACGCATCGTAGGACCTGTGCGTATCGGGAATTCTCTTGATGGTGCCACTTCTTTCTTCTAAAACTATGTCTCGTGCTGCATGTTGTTCTCCCACCATGATTAAAGCTACTTTTGTTTGTGCATTGAACCGCCTCTCATGTTCACCATGTGGGGTTTTGTCCGCTAAGATTGCCACTTTGAATCCAGGGCTGATCTTATCCATGGCCGATTTGAAGTTGTGGATGTAAGAGTTGTGATGATCCAGCATATATTGTAACTGAAGTACTATGTCTTGTCTCGTCTGCGGAACGTGTTGGCAACGCTGCTCTGCTTGTGTACCATCTGGAACAAAATATATTTGCAGAAATTTAGGCTCTTCGTTTGGTAGAGGGTGTAGACTCTCGATGCGATGATAAACTTGACCCCGAACCTTAAATGTCGGTATGTATCCGGACTCTAATTTCTTTTGTCGTGCCGAAAGAGGTCATCTGGAAACAGGAATTGTACCTTCTAATATTTGCCAGGAAGGTTAAGCTTCTGAATTTTCAATCAGTAAAGTACCTAGGGGCTCGGCTGGATCCATTAACCGTGGCAGTTGAACCTTTCCTCCGTTGCAGCACATACCTGGGACTTCACCTTTCCACTTCTTTGCTTCAGTGTTGACATGTTACACGCACGAAGGATCAAATACATAATCTGCTGATGGGTCGTAATTAAAAGCTGCATTTTCTAAATTTCTACAGATGCGCATTCGAAACCAGTTTCAGAATTGAAAAATCTGCATAAAATCAATTAAAGTTTTAAAAATAATTGTGTTGAATTAAAAAAATAAGAGGATAAAGTAAAAGTAAGTACAGAAAAAATTGGATAGATTAAATTTTAAAATTCGGGCTTCGAGGGACATTCAGTCACCATTAGGATTACCTGTGCCGAATTTCATGGCTGTAAGTGCTTCGATTGGTCTGGACACCGCACACACAAACACTTCCTTTTACAAGTATAATAGTAGATAGATACGAGCTCAAACGATAATATCGTGAATTGTAATCATGGTTAAAATGTGATAAAAGGATTTTGGAATTGAAAACGATTCGAAAAGGGGAAAGTGTTGATCGATTTTCTGTATGATTTTGTATTGTCTTTAGTATTCGTAATAAATATTAATTTTTTAAATTAGAGTTCGCTTCTATGTATGCAACCAAAAAGTTACCGACAATTATTTAATACAATCGAACTGATATTCCGATCATCCAAAAAGTGAATAGTGAGTCATTCAATTGATCATTTATTAGTAGAGTTCATCTATACGACACATTGATAAAAGGCAATGTATTTTAGATAAAAAAAATGAAATTTCCAACCATTTTTCAAAAATTTAAACATTCATCAGGTTTGTTAGACGTTTTTAAACTTTTGGTTGCCCCTAAAATCGTAATGAGGAAAATTTAATGTAGCGCAAAAACTTACATCTGGAATTACCTGAAATTTTGCATGGTCATATTAGAAGTCCTGAATCGATATCCATCAAAATATAGTAAGGTTCCAATTCATAATTTTTTCTAACATTAATTTAATAATTGCATACTAAAAACTATTTTTAAAATAAAATAGTAGGTGGATTTTGTTTGGGTTGCTTAAGAGTAACAAAGTACAAAATATCAGCGCTATAGAAATATTTAAGAAGATATCTATAAAAGTTTAAGAAACTTATTTAACATTAGGAGCTCCAATCTTTCTATACTCATAACTTCGAAACATTAAGACCTAATGACATGCAATTTGGTATCTGAAGTTAAATTTTGATATAGATTTGAAATTGTGTCAAAATGGGGGATTTTTATTGGAAATAATGAAGTTGGTGCTCAATTTAATATGAAGACGGCCCTTTATGCAAATTTTATATATCTGAATTTATTAGAAGACGTTAGTTCCTGTCAAACGCCATATTTGAATTTTCTCTACTGTTAAAATTGTTTGAATGGAGAGGGGTGGTTCGTTTTTTTGCGCGACTACATCAATGAGGTAAGATTTAAACATTTCTAAATCCATAAATCAAATAATTGTAAACCGCTCATTTTAATTATAGGTCATTTTTATAGGTAATTGGTTCTATAAGTGTGCAAAATTTTATGTAGTGTAATTAGCTTTTGAAATCTTGCCTACCTTCCATGAAAAAATACTTGGCCAGAATTGATTCTTCTATTTTTGTTCATAAACGTTTAATGATAGAAGCTCTAGTGTGATTTCTTTTTTAAACTTAACATCTATATTAGAAGTTTTAAATTTGAGAAGAATTCATCAAAATTTTAACTTCTACCCCTTGTGCGTTTAAAGGTGCTCTTAAAAAATCCTGCCTTTTAAATGTTACTTATGAGACATTTACCAAACTCCTAAGATGAAAGTGATTTTATCCTCAAATTTTTAAAATAGTTATTTTCACTTTTTAGATATTTGTGTATACAGTTTAATTAAAAAAGTCTGTCACGATTTACTTTTCTTTTTTATATTGCCATAAACTTATACTCTAACCAAATCCAACCTAGATAAAAGAATTTTTTAATGAGAAGTTCAAACAAATGACTTTGAAAATGAAATAGTTGTCACATTTAGTTTTCATTATTCGACAAGTTGTTAAAAAAAGAAATGGCATTCTAGTTCGAAAGGGAACTGAACATTTTAAGCATGTGAAATTATTTTGAAACTGTTTTACTTTTTTTCGTATCGACGTTGTCTAGTCATTCGCAGTTTTCAAGGAGTTATCTCGTCAACTGAAATCTTTCCGCCAAGTACGAGTATATTTGTAGATTTTGCCTGAAAATATTAAATTTAGTTCTTTAAACCTATGATTTAGGTTTTAAAACTATGTTAGGTTATAGGTTTTAACAAAAATAACACTCGATTATTACAATTATAAAATAATGATAATGAATACAATGATATTTAGGAGAATTTTCTACTAATGCAACTTCCAAGCAATAATAAATTATTTCTTTACATATGTTCTGTCTTAAAGCAATAAATGATTCCTATTCAACTGGGAATTTGTCTGAACCTGCTGTTTTAAATGCTAGATGAACTTCTGACAATTATAACAATTACAATTCTGCTGGTAGGTTTTACAATGAGAAAATGGAAATTTTGTACAAAAGTGAGTTCTAATGACAAAGCAGATACGATTTTGTTAATTAACTAATTGGGTAAAAAAATATGCGAAATTAAACATGACTAAACGTTACTTTGAAAATCAGGTCTATTTTTAGATTGCAGTTACTAGTTTGTCTTGATACTAGCTAGGTTTAACAAATACCAGTAGTGACGTTTTCAATAGAGCCACAATTTTGGTTCAACATCTAGGACAGATAGAAGGCAGATTTAGAATTGACTGCAGCAGATTTAAACATTGCATCGAGGTTTCTAAAGCACTATTCCTCTGTAATGGTGAAAAGTTAATTGTTCCTTTTTGCAATGTTGAACTTGATAGGAACAAAATTTAATTTTACATATTTACATGCAATCTAATGTTAACAAATTCTCACGGGTAAAGCTACATTGCAATCTTCAGAAGGAACAACATTAGTATTTTTCATGTTGTGGACAAAATAATAAAATAATTTTAGTTCTATTCTGCCGGACAACAAACCGATACCAATAAACTGCAAAGAAAACATTCTATCCATTGCAACATTCAGAACTGGCAAAATCATTATCAGAACTGAAAATTCATTCAAATCAACAAGTTTGTTGATTTGAATGCTGCTTATTCCTTCAATACTGCTTATTCCTTTCAAGATGAAGTGGTCACTTCATCTTGAATCTTCATCTTGAATAAAATCGTATTTTAATTTCAGGACATCCCGAATCGTAAAAATATGTTAACAGATTTGAAATAGAGTAAAAATCATGGGTCTTTATGTAACACATGACTAATATGTGTGATTAATGCCACCATATATGTGGACTAATACAAGCACTATCTTTTGATTTCAAAGCAGTGTTTGTTCATGCATAAATATCCTTATCACGAACTTAATACAATTATGTTTGTTCCTTATTATGTAGTATACAGGATCATGCAAGAGGTCTTAGACTAAATTTAAAGGTAGGTCAGGATTATCAAAATAAACTCGTTTTACATATGAACATAGCCGCAAACGCCACCCGTAGTTGCTAGAACTATAGGAAGAATAAAAATGAAGGAATACTAGTAATGTGTAACAACATCTTTATTAGACATAAGTTTACAAGTTCAGAGGAGGTATGCAGAGTTTCGACCACCAGCATCAATATATGCCTCGCAACGTTGACGCATGCCCGCCAGTTTGTCGATCTTCGAAAAACTTGTTCAAAAATGCCAGCTCTCTTACGGAGACATGCTGCTGCTAGACATGTTGCACTAGCGATGAGGTCTTTATCAGAGAGGTAACCCCAGAGGAAGAAATGAATGGGAGACAAGTCAGGTGATCGTGGTGGCCAAGGGATGGGTCCACCCCTACCAATCCATCGTGTAGTTGAAATAACTCCGCACATGCAGACTGAAATACGTGGGTGCCTCGTCTTGCACGTTCTTGCAACGTGAGAATTCCTCCCGCTGGTGGTAATCTCCTGGTTCCAATGACTGGAACCGTTGAATTTGAAACTGGTGTAACAACTCCTCATGTGATACACGCCCCACTCTGGATTGAAGTACACCAATGTGGTGGAAAATAGCTCTTGTACTTTGATTTAGTTCAATGTCTTGTACGACCACTTCCATGGCAGGGCTGCGCTATGTTCGATCCCAACCACAAAGTCTGTTTACTGCGAATGATACCCTTTCGCACAATCGGTGGTGCAAATGCATGATGATGGATCACCTGTCTGTTTGAGAACCAATATCTATACTATTTAAATTTAAGAGTACCAAGAAAATTTCGAAAAAATGAAGTGTTGATGAATCAGGGCGTCATCAGGGTGGAGCCTGACCCAGTCAACACAATATGGTGTTTGCGTGTGGGCGGCAGATCGCCGAAAGTAGCCACACACCCCTCCAAACACTATACGTAGAAAGGCTAAACTAGAAAAGCAAAACAGGCAAAAGGTCAAACAGGTAGAGAAGTCTAGGCAACACGGAACATTCAAGGACACACCAAAGACAAGCACAACACAAAATCACAAAACTATAGAAGATTACAAACTTACCCACATTAACAAACCTCAAATCGACAACAACCCGCCGCAACTCACATGAGGACCGCCAGCAAATGCCCTTCATAACGCCCATAAAAATTATACTATGCATCAGTCAAGAATCACAAAACCAGCAAGACAGAAGTACACCCAGAGTGCCACGGTGAAAAGCGTTTTATTACACAAAATAATAATGTTTGTTGGAGCGTGCGAATTCGAACTCGGCCTTTTAATAAATTTAGAGTCCGATTCTTGTTAATAGAATTGATAGTCAGCAGGCACGTACCCAAAATAAGCCACTATGGTTAATCTCAGTTAAATAAATATTAGTATTTTTAAATCTTCCAAAAATAATCCTATAAAAAGTTAAGGGGGTATTTATTAAGAAGTGTGTTAATAAGATTATTATATTAAAAAAGAAAGTTAGATTTAGAGCTACAAATTTTATTGAAACGTACCAGCTGACTAGCAATTGTATTAAAATATATTTTTTAGAAATATTTGAATCCTTATATATTAATTTAAAAACCGGAAATTTGAGATATCTTTTATGATAAATATTAATATCAGTTTTCTTATTTAAGATAGAAAAATTCAAGTTTAGAAAGACGGCTTTATTATCTGAATTAGTTTTTAATAAATATAATTCATCTGGGTATATCGATTTCCATAGGTTAGCAAAATTACTATCATTAAAAACAATCAAAACATCAATATATCTAAAGGCAGAATTAATTTGTAGGCAAAATATTTTTTTCATGATAATGTAGAAATAAATTAGCACGAATGGATGAAAAATTGGAACCCTGTGGTTATACCCTTAACTTGAATAAATGCTCACCGTTAAAATTAAAATTATTAAAGAGTTAATCAAAAATTCCCAATCCCCAAAATCAATAGTAATTAGATTTTTAAAATCATGGTAATAGTAATTTAGTACATCTTTACGTTTGCCCAGTTGTGTGCCAGTAAATAGGACTTTAAAGTCGTAGGTTAGTATATTATTAATAATATTTTATTTATATAATTTAAAACATGATCTCCAGCAATTCAGGTGTAACCTTCAATTATGGCATTAAGGATAATTTTTAGATATTTACAAAGGTTACCGGGTTTATAATCATAAGTATTTGTACCACAGGTCGGAATTTAATTGGATTTTTTTGAAATTTAGGAACAATAGTTATGTATGTTAAAATAATGATTAGAAATTTATAATTTTTTATTTAAAGAAATAATTTTTTAACAATAGTATTTTATGTAGATTTGCAGAGCTTATAAGCATCCGAATTTTTTGCTCAGTATCAAGCTAATTTAAATAGTTTTAAATAATAGCATAGTAACCTGCTGCTTTATCTACCGGTGTAATTATGAATTTATTTTGTAAGTCTTAATAGCTGGGGCTATTGCCTTATAGTAAAATCGGTGTTTTTCCAGAAGGTGGGAGATTTTCATTTATAAAATTTTTTTTAAGTCGTAAAGTTTCCATTCTGTGAAGTGGTAAATAGGGGTATTAAATTTAGTGGAAGTCACATAATACAGAAATTATCAATGTCTTCAAGGAAACTTTTAAGTATAAAACTTAATATTATAGATAGGTCTGAATTTAGTACCTTTATACATTAATTCCCTTAATTGTTCTTTATCAATAATTCCAATATTACCAGTTACAATATGTCCTAGACTATCATTTAAATATGGCCTATAATTTATATTGCAAAAGCATTCAGTTATCCATATATAAATTAACCTTACTCTAAAAATGGTTATAATAAAATATTTTCCTACCCAAAGATAATAGCCCGTTGTGTTGCTCCAGTGTGACGTTAATTGAAAATACCAATACCTACCCAAAGGTAATATTATATTTAAAGCATTTTATTATATTATGAAATTTCATGGGAAAAATATCCATTAAGTTATTTACAATTTTATTAAAATCAAATTTATCAAAAATTGGGCGTTTGAATCCTTTCGTCATGTAAATTAAATTATCATTAATAGTTTTTCATATTAATTTTAGAAAGTCGATCTTTGTAAATATGCAGTAAAAGTAGAAAATGAGGATTTTTAAAGAGTAGGGTTGTGATTAATTTCTTAAACTTGAGACAAATTCTATCATTCAAAGAAAAAATAATTTTTTAAGGGTTTAAAGTTAACATTTTCAATAAAATATTTTTCTAAAGTTTTTAGGTATTTTGTAAAGTTTGCAAACTGTATTGCTTTCAGAGTTTTTTATTAATACCACTACTTCTACATCCTCTATTCGTTTTCACTCTTGATGTGTGGAATAATGTATGTTACAGTTACCTAAATTAACTTGGTGATTTTTGAAATAAATCAAGGAGCCAGTGTTTTACGTTTTAAGATGTAAATATTTTCTTTAGCCAATCTTAATTTAGTGTTTATAATTTCAAGTTAAGTAATTACATTATTAAAGCCATGTAATGAGAAATGATGGAACTCGAAGTTAAAAGGGAATAGGAGTTATAATTTTTAATATTAGAACGGTGTAGATCAATACGTATGTGCAGGGAGTTACTGGTTTGACCTATACGTATAACCCATACCACAAAGGCTGCATTTAAAATAGTAAATGACATTTGAGGCTTTACATGCAGGCGAAGCAGAGCCGTCTGAGCATCCACTATGGTGGTACTATCCAGTTGAGGGTAGGTCTTACAACGTTTATCGCTACATTTATAAAATGTATGTTTATAAGTATCAAGTTTGCGCGAGAAAGTTGTGCAAATGATAAATACAAACATGAAAGTAAATTGGCATATCGAATCGCGAGTTCGAATTCGCACACTCCAACAAACACTATTATTTTTGTGTAATAAAAAGCTTTTCACCGTGGCACTCTGGGTGTACTTTTGACTTGCTGGTTTTGTGATTCTTGACTGATGCATAGTATAATTTTTATGGGCGTTATGAAGGGCATTTACTGGCGGTCCTCATGTGAGTTGCGGCGGGTTGTTGTCGATTTGAGGTTTGTTAATGTGGGTAAGTTTGTACTCTCTTCTATAGTTTTATGTGATTTTGTGTTGTGCTTGTCTTTGGTGTGTCCTTGAATGTTCCGTGTTGCCTGGACTTCTCTACCTGTTTGACCTTTCGCCTGTTTTGCTTTTCTAGTTTGGCCTTTCTACTTATGGTGTTTGGAGGGGTGTGTGGTCTACTTTAGGCGAACTGCCGCCCACACGCAGAAAACACCATATTGTGTCGACTGGGTCAGGCTCCTCCCTGATGACGCCCTGATCCACCAACACTTAATTTTTTTCGAAATTTTCTTGGTACTCTTAAATTTAAATTCCTAAATTTCTTTGTTTTGAATTATATTGCTAGCCATACTACCTCACTGCCAAAAGTTAAGCACGGAGAGGAAAATGTTAATTTCCGGAAGCAAATCTGAATTTGAGAGGCTGCATTTCGCTGCAGAGGTAGATGGAAGTATGCAAATATGTTCTGTAACAGCCAATCACGGTTTCGTGTCGAGAAATATGCAAAAAAGACAGTTGTATAAGAAGCCAGCCTTATGAAGGGTTAGAGGAGCTTCATGTAAGTGCTGATAAAAAGTGTTTAGAACTTTCGTTTGATTAGTTTTCAAGACAGACGTGTTTCTATGGCTTCCAGAAGACGAATGGCAGATAGTGAGCGCTGGCGTTCTGTGGGACGCATTGAAGCAGGACAATCAATCAGATGTTGCTCTTTTCTTCGGCGTTCATCATTCCGTCATTTCACGATTATGGAAACAAGCCAAACAGTTGTCCGAAGACCTGTGGCCGGCCGCCCAAGGGTTACGACCCCGCGGAAGATCGATATATTGCTGTTCGAAGCGGAATCGAAGAGCGACCTCCACACGTGTGACATCTATGGTTGCAAAGTCCATTGGTAAGGCTACACATGAATGGATTGTACGCCCGGGTACCACGAGTTTGTGTTCCTCTATCCGTCCAATAAAGAGGGGCGCGATTAAAGTGGTGTCGGCAACATGTGAATTGGACTGTGTCTGATTGGGCCAATGTTATGTTCACGTATGAGTCGAGATTTACCCTGGAGCCAGATGACAAGCGTGTAAGGGTCTGGAGAGAACAAGGCACACGCAATCGGCCGCAGAACATCATCGAGCATCGCGAGGTGGAAGCATCATGGTGTGGGCAGGGATTTCGTTGGGATATCGCACCGACCTGCATATCTATAGACGGGGTTCTGTGACGGCTGTCGGGTATCGGGATGAAGTCCTAGAACCCACTATGAGATTGTACGCTGCATCAGTTGGTCCTGCTTTCGTTTTAATGGATAATAATGCGCGTCCCCATCGAGCCAACATCGTTGACGACTACCTGGAGAGAGGGGATTGCGCGTATGGATTGGCCGGCGTACTCGCCCGACCTTAATCCCATTGAAAATTTTTGGGATTCCCTCGGCCGTGCTGTGTCTGTACGTTTCCCACCCCCAGTCACTCTCACAAAGTTGCAAACTGCTCTACAGGAGGAATGGCGATTACTTGACTCTGGGGTGGTTGATCACCTCATGGAAAGCATGGTCACACGCTGTAAACTTTGTATGAGGATGAGGGGTGGTCACATATCCTATTAATGTCGGTTTTGTTTGTTTTGGATTTAAACATCATTTTGTTAATGACTCCATATGACTTCATATTATAATTTATGAAAATTCAATATTGGTTTCATCTTTGTAATTCTTTGTTTTGTTTCATGCATAAACATATTTCTACGTTCCTGCTGCATTCCGTGTCAATCAAAGCTGTACTTGTCGATTTTTTCGCATTTTACCGCTTCGTGCTTAACTTTTGGCAGTGAGTGTGTCTTCGGCGATCATATATGGACAGTACTGTGTTTTGGCTTATGTTCGACTATGTTTATACTCTGGTATATTTTGGCTTTTTAGCCTTCTGGCTTTTTACTGGTCTGCATTTTAAAATTTTGTATGTTTGATTGTTTATTATATATAATACAGATTCATTTGAAGAAAAATGGTTCCAGAAACAAAGTTTTTGTGCAATATTTTATTTCCCTAGGATGTTAGATGAATCTAATTTGCAAGACTCTGTTCCATCTCATGGTGAGGAATCGAAACTTCAAAGCAAAGACTTAAATTCTACTGATGAGAAACTGGGGAGAACTACACTTAAAGTGTTTCTCAGTAATGGAAACTCAAACATTGTTAAATTTGGAGAAACCACTGATGTTAAGGTAAATATTAAAATAGTGTTGAACACATTAAATATTACAAATTATTTTGTTTTATTTGCAGACATGCTTTAAAAAATGCAAACTAAATTTCTTTTCCTATGTTATAATTGCTCACAAGCTTGCAATTAGTGATATTATACATTCTTATATATCACAGTATATTATACAAAACCAAATTTGACTTCACAGTCACTAAATGTTTACAATTTAGAATGTCATTTTCGTAATTGATATGAAACAGTGCTGCTCAAAATGAACTATCCGGTTGTAAAAAAAGTATATTGCCTGTGTAATGACAGATGTTGCCAGCTTACGGTGACCTCAGACTACTTGTTTTAATTTACTGTTCAAGAGAATTCTGATTTTCTTGCTACCATAAATATATATTAACTCTAGATTAACAATTCAAGTCATTAATTATATAAATTATCTTGTTTTTTAATACTGCTTGGCCAAATCAATTCACATTCAGTTCTGATTAGACTATTTTAATGTTACAGATTTTAAATGTAAAATTGAGAAAGCATTTTCAGAACTTATTTATCAATTACCTGTCTCATTTCTAGGATGTAATTAACGTTGTTACAAACCGCCTTTCGGATGCTCCTCGTTCTTTTGAATCTGTTTATGGAATACGACTTCTGCACACTCCATCTGGTGAAACACACTGGCTCCATTCAGATGTAGAAATGTTTCAAATTCTTGAAAAATACTCATATTATCCTGCCGATGAATGGAGGTACAATAAATTTCTTTAGAAATTTTCTAGAATTCCATAAATATTGATCTTTTATGTTTCTGTAACAGGTAGATACTTAGTGTCTTAAGAGAAGGATACTGTTTTAGTTGCAGGCAAAAAATTAGTTTACCATGAATGAAATTGAAAATAACCTATCTTAGAATTGCTTGTTTGATCACAGATGTTCTATACTCCCATGTCCAAAAAACGCAAAATTATGAAAACATGCAATAGAGAACTGTACTTTTTTAGATTAGTTACACTCTTAAACCAATCTGCAATTTATTATACACTACCTGACATTGAAAATGCAACACCCAGAAGGAGTGCGCAGAACTGGATGAAATTTACAGGGTAGACGCAGCTCACCGATTTGTAAATGATGCAAACTGCGCAGCTGTCCCGCGCACGGTGAGTGAAAAACCAGGGAAGGAACCTGCAAAAGTGGTTGTGTCGCGCCGCTCTGTTTGCCAGGTAAATCAAGTTGCAATTTGTTTTTGTGTCTCAGAGGAAACGTCTAGTAGTGGAGAATGCCAGGACGCCGCCAATCAAGACAGTTCCAGCAAACAGACGACTTCACGAGGGGTATGGTGATTGACCTCAAAAGGGCAGGTTGGTTCATACGTCAAATCTCAGCAGATACCCACCTACACGCGTCCACGGTGCACCGGTTATGGCACAGATGGTTGGACCAAGGGAATGTGGCACGTTTGAGGGGTTCCGGTGCAGCCAGAGTGACGTCAGCACGCGTGGACCGACGCATCTGCCGGCAAGCATCGGCGGCCCCGCAAGCCACGTCTGTCGCCCTTTTGCAGCATGTGCAGGACACCCTTGATGCTCCCATATCGTCCAGGACCATTAGCCCCCGATTGATCGCTGGTGGCCTGCACTCATGGCGCCCGTTGAGACGACTACCATTGACCCAACAGCACAGACGTCTCCGTTTGCAATGGTGTCGGGATAGAGCCACGTGGACGACGGAATGGCACAGGGTGGTGTTCTCAGACGAGTCACGCTTCTGTTTTAGCAATGACAGTCGCCTTGTACGAGTCTGGCGCCGACGTGGTGACAGGGCCAATCCGGCCGCATCTGTGGAACGCCATACCGCGAGACAACGCGGTATAATGGTTTGGGGCGCCATCGCCTACGATAGCAGGTCACCTCTGGTCCGTATTCAGGGCACTATGACGGCCCAACGATACGTGGATGACGTGCTGCAGCCGGTGACATTACCTTTCCTTCAGGGGGTGCCCAATGCCATTTTCCAGGAGGATAACGCCCGGCCGCACACGGCACGCATCAGCCAACATGCCCTGCAAGGTAGGTACCCAGGTGCTTCCCTGGCCAGCTGTCTCCCCTGATCTCTCACCTATCGAACATTTATGGGACGTCATTGGACGTCGCTTGCATGCGTTGCCACTGGCACGTTCAGAAGACGATCTCTGGCAAATGGTTGACAGGGAATGGGCAGCCATCCCTCAGGACACCATCCGCACGCTCATTGCGTCTGTACCTAGACGTGTTGCTGCCTGTATCGCCGCTTGCGGTGGTCCTACAACCTACTGATCAGGCGTTCTTGCTGCTCAGTGGCAAGGTGTATAATGTTGCAATAAAGATCACTTATTGCTCGTTGCTGTCTCTCTGTTTCCCAAATTTCATCACTTTCTGCCAACTCCTTGGTGTTGCATTTTCAATGTCAGATAGTGTATTTTCCAATAACTACATGGGTGTTGCCTATCTGACATAGTATTTGTCTTCCACCCAGTAAGTTCAGGGTTGAAATCCCGGTTTGTAAGTGCATGGATGTTCATGATTGTTCCTGTTAGGAGTTACAGCAACTGTTCAGAAATAGCCCCTTCGTTGTCCGAATAGGTCAGTGGTTGGGCATTAAAAAATAAAATAAAACAAATAATTACATGGGCGTATTTGAACTTATTGGTTTAAAACATTTTTCCTATGCCTGCCAAAACTTTTGAAGTATACAAAATGAATTTTAAATGTTATGTAATTCAGGTTGTGTTATTAGTAATGCTGAGTAATGAGAGACTTAGATCAATATGATTTCAAGACTGCTGATTCTAACTAAACAAGCTAAACATTTGCTCATGAATTGATGTAATACAACTTTAAACCATTAGTGTACGAATTCAGAATTTTAATATACATTTAAAATTAATACTTAAGCATTCATTCTATGCAGGAAAAATTTGGAATTTACCCCTCTAAGCTTGAGCCTAGAAGTCATGTTCACTCTTCAGATCATGACAAGATCCATGCCGATCTCTAGTGTACCCTGACTCCTCTGCTGTCTGCTCAATGTGGCATGTTCCTTTGCTTACCTAAACCAAACTGCCCTGTTTAAACAAGTGAGAAAATTATGAGCAGTCTTCTAACAAAATGTCTACTCATGGTAAAAGCAGATATTAGCTCCCGATTCTTCAACATCTTGAGGCATAATTGTGATCCTTCCCACTTTGTCCTTTTGTTTCAGGCCTTTAGTTAACATTGAAATGAGATTTTGCTGTTTGGTATAATGATTTGTACCTTTTGAAAGCTGAAATGAATCATTCAACAAAAATATTTATCCCACTTTTAATCATAATCATTGATTAACTGCAAATTATCAGTTGACACAAACTGTTTTAGAGCCTGCGAAACATTCTATTTTTCTATATATGAGGACAAAACAAGAGTAAAGGTTCTTTGGTATTGTAACGTTTTTGGAATTATATTTTGTGAGTTTTGTCTAAGTACAATGTCACAGTGCATTTTGATTTTGCACAGTATGGGGGGCCTCCTTGATCATACATTCTTGCTGCAACAAATGCAGTACATATTTATTGTTTTTCCAGCAACTTTTTTGCATGGAAAAGAGTGTTATTTACTGAACTGATTCCATCAAATTTAATCTATGAATGGCAGATTTAATTTAAAAATGCAAAAATGGAAATTTCACTTGTTTTTCTCCCGAGCTCTTCAGATGTAGCCTTAAAAATAAAGAAATGTTTTCAAAATAACTTTAAATTTTCTTAGAGTGGAAATCCGGATTTATCAGCTATGCAGGAGATATAAGAATTTGAGTCCTCATAAATTGAGGCCTAAAACTAACAAAACAGTTTAATAATGTCAAAGTAATATTTGATTGTGATTATAATTTTGTAATTTTATGAATATGCTAAAATGCATTTCAAATTGGTAGATGTTGTAAGCATACATCGTAAGCCGTTTTACTCTTCAATTAACTCAGTAGGCTTTTGTCTTTTTATGTTTTTCAAAAGTTGTAATTTATAGAATATTTTACGTAAAATATATTTGATTTTTCAGTTAAACACTTTTCTAAAAGAAATCAAGAGAATATCTAGGCTTTCAGTCTTAAAAAGTACCCCTTGTTGTAACATAATGAGTCGAGAGCATTGCGGTAACAATGATGACACAACCAAAATACAACTATTGGGTCGGTGCTAATGAAATGTCCGGAAAATGACCATCACACTTCGATGGCGATAACTGAAAAATACAGTACCTGACCTAATCGAAATAATCTTCTGAATTGATACTGTTGCCACTTGTCTGACAAGGCCATGATCCCAGAACGAAAAGTCTTGTGGCTGGGATGTGAAGAAGTCATCCACTGCTGCACGGTGAACCTCCATATCTTAGGTGAACCGTTTGCCAGACAGAAAGCGATCCAGGTGACAAAACAGATGAAAATTTGTATGTGACAAGGGAATAGGGGGATGAGGCATCGTTTCATAGCCCAACTCACGTAGTGTCAGCATCGTCCATTGTGTGACATGAGGACGGGCGTTATCTTGCAAGAGGAGAACGCCATGCCTGTTTACCAAAGCCGGTTGTTTCACCATCAATTTCCGGTGCATCTGTCGTAATTCATCACAATATCGTTCTGAAGTGATAGTTTGGCCACTTGGCAGGAAACTGATGAATTATTCCAGCTGTAGACCACCATACAAAAAGCATAACCTTCCTGGGATGTAAGGTAGGCTTGGGATGGCGTCCAGGAGGCTGTGCTTTGCTCAACCATTGTGCAGATAATTTCCGATTGTCATAAAGGACCCATTTCTCGTCGCAGGTAACGATTCGTTGCAGTAGAGGTTCTCTTTCATTTCTGGAAAGGAGCTATGCAGACTTCCAAACGTCTAATCTTGTCAATTTTCAATTCATGAGGCACCCAAGAATCCATCTTTTTGACCTTACCCAGTGCAGCCAGACGGCGAACAATTGTAGTGTGGTGGACACCTAGCTCGACCGCCATTTCACGACATGTTTCCCGCGGTACAGCTTTAACCACACTTAGCAGAACATCGTCAGGAACTGCAACTTCTCAGTGACCCCACGTGTTCTTTTTCAAGTCCATATCTCCACTTCGAAACTTCGCAAACCATTGCTTAATGGTTCGTTCATTGGCTGTATTCTCCCTGAATGCTGTGTTAATGTTTCGAGCAGCAACTGCAGCAGAATGTCTCAGTTTATAGTCTTATAGGAAGATGACTCAAATCTGAGTTTTCCATGTCGAATTTGGAAGCACTTTACGTCCATACAAATTAAATCTGGAACTTGTACTTCACACGCATAATAGCTATTTATATAGTAGCTCTGTGATGTAAGATGCCGGAAGCTTGTAGGTAATTACTTTTAGCTGTATAGTTGGTCATTCCCAAAGCTATTTCTCAACGGACATTTCATTTGCACTGACCCAAAAATATAGGTATTATTGAATACAGGAATTTACACCGTACAGGGATTTGTGTTTCTTGATTGTGGGCACTGTTAAAAAAGAAATAGGGATCGACTCAAAACGGTCGGTGACTATGCCCCAAAAATTCATCAGCACAGTTTGAGTTTTTCAAATCTGCCTTCTCTTGCCTCTCCATTTGTCACTGAGGGACAGTTAATTAAGAGGGGGTTGTTGTACACCCCTTAAAAACATCTGGATGGGAAGGAGATTTTCCTGGTAGATAGGAGTAGTATACCCGCCCGTATGGTGGCGGAAGTGACGTCATCAAAAGGGGGCGTGGCCTGTGACGTCAGGGGGCGGGGTCAGTGACGTCACCGGAAATAGTCGTCTGCTGTAGGAGTTGAGTTGTTTACCTACTGCTGCTGATTTTAGTTTCGTTTTAGCGGAGTTGAGTTGTATAACATGTAACTTTGACCGCCATTTTTTAAAAGTTTAGTTTTTTTGGAATGGCAACGATTTTTTAGTTTTGTTTTCATATTGTCATGTTTACGTTTTGGACTTTGAAATTTTCGTGGTGTTTTACTGCTGCTCATCGATTATAGGTTGCGCTTCGATTAATTATAAGGAAAACTCTGATTATGCCGGTTCGAACCCCGGTGCCTACATAAATCAAAAGTCCTTTATAAAAATAATTAAAGCTTAGTTTTTTATTTTTTAAATACTAATTGATTTATTTAAAACTTGCAATCTTTTGAAATGGAAACAGTTTTGTGTTTCAACGGATTGGCAATGTACATTCGAACAGGATCGAACACGGTATAGCCTGAACCTCGCTGTTGAAACATGATCGAACACGGTAAAGCCTGAACCTCGCGTAGGAATACAATTTATAGACCAATGAAATTGCAGGATAGTTACGTCATCTCGTTTCAACCAATAAGAGCATTTCTCTAGGTTGTCGCCATCAAACCCTGATGCTACCTGATTGGTCGAGGTGATTACCGCTGATAAACTTTTTCGAGTAAAGGGGTTCAGATTCGTTGAGCATTCGCTATCCGTTTTCTCTTCAGCTAAGTTGCTTGTGTATTTCTCTGCTAAGCATTTTTTTTTTCTAAAATGAGCCTAAAACGTCAAATGAGTGAAGAGTTGCCCTTTTTCGACGATATGTACGTTTTACCAAGCAATTGTACACAACCAAGACGTCGATTTGCTAAAGCAGATCCTTCAGGAGCTCCCGGACCTTCACGGACCTCCGGAACCAGCGGTGCACCACAGACCAGAGACTCAGACTTCCCCAGAGACCCTCAGTACCAAACGTTAAAGAAGTGGATCATCACGCAAGAACTGCGTGTGTCCTTTGTGGCTCGCGGGGAGACGGATTTTAAAATTCACCTTCGACGCTTCGACGGTAACCTTCCCACCACTCACGGAGTAACCATGACAATTAGGACCTGGCTGGATTTTGCCCAAAAATTTGCCTTGTTGGACGTTTTAAAAACGGACAGTGGGTTTGTGTCCAACAACGAGGTGTTGGCCTTGGTGAATTTGCATGAGCAGGTAGCGCTGCAGAACCTCTTTTGCTGCAAATGGGGGAATTTTGGCCTGAAATTAATGGCGCTAGTGCTTAGCGGGTGGGAAATAGACTGTATTTCCCAAGAACTCGAAATGTTGAAGAAGGAAATATCAGAAGTAGAAGACAACTTAAATGTTTTATGTTTTAAAAAGTGATTTAATAAACTTTGTTGTTTTTACTTTAACTTGGTTTTCTTATTTGTGTTCTTTGTAGTTTATTATGTTTTCTATTTCAGGGATAACTTTAATTATTTGCAGATTAGTAGGTTTTCTTTTCCAGGGATAACTTAAATTATTTGCAGATTGTAGATTAGGTTTTCTTTTTTTCAGGGATAACTTTAGTATAAATAGGTTTTCTCTTTTTATATTTATCCTTTTAGCAGCTGAACATCATGGAAGAAACTTATAAGAATCCAGCTCTTCCAGGTAGTTTCGGAGGTATTAATACTTTACAGCGTGTTTTGAAAGGACGTGCTAGGACAAGTGAGACTAGGAAATGGTTGCAATCTAAAGAATCTTATACGTTGCATAAGCCCCTAAGGCATAGTTTTCATAGAAATAGAGTCATAGTTGGAGGTTTAAATGAACAGTTTCAAGCTGATTTAGTAGATATGCAAACACTTTCTGTTGAAAATGAAGGTTTTAAATATTTACTTACCTGTATTGACATTTTATCCAAATATGCATGGGCCATTCCCTTAAAAGATAAAAAATCTGATACCATTGTTTCAGCTTTTGAAAAAGTATTTTCTGAGCGTGTTCCTCAATCTTTGCAAACAGATGCTGGGAAAGAATTTACAAACAAACAGGTTCAGGCTTTCTTGAAAAAGAAAAATGTTCATTTCTTTACTACCCATAATGAAACAAAGGCTTCTGTAGTTGAGCGTTTTAATCGCACTCTTAAAACTAAAATGTGGAAGTACTTTACTGAAATGAATACCAAGAAATACATAGACGTGATTGATAAACTAATGCATAGTTACAATCACACATGGCATCGTAGTATTAAAACAGAGCCTTCATCAGTGACAGAGGAAAATGAAAAGAAAATTTGGCACACATTATATGATAACCCAAATTATCATGTTAAATCGAATAGTTCAGATTTGAAAATGGGGGATACAGTTCGCATAAGTAAAGCTAAGATGATATTCGAAAAAGGGTATGAACAAAACTGGACACGAGAAATATTTACAATTTACAAAATTTTAAACAGGGTTCCTATCGTTTATAAGTTAAAAGATTTATCAGGGGAAGAGATTAAAGGAAGCTTTTACAAAGAAGAATTGCAAAAGATTACAGATTCCGGATATTATCCAGTAGAAAAAGTTTTAAAGAAAAGAAAGCGTCAGGGGAAAACGGAATACTTTGTGAAATTCCAGGGTTATCCTGACAAATTTAATGCTTGGGTTGAGAATGTCAAAATGATATAAATAGAGCTGTCACCGTACTTACCTTCTCATTTTCACTGTACGATGTCGTTCTACATTACACTTCCCAGCGATAGCTCTATCGAGTTTTATCCTGGCAACACAATGTCTCACTTCTACACGAAACTCCCTAAACGTCTGGAACTCTCAGGAGAATGGGAAGTAGGATTAGTTGAAATGATTTATCCCAGAATGTGGAATAACATCATTGATGGTGAAAATTCTTTCGAATATGATTTAGGAAACGGAGTAAAAGTTAATGGAAAAATAGCTTGCGGATTTTATGATTCTCCGATCGATATTTTAAATGCATTTCCAAAGCACATAAAAATTCAAATGAAATATAACAAACACACTAAAAGGGTGATGGTGCAGCTCACTAACGGTGCAACGGTGAAATTATCCAAGGGATTAGCTGAAAACTTAGGTTTTGAACCTAATAAAGTGATTGGAGAAAATTTTATTCCAGGAAATGGAGGCCCAGATAAAGTAATCACTGAGAGTCCTTTTGTTGCGGATCCTAATGTTGATTTACATTTGTTGTACGTTTACACCGACATCATTCAGCCTGAATTTGTTGGTGGGATCTTAGCTCCTCTTTTACGAACTCTGACAGTGAAGGGAAGAGATGGTGATATGATTCAGGAACAATTTGAGAGACCTCATTATTTACCAGTTTCCAGAAAAAATTTTGACTCGATTGAAATCATTATAAGGACGCACACTGGTCGTTACGTCTCATTTGAACGCGGAAAGTTGATAGTGAAACTACATTTTCGCTTGAAACAAATCATATAAAAGAGTGTTCCTTTCTGAATTGATTCATTTTTCATTTTCGCATTCAAGAAAAGAAGTAGCAAAATGTTGGTTCCTTACACGTGTTGTAGTAAAAAGTTTGAAGATTATTATTCAGAGCAAATTGGAAATGGCTTGCCCTACTACAAAGGAGTTGTTTTTCAGAAAGGGCACGGAATAGGAGGATTTTTTGCAAAACTATTTCGCAGAGCATTACCTTTTTTGATTAGTGGTGCAAAAACGGTTGGAAAAGAAGCTTTACGGACAGGAACAATGGTTGCTAATGACGTGTTATCAGGCGAAAATTTCAAAACATCAGTTAAAACGCGTGCAAAAGAAACTGGAAAAAAATTAGCAAGAAAGGCGGTTAAGAAAGCAGATGAGATGATTGGTCATGGAAAGCTTAAAAGGAAGCGCAAACCCTCGAAACGTGTCATTTCATCAAAAACCAGGAAAGTGGTAGGACGTGACATTTTCAACTCGTGATGGCTTTTCTACTAAAAGATTCTCCAGAATGTGTGAAATCAGAACTAGAATTATTCTCTTTACCTCCAACACAAACTGTCATCGAGAGAGGTCAGTGGGTTGAATTTCACCCCCTAGCCAATGTTTCTGGTGGAAGCCCTATCGAATTCAATGTCTCTGGAAGCGGAGACGAATACCTCGATTTGTCACAGACCCAATTATATGTTAAAGTGAAAATTTTAAAAAGTGACGGCAAACCCCTTACGGATGACAGTAAAGTAGGCCCTGTAAATCTCTTTCTGCATTCCATGTTTTCTCAGGTGGATATCAGTCTAAACGAAAGACTCGTTTCCTCCAGTAATAACACTTATCCATACCGAGCCATGATAGAAAAATTACTGAATCATGGTTATGATACTAAAACTTCTCAATTGTCTTCAGAACTGTTTTTTAAAGATACCGCAGGTCGTATGAATGTTTTTGATACAGCAGATGCTCAGCCTAACGATGGATTCAATAAACGGGCTGAAATGTTTAAGCTAGGTGCATCGGTGGATATGATTGGCCGTTTGCACTTGGATATGTTTCATCAAGAGAGACTCCTTTTAAATATGGTGGATGTGAAAATTAAGCTTATACGCAGTAAACCGGAATTTTGTTTGTTGGGAGACGGGGAATTTAAAGTTTCGTTGGAATATGCTTCCTTGTTTGTTCGTAAAGTCAGAGTGAGCCCCGGTGTTGTTATAGGACATGCAAAAGGTTTGGAAAAAACAGCAGCTAAATACCCAATCAATAGAGTACTGTGTAAAGCTTATTCCATTCCGGCTGGTAATATGAGTTTTGTTCAAGATAACATTTTTACGGGACAGATGCCTAACCGCATTGTGATTGCCTGTGTCGATAACGACGCGTTCAACGGACACCATAAGAAGTCACCCTTTGAGTTCAAACATTACAATATGAACTTTATCGGTGTGTATGTAGATGGTCAGCCCGTGCCTCACAATCCTTTACAACCCAATTTTCAGAAAAATCACTTTATCAGAGCTTATCAAAACTTATTTACGAGTTTAGAAAATAAAGGCTTATATCTTTCACGGTCAGAATTTTCGAAAGGTTATTCTTTATTTTGCTTTGATTTATCCCCAGATTTGTGCGATGGTTCACATTTAAATCTTGTTCGACACAGTAACTTAAGAATAGAAATAAAATTTGGAACTACGTTACAGCAAACAATTTCATTGTTGGTGTATGCTGAGTTTGAAAATCTAATCGAAATCAACAAAGCTCGTAATATACTTTATGATTTTGGGAACTAATGAATTCATCACAGATTCATAGAATCTTATCTCGTGATTCTATTTCGGCGAGATATTATGGTGGTGTTTATCCCTCAGATAAAATACCAACTATTGAAAAGTTTCCCTCTGCAATAGTACTGAATACTGACAGGCATTATGAAAAAGGTACTCATTGGTTAGCTGTATTCGTTCAAGATAAACACACAATTGATTTCTTCGATTCCTACGGATTACCACCTGAAGCGTACGGAAGAGATATTTCAAGATTTATCCGGATGTATGATCAAGTAATGTGGAACAAGACTCCATTTCAAAGTTTTACCTCAAATGTATGTGGACACTATTGTATTTACTTTATTGTAAAACGATGTCAAGGAATGTGTATGAAAACTATTATTTGTCAACTTCAAGAACAAAAGAAGAATGATTTTCGAATATTTCAATTTGTTAAAAAGAGATATGGTGTAACCATGGTTTTTAAAAAATAAAAAAAATTTAAAAACATTATTCATCTGTTTTGTTTTTCTTTATAAAGCTATTTACAGGTGGTTCAACAGTTAGTTTATCTTAATTCCTCAAAAGAAATGGACGTGACTAAATGTGTTCTAAGTAGTTTACTTATTCTTTCTTACTTAAGTTTTTCAGGCATTACTCTTTGGAGTGACCTTCACTGGCCAAAACCCATTATCGATGTTCAAAATAAAACAACCCTTGAAATTTACAACATTTATCAAAGTGTTGATTCCATAGGCTACATTAAATGTCACGATTTTTCTGATTTTTACTATTCTAACCCCGATTGTGGGAACAATACATGTAATTGTATAAAGAACTCGTTTACAGTTTTTGCAAACCATTGCCTAGAATATACTAAAAACATTGTTGATTCTTTAAGTGAATGTGGCATTGTAGCTAATACCATTAAAGGATGTATATACATGCTGTGTAAAATATAAAAGGTGATGCAACTATAAAAAACTCTTACTTACTAACATGGAGCTTCCGAGGTTAGTTCACCCTTCCACGTGTCTCCTCAGTGGGCCTACAGGATCGGGCAAGACAGTTTTTGTAAAGAAACTAATTGATGATAATATGTTTAATCCCATGCCCTCAAGCATAATTTACTGTTATGGAAGTTACCAACCCCTTTTTAAGTCTATGAAAAATATCACTTTTGAAGAGGGTTTACCTTCAAATCTAAACTCAATTCGAAATGCATTGATTATAATCGATGATTTAATGGTAGAGTTGGCAAGTGATTCTCGCTTAAGCAATTTATTCACAAAAGGTAGTCATCACCGAAACCTTTCCATTATCTTTATTACCCAAAACCTCTTTCATCAAGGCAAGGAAATGAGAAGTGTGCATTTAAATTCCCATTATGTCGTTTTATACAAAAGCCCTAGAGATAAAAGTCAGGTATTGCATTTAGCAAGGCAAATGTTTCCAAGAAAAGTGAAAGCGTTTCAAGAAATATTTGACGACGCTACTTCTACCCCCTTCAGTTATTTGCTAATCGATTTGAGACCAGAAACTAGAGTACGGTTGCGGACAGGAATTTTTCCAGGTGATATACATTACGTATATGAGCCCCGCTAAATCATTCGACTCCGTGATTTTGTGAACGAAACATGACTTCCCCTATTGTGCTGGATTTTGAAGGTTTTCAAATGAAATCAAACAGTTTTGTTATCAAAGAATTGGCATTTTACTCTATCAACGAAGGTTATCACGCATGCTGGTCATTTTTACCCCCTATGCCTTGGGAATCGTTATCTAGCTTTCATCAAAAGAGTTTTGCCTGGGTTATAAGAAACAAACATCGAATGCAATGGAACGGTGGAAAATTACCCTACAGTGCGCTGCGTGATATTTTGCAATATTTGTCTTCAGTTTACTCTACTATCTATGTAAAAGGATCTGAAAAGATTGCATTTTTAGAAAATTTAATGGGAGGAATCCAAAGATTAGACTGCCCAAAGGTTCACCACTTACTCAAATCTTCAGTTAAATGTTGTCATCATCCAATAGAATTTCACAATTGTTCGTTAGGCAAAGCGAGTGCTTACGCAGCCTATATAAAACAAAGTACACGAGAAAAAGAAATCACTTCATTACAGGATGCCTTCAGAGAAGGATGTAGAATATTTAAAGCTTCTACAGAAAACTAAGAAAAAATCGAAAATTCTGAAAAAGTGCTCAAATTGTATGATTAAATCTATTTGCGAATGTGTGCTCAATTTACTTAAGAGGAATCTTCCTATCAGTAAACGTTCTAAAAATAAATTATCCCCTTTTAAAAAAACTTTGAGAACGCTTGCTCGAAAACGCGTACCTTTGTATACGAAAAGGCGGCTGTTAGTACAAAAAGGAGACGGTTTCCTATCTTTTCTCATTCCAACTGCCTTAACCGTTTTGTCAAGCCTAATTCATGAAACATAGCAAAAAGTTTGCACTGGTACCGTTAGACCGTATGCAAGAATTTGAAGAAGATCACTTGAGTGAACTCGATACAAAAATAAAAGAAATTTTGAAGAAAAAAGTGAGTGATGATGAGAAAGTCAAGTTATACAATCAGATTTTGCAAAAATACATTACCTTTCCAAACGTGAATGCTGTCAAGCCTGTTGTGCACGATCCTAACATTGATATGAAAAATACAGAGCCTGAAGTAGCAGAGCCGGAAGTGCACCTAGATATTCTGAAAACTGTTCCTGTGAAACATAAAAATATTGCGAAAAATATTATAGAATTTCTCCAGCAACACAACATATCATGGAATGCGGATAAGGAACTTGTTATCAATGACCAAGTCATTGCAGGATCCGATATGATTCATCTTATCAATTACTTGCTGAGAAACAGGACACGAAGACCGGAAGCTTTTGAAAAGTTTAAAGAAGTGTTAACCCTACACAAATTTCCTGAAGAATATGTGAAAAACACTTATCTGAATAATTTGAAAACAATGTATGCTAAACCTAAAAGAGTTGTTACAAAAAAGCCAGCGAATTGGTTAAAAATGTAACTTTTTATAGAAATAAAGATTAAATTTTGATTCATTTTAGTCTTGTTATTTGTCTCATGCATTATAATTATTTTAGAAAATAATATATACAATAAAAAAAGAGTCTATTTCCACACCACTCGTATGGAGTAAGACTCGTGGCGTGTTCCCCCAGCGAGGTTCAGGCTATACCGTGTTCGATCCTGTTCGAATGTACATTGCCAATCCGTTGAAACACAAAACTGTTTCCATTTCAAAAGATTGCAAGTTTTAAATAAATCAATTAGTATTTAAAAAATAAAAAACTAAGCTTTAATTATTTTTATAAAGGACTTTTGATTTATGTAGGCACCGGGGTTCGAACCGGCATAATCAGAGTTTTCCTTATAATTAATCGAAGCGCAACCTATAATCGATGAGCAGCAGTAAAACACCACGAAAATTTCAAAGTCCAAAACGTAAACATGACAATATGAAAACAAAACTAAAAAATCGTTGCCATTCCAAAAAAACTAAACTTTTAAAAAATGGCGGTCAAAGTTACATGTTATACAACTCAACTCCGCTAAAACGAAACTAAAATCAGCAGCAGTAGGTAAACAACTCAACTCCTACAGCAGACGACTATTTCCGGTGACGTCACTGACCCCGCCCCCTGACGTCACAGGCCACGCCCCCTTTTGATGACGTCACTTCCGCCACCATACGGGCGGGTATACTACTGATAGGTACAACCAGCAGTCAGTGGAAAACCGTCAGGTGTTGACCCCTGACCCTGAGCCGTTACTATGGATGTTACAATTTAAGCATGGGATTTAATTAAAATTATTTAATGTATTTGTGTAAATTGTTACATATTATTTTTTTTTCTTAGGTTAGAATTGAGGGTTAGATATATTCCTAAAGATTTGAGAGACATGTTTGAGAAAGATAAAGTCACATTTCTATACTTTTATGAACAAGTAAGTAGTATTTTTTCAGAAATCTTTCTTTAACCCTCTGGATACGGAACCAGCCGAAAGTTTCTAGTTGCCTCGTTACGAATGGCTCGGATTCTTTTAGATCTCAAACTCCTGAAGAATCGACTGAAGACATTGCAATTTCCGTCCCCTCTTTTCTGTGCAACAAAGAGACCTGCACGTAAATAGCCCTATCACCGTTGACAGGAATGTCGGAGTTCTTTACGGGGAGCCTCGCAAATCGTTAATACACTTAAAAGATCAAGGGAAGAGTTTTAGTTTAGAGCACGCAAAAAAGCATTTCTTATCTTGCAGTGAACTTGTGAAATCTAGATTATTTCCTAATAAACTTACGACACATAGGAATCATAATAAAAAAACTAAAGAAATTATATAAGGAAATTAATACAATGGCCCGAAATCAGATATCTATAGAAAAAATAGTCAATAGCATATTGCAAATATAGAATTGGAAGTTTAAAAATCGTAACTTGAACAATTGTTCTAATTTTAGGGGGCCATAAAGGTATAGAATGTAATTATATTTGTTATATTATCAATTTCACATGATAGATGGAAATTGAAAAATATATGTATATGTGCATACTATTTTTCAAATTGAAAATAAAAACAAAGATTTTACCAGTTGTTAAAATTAAGTTCCACTCTCAAAATTTCGAGGATTAATCAAAAATCGACCACAATTGGGTAGATTTAAAATTTGTAAGAATTCAATGGTCCTTCCTGTACTTGGCGAACCTTTTATACTGTTTGACTTCGATTGGACAGATGAGGTTTTTATCAGGATTTTTTGAAATTTATTTATTTTAACATTTTTCTCTTATTTTTTCCACTTTGGTAGAATAATCGAAGAAATGTTTTTTTTTATGTTTAATTCAGTTTATCATTTGTTCATTTCTAAGATTAATTTTAAAATGAAGAATGTATTTTTTACTTTAAAAGAATATTTTATACATTAGGCTACATTTGTATATATGAATAAAGCCATAAGAAATTAATTTCTAATGTCATACACTAAAAATAGAACTTGGATCCAATTAGCTGGAGTTTAGAAAGCTAATGATTATAATATAATTAGTGAAATATGAATCTAAAATTATGACACTCATAGATGCATCAGTAGAATGACACATCAGTAATCTAGCATTTGTATCAAACTAATTTTCACATCACCTTCGAGGTATGGTTTATTGATGCATTTTCCCTTTTGCAATCAGCAAGACGGATTCCCAGGCACAGGATTTTTATACAGTAAATCAAAGAAAATAGTCTTGATAAAGACTTTAGATAGGCATTGAGACCACGACTTGAAAGTAGGGAACGATGGCAAAGCTTGTCTGATCAGTATAAACTGAGTCGAGAATGCTGAATATAGCTGTGTGGAAGCAGGTTTCTTATGTTGTGATGCAATCTGTCCCCATAAAAACGGTGCCGAAGCCAACTTGTGGGTCCTTGGAGTGTTGATGACCATACCTATTAAAGTCACCGCTGCCCTTTCAGTTTACCCGGGAAGTATCTGTACCTTCTAGGCATACCAACGACCCGACATTAGAAACCACACCATCTGGTGATAATGGGATGACACACATTCCCTCTCCTCCTGGAGGAAAGCATTGTGAAGGCTGTTTTTGGCCTGTTCAGTAAGTTGCCTGTAGGCAGTATGGCAGGCTCCCATAACCAAAGAAGGAAACAATATTCTGTATGCAGAGGATTAATTTTAAAATTTATGTGGTAGCAATATTATTGATTATTATCAGTTTAATTTAAACTTAATATAATAAAAGTTGTATATAAATATGTTTTTTCTAGATATTCGTTTTGGCTATATTCAACAAAAGTATAACAAGAAATTGCAATTTGCAGGGTTTCTATAGTCCATGAAAGTCCTCCCAAAGTACTTGAATTTTATTTTTCTATTTCAAGCCCTGGAAAGTCCTTGAAAAATGCTAAAATTTTGTAATCCTTGACTTTTTCCTGGACTATTTTTAAAAAATATCTACAAGTTGACTATCATTTCATACATCTTTCATTTATCTCATCTTCCTCCTTTTAGTGATTGCATGATGCTGTATCATTTAATGCATCAAGTGTAAAATAAGTTTAAAGGTTTATTTTACAAATACACTATTATGCTAACAAAATGTGTTCAAGGTAAAATATCAGGAAAAGCTTTAATAATGTTATTAAACTTCATTAAATTTAAGGGACGTAACTTAAATATTAGTATTAATGTTTTAAACAAAAATTAGACAATAATCCTCTTAACAAATCTGCCATTGAGGAAATATAATCTGCTGATTTAAATAGACAGTTCGTGTGAATATATATTTTCTTGAGTACTCTGCCTGTTCCATGTCATGTTACAAGTTACATGACTGCCACATAGCTAACTGATTGAATAATTTAAAAAATAGATTTGCATATTATAGCCAAACTTCCATCTTGTATTGTAATCTGCTTTTTAGAAATAGTATATGAAACTACTAGGTGATGCTCATGCTTTTAGGTAGAAACTTTTAAGCTAACACAACACAAATTGTGCACCAAATGCGCTTAAAATTTTTCAAATGCTTCTTCCTACTCCAAGTTGCTCCAGAAACGCCTTTTCTGAAAACTGCCAAATCTTAAATTTAGGTGACAAAAATTAAGATTTAATTGATTTGTTCAAAAATTAAAATCTCAAATCGTAATTTTAATAATATTAAATTTTTATGTCTGTTTGGCGCCATTTCGCATTTAGATATTGCCAAATTGGTAATTTGAACAGCAGACTGAAGCTAAACAAAAAAGTATGGTGAGACTACAGTTGCTTTTTCTCTTATGAATTGCAATCATGAGACTTTATTGGGCAATTTTCTCCACTTTTGCACTGTTTAAACAGGGTTGCCCCAATCAACTTAAAAGGTACTATTTTTCAACCTTGGTGATTGTCATCTTTTCATAGCAAGAATGTTTCTAAAGATACTATTTAATGAATTTGCGACTTTTCAGAAGTTTTGCCAACCTTTTCTGTAAAAATCATCCCTGCCGCCAATATAAGTATCATACAAATATATCAGTTTCTTAAAGAAATGCTCCTCACGGGATTTATTTTCTTTAACATTCTGGTTACTGAAATGACTCAAACAGACGAGATTTTTCCGTCCTTTCATTATGGGTGGGTCAAATAGTTCTGTTCCTCATAATCCTAAAGGAACGGGCCACTGGGTTTTGTGACAATTGACTCTCGTATCATTTTCTGTACATGTAGAAAAATAGCAGACGATATTGAATGACTAAAGGAAGACACACTTTTAAAATCTATCCAATTGTTAATAAATGTATTGAAGCTAACATTTTGAATAGCAAGATTCTAAGAAATTAGGATGTCTAGTTTATCGGAACCAATTTCTTAAGTGTTTCTCGTCCTGCAATATTTATTTTTCTCATTAGGCCTATTTTGGCATAATTATTGAAGAAATAGTCTGCATGAAATTTGTTTCATTTTCCCTCTTTTTTCAATTTGGAAAATTTGATTTCAAAATGAAAAATTTAATTTTTACTTACAAAACTAAAAAACAATTTTGTATACTACGCTATATTTGTGCATGAAAATAAAGTAATTGGAAATTAGTTACACACATTCTCATTCTCCTGGAGAAAAAGGCACTGAGACAGCCGACTTGGCTGGCTAGCCATAATATGGATGATAGGCCAAGTTACAAAACATTGTTTCAACGTTCTGCATGCAGTGAGTTAAGTAAACACGGGTTGGAAAACCCTGAAGTACCCTAAGGATCTACCTCCTTCAGTTTTACCCTTGCATGTTCCTCTACATTTTACTTTGGGATTCTTTGACACCCCCTTGAGAAGCCTTTCCCCGTTCTGTTACTTTCAGCCTCTCATGGGAATAGTGTTTGTCATGCGTGGAGACTGTGTCCCTAGGAATGTGGATCCCGATAGTTGAAGGACGACTTACTGTCCCAACTCACTGCTTCAGGTAAATGTGAGGTGTGCATAGGTCTTGAGTATATCAAGTGGCTGGTCAGTTCATTGTCCAGGATTATATAAGCAATCGGTCACTGGGCAACACATTGAGGGTGATATCAGCTTCATCAGTGATCCGTTATCATGTAGACCTTGTTTGCACTGGGGCAGTCTCTGCATCCCCTTGAACTTGGTGGGTGGTGCAGCAGGCCCTGAATTTCCTTTTAATATCAATTATAAATGTGATACTTCTATGTCTTCCTCTAGAAGGAAGCAACAAAGCACACAACTTTCCTTCTCAAATGCCTCTTTTTGTTGTCAAATTTGTTAATGAAAACAAATTTAAGTGAAATGGAACTTTCTTCTCATTTCACCATTCCTTATACATAAAACATTTTAGTTGAAGTTAGTTCAGGTTGGTAGTTAATTAACGTTGCACTGGAGCAACACAATGGGGTATTGGCAACAGCCCGGGATCAATCCAGAAGGGAAAGATCCAAGTACAACGTCTCATAATTTTGAACCATGGTCAAATGGCATGAAGTTAGTTCAGAGGCTCAAACAAAACTTCTATCTAACTCAACCACATTAGGTTCATTTACTGCTTGTATCACACCCAGTAATTTTAATTCACCGAAGGGAGTGATATCTAATCCAAAACTATTTCCCTCATTGAAGGAAGAAATTCTGAAGAACTTATAAGGCAAGCAGATTCGTGGTGTTCATCATATTACCATCTGTTCCCAAAACCCACAACCCTCTCTAAACACACCTAAAACTATGAAATAGTGCTCAAGGGTTGGCAGAGTATGACAATTTAAATCAAGTTACTTTTATTAAAAAAATTGCCTTAAATCAAAATTTCTGTATTAAGGTTATTGACAATGAAATAACTATGAATAAGATGCATATTATTTTATTCAAATAAGTTAAGAACTATATCAATTAAGAAAAGTAGTCTTATGAAAAAAAAATACATTTACAATGGAAAAAGTTTTCTGCAGTATCACTAAAGCATTCCAATTTTGTACATAATCTTTATAATTGGGAATTTTAATATTTTCATTTGTTTTGTGTAATATGTTGGTTAATTTTATTTAACTTAAATTAGGAAATTTTATGATTGATCCCTAGGAATTCTTTAAACTGCTAGGATTGTGTACTTATGGAATTAAAATTCGTAATGAAAGTTAATTCACCCATCTGATAATTGAGCTTGTTTACAAAATAGATTATGTATTGAAGCAGAAAGCTATTTTAATGATTATGATGACTTTTTTATTGTGAGCTCAAAATTCCACTCAATTGCCATGTTCTGGGGAATGCTATTACTCTTATTCTATGCTGTTCATAGAGAAAAGCTTTATTTTCTTGTATGTTATGTATAAACTTTTGTGTATCTTGGAATATAACTTTGAAATATTTATTGACACTCAGAAAATTTGAAAAATGGGCATTTGATTTCAATTTATGTATATTTTCATGTCTTCTAATTTTTTTTACAATTTAATGGGTCGGTGCGAATGAAATGTCCGATGAGAAATAGCTTTGGGAATTACTCCCAATCCTTAGAGTAGTTACCTACAAGCTTCTTGCATCTTACATCACAGAGGTACTATAAATAGCTATCATTCGTGTGAAGTACAAGTTCCAGATTTAATTTGTTTGGGCGTAAGGGGCTTCCACATTCGACGTGGAAAACTCAGATTTGAGAGCCCTCTTCCTTTACGAATTTAAACTGAGACATTTTGCTGCAGTTGCTGCTTGAAACATTAACACAGTATTCGGGGAGAATACAGCCAATGAACGAACCATTCGGCGATGGTTTCGAAGTGGAGATATGGACCTGAAAAACGAACCACGTGGTCACCGAGAAGTAGCAGTTTCTGATGATCTGCTAAGTATGGTTGAAGCTGAACCGCGGAAAAACACGTGAGATAGCGGCTGAGCTAGGTGTTCACCTCACTACAATTGTTTGTCATCTGGCTGCACTGGAAGGTCAAAAGATGGATTCTTGGGTACCTCATGAATTAAAATTGACAGGATTAGACGTTTGGAAGTCTGCATCGCTCCTTTCCTGGAATGAAATAGAACCTCTACTGTAGAGAATCGGTACCTGTGACGAGAAATGGGTCCTTTATGACAATGGTTGAGCAAAGCACAGCCTCCTGGACTCCACCGTTACATCCCTGGAAGGTTATGCTTTTTGTATGGTGGTGTACAGCTGGAATAATTCATCAGTTTCCTGCCAAATGGCCAAACTATCACTTCAGAACGATATTGTGATGAATTACGACAGATGCACCGGAAATTGATGGTGAAACAACCGGCTTTGGTAAACAGGCATGGCGTTCTCCTCTTGCAAGATAATGCCCGTCCTCATGTTGCACAATGGACGATGCTGACACTACGTGAGTTGGGCTATGAAACGATGCCTCATCCCCTATTCCCTTGACTTGTCACATACAAATTTTCATCTGTTTTGTCACCTGGATCGCTTTTTGTCTGGCAAACGGTTCACCTAAGATATGGAGGTTCACCGTGCAGCAGTGGATGACTTCTTCACATCCCAGCCACAAGACTTTTCGTTCTGGGATCATGGCCTTGTCAGACAATTGGCAACAGTATCAATTCAGAAGGAGATTATTTCGATTAGATCAGGTACTGTATTTTTCAGTTATCGCCATCGATGTGTGATGGTCATTTTCTGGACATTTCATTCGCACCGACCCAATACTTAATAACATGTTTTCACAAATAGTACTTTTTGCATGCTAAATATTAATGAGAAGTAGGAATTTTGTCATGAATTTTTTGCATGTGCCTTTTATTTTCTACTGGTGTCTATGAGTCTAAAAAATTTACCATGCTACATTTCCTAATACAAGAATGTTATTCATCAGAAATATTAATTTTGAACATAAATCAAAACTATCTGGAAACTACACTGATTTGGGTTTTTCTTGTCCAACAAGTTGAAATTTATACTGGCAAGAAATTTATTAAAATAATAAAAATCTGATTTAAATCAATTATGTTAAAAATATATTTTCATTCCCTGCGTGTACTAGATATTTGTAATTATTGAAGTGGGTAATGAATTAATTAAACTCAAAATATTGGTGGCATGTTGTACTTGTTCCCATTAAGGTACATAAGTAAATTTGTGGTAGGTACATACTGATGGGCAAAGAATTAAAATCAGTCATACTTTTAAAATATTTCATAAATTTACTTCAAAATGCCTTAAAACTGGTCGCGAAATTGACAAAATGTTTGCACCAAATGGTCAAAATAACTGCTCTTAAATGTGCTCGAAATAATACATTAACAGTTAACACTCTTGTATTTATATATATTTTATTTAATTCAGTAGTATATATACTCCATACTTTATACAAAACTTTTTTTTAGGTTAAAAATGATTACTTGCAGATTAATACAAATGTGGATCAAGAATTAGCCATTCACTTGTGCTGCATCGAAATACGGTAATATAGATTTTTGTTTGCTATGATTATTTAATATAGTACCATTATTTATTGTCCAATGCCATAAATTATTTTTAAATTTTAGAATGACTTTTAGATTAACTAAAAATACACATTGTATACATATTGAATGCTTAGTTACAATTCTAATGTAATCACGATTGGATTTCATTTTGAAATAATTAAAAACAATTATGCCAAATGAAAAAAGTGAAATCATTCTGTTTATTTCGTAAGGCTTTTAGTTTAGCTTATATGAATCTTAAATATTGCCTAAAGTTAATGCTTGTTTTAAGAGGGCTGTCATAGGCAACTAAAATTTGACTTTTGCTACTATTTATAACCTTGGTGCTACTTTTCTTTACATAAACATTCCAAATAATCTTTTTAAGAATCATAGCAACTTTTGATAACTTTTTTGTTCAAAATCATCAGGTCAACATCCAGATACTGATTGTCCACTATGCACATGTCTGGAGTAGTTTTTATAGGAGGGCCTCGATAAGGAAAAATACTGCTATGAAATACGTACTTATAGTGAAGCACTTTCCACAAAATAGAAAATTCTTCACTTCTGAAATGTTTTATTCTGAAATTTTGGCCTATGAATCAAATCCATACAAGCAAGTCCATATTTTCTTTAGACCCTCTCCTTCATAGAGGAGAGATTAAAGTTCCCTATGGTCCCCTTTGATTTGAACAATTGGCTCCGATTGGTGCATGGGAATGATGTGTTTTTCCTACTGAAGGAAAACCAAAAATAGGCAAAGAGGTTATCCACCTAGATAATAGGATGAGTCCAGATCTTTGTCTCCTGTAGGACTTTTCTGGGAATTCTTCTCTACCCCTCCTCAATGAAGGTTTCAATGGCCGAAAGATTTCTTGCTGTGTTGATGCACCAACTGGATTACTTCAATCAGTGAGATAGATGTAGTCATTCTATTTCATAGTAATCCAGATGCTTATTGTGTTGATGATACTGTAATTTAAGTGACAGGTGCAATGTTTATTCTTTATTAAATATGTGCACTGTACAGGAGAATACAATCCAACTAGTGTAATGATAACTTTCCCAAATTTCCTAGGGGAAGGAGGTGGGAACATGAAAGTGTTTTTCTTTCCAATGGGTCAGATAGTCTTTTTGTTATCAATTGTTTGAAAGATTCATGCTGTGTTGATGCTCCAAACAATTAAATGATAGTTATAACTGCTTGTTCAAAATGATACCCGAAGTCTCATTTAAAACTGAAATACTTTAAGGGCTGGGGTAGAGTTCTGCAGTGATGAATTAAGTTTTATTTTATCTTCTGAAAAACCAACCAGCATGGGATTCCTTGAAGATTTCTCTCCTTGGTATGGGATTATCTAAACTATCTTTCTTACAATAGTTTCTTATCTGCTTGACCTCTGGTCTTGTAACAGTCTAGTCTGTTACATAATCATATGTTGATTCTTTTACATTACACCTTATTTTGATTTATGAAAGCTTCATTTATTTCAATTCAAGATATAAGCATTTCAGCATTATGATTAATACAATGATAATCCTTCAAATAATACGAAATTGAAATGCTGTTATACGTTATTTTCACAACTAAGCAATACATGCAATTTTGGGAGTAATAAGGTCATTTTTAACTGTCAACTTTACACTGATGATGTCCCTATTTAAAGTATTTGACACCTGAAAAAATAATTTTATGCTTTTTTGTTCAATAAGTTGTTTGCAGAAAGTGATGTTAGTTGTTGTCTTGTTCGATAGAATAGCTTATTCCAGTGTTTCCCATTTAGGTGACCTGTATTGTACTGTAACGTTTTGTTTCCATAAACATTCTATCATCAAAATAATCTGGATAAAAATCTGATCTTCATGTAGGATAAAATTATAGTAGATTGACGAATATAATCAATCCTTAAAATTAAATATTTGTAATTTTTTGAATGAAATATTTTTCTTGTTCTTACACATCTAAAATCTAGTTGACTTTAAAGTCACAAAAAGCTTTGAAAATATCAAGAGATCAACTTCAGAGTGGTGTGGCACATGTGCTAAACAACTTTCTGCCTCTTAAACATCATTGCTTGAAAAAATTTCCACTGAGAGACGAAAAGATCAATTCACTTCCTTTCATACACTACCTCTGATATTTAGTGTTATATGAGCACAGCAATGTAATGCAACATAGAATACGTAAATGGCATTATATACTACACACACTGGCCAATGAAATAGAAACCTGGGTTCAATATTTTATTGTACCCCCTTTTGCTCAGATAACAGCATGTATGCATTTACAGATAGATTCTACAAGGTTCTGAAGTCCAGAGAATACCATGCATTTGATACATAGACCTTAAGATCTTGTCAAGTGGATGGCAGAGGAGATTACTGTTGGTTGCATCTTTCCATCGTTTCCCAAACGTTCTCTATAGGGTTAAGATCCTGGCTTTGTGGTAGCCAGGGAAGATGTCGGAAGTCAGATTGGTGTTCCATGAACCACTCGAATCTTGCATGCGCAATGTATGGTTGCCATTATCATCCCTAAAACATCCGTTACCTTCAGAGTAAAAATGTAACATTGCAAGGTGTACTTGATCTGCCAGGGTGTTCAAGTATTGCATGGCTGACTGTACCTTCCAGGAACTCAAGGGGACCAGTTTCAAACCAGCAGAACATGCCCCATTCCATGATTCTCCCACTAGACCCTTGAACTGTGCGAAGGCAAGATGGCTTCATAGGATTCTCACCAAACTCTATGCCTTTGATCTGTTAAACAAGGTGTGGCATGATTCGTCTGACCTCATCACCTTTTTCCAATCCTCAGATGTCCAGTTACATCTTTCTCGACACCACTGTAAGCGAACTCTGACTTTCCTCGCAGAAATTAGGTTTCCTCACTAGCATGCGACTGCCTATACCCTGGTGGTTAGTATGCCCCTGGCACTGAATAGTGTTGAGATCAGTCACCTTACATAATTTTAGTTGATGAACGTTAGTGGAAATGTTATTAAAAAAGATTGTTACTGATTTTCTTTTCACTTTTTAACTGGAGTTTTGGTTTCATCTTTCTAAGGCCCTCTCTCAATATTTAATTCAATCCATAGTAATGTTCATTGGGAGACTTGAAAAATTAAGTTTCTCAAATAGAAAGAATGTTTCCAATTAATAAGTTATTAAAATTTTCCCATGTACAGAATTCTAAAGCAGTCCGAACTGAAATCTAGTGATTAACAAATTTTAGAGATGTTTTCTGAAATATGTTTCCAAATTTTAAATGCTTCATATCTCAGAAATTTTGATTTTTTTTAATTTGTTACTGAACTGGCATTTTTCATTAAAGGTTTAAATTCTATTTTGTTAAATTTTTTTAGGTTAAATTTCTTGAGAAACATGCTTACTGAGTAAAGCATAGCTAGTAGAAATCTCTACCCCCTCTTTCATAGAACTGTATTTTTTACTTAGTGTTCCACTTGTAAAATAATAGATTACGATGACACACGAACAAATATATTTTATTCTTAAATGCTATGTGGGGAGAGAAGACATGCATGCATACATTTAAAAGTGGTTACATGTTTTCTTTGTAAAAATCTAATAAGGTAAACAGAAAACTATTATTTTAGCACATTATAAATTAATGTTTCTGCTACACTCTTGTTTTAAATAGGAGGTTTTTCAAAGACATGACACATGTTGCATTAGATAAAAAGTCTAACTTTGAGTTCCTTGAAAAAGATGTTGGATTACATAAGTTCCTTCCATCACCTGTGATAACTAGCAACAAAGTAAGTGGAAAAATCTTACAAATTTACTTGAGTGGTTCGTTTTCCTCTATTTTTCTGTGTCATTTAGTAAACATTGTAATAATTTAAAATGAATTGAATTAAATATAGTTCATAGTTTTCGTTAGCGTTGTAACAATCATAAAAATCACTGAACAGAGCAGTAGTGTAAGAGATCTTAAAAAGATTCAGCCTTAAGTAAAATATTTCAAACTAGGAGACTCGCACATATCATCTGTGCTGAAGTTTATTGTTTTATCTATGGACGACAGTGGCACTCCTTGTATTTGCACCTAATTTAAATTAATTTGCTATGAATATAAACATTGATATGCACATTTCATACCTTCAAATGAAATAAAGTTGATCAGAAACTTAAAACAGCATTTTGTGTACTTTCTGATGTTAATTCGTATTTTCATTAAAGTGCCCAGAAAAAAGAGCACACCTCAGTCATGTTACTACTATTAGTGTTTGATTATCCACTTCAATTACATGAAATTCACTTGTTCTAAAGTTATTTGGTATCCCATGACATTTAAGCCAATTTTCGTGTTTGCTTACATTTTCTTTTCTGTCCTCTTCTATCTTCTGAATTCTCATTGTTTTCTCTCATCAGACTGTTGAGGTATTTATTAGAGCTCTTCTGTGTATTTTTGCGGTGCTATGCAGTTCCATAGCTCAAATCAAGCATATTTAAACTGAGCAACAAAATTGGCAAATGAATCCAGTAGTATTTGATTTTGTGCTAAAACCACTCTTGATTTTGAACAGAAACTTTAACATCTTGAAACATAGCTGGTAAGACGTCTTCCAGAAAAATACATTAACTTCTGTCATCGAATCGATGTTACAGATATGGCCCAATCGAAAAATCGTGGATGTGTAGTGTGTGGGTTAGTGGTTGCCCCCATGAGAATTGTGGGAATTAAGAACACTCTCGGGTGTAGTATTGGCCTGATCTGTGCTGGGAAGTCAGACTGCAATGCAGTCTGCTGAAAAACCAATGGCAGAATTCTATGCATTAGGATAGTCATCTGTAATATGTCCTCACATGCAATACTCTCCATACAGTGGTTAGATTCACGCTTACACTATGGGCAATAGCTCTTGTGCTTGTATCGGGTCTTTCTTCAACCTCTCCCAGAATACGTTCTTCCATTTCTGGAACTCGTAAATGTCTCATGACCAGTATCATGTCTGCTGACTGAATGATCCTCTTTCACTAAGCCCAAACATTTTATGATCCGGCATTTGCATGTTGGATAAGTGTTCAATCTTAGTGTTCCATTACCATTGGCAGCCTCATACATTAGATGCATGTCTACCTTCTATGAATATGTAAAATGGTCTATCACATGTGAAACCTGCCTTTCAGCCTCTTGACCCAACGATGTTGAAGTGTTGCAAACCAAACTGCACTTCAGCAACGAAAAGTCCACCAATCCTTGCATTGATGCTGCCAAGCTTGCATTAATGTTGGTCGAATCTTTAAGCAGTCATTGTAAATAATCATTGAAAATAAGTAGTTGTTAAATAATGATGTAACATTTTGTTTCATTTCCTGAACAATTCTTGTGTTTGCCTAAATGCATCACTGTAAAAAAATTATTTTTTTAGTGTGCTCCAACACCCCTTGAAGTTTCTCCCATGAGTTCCAAATCACCCTGTGTATAGATTGACAGGTACTTATATGGGTATGCATCTTCAGATGCTGAATAATAGATGTTGAGTTTCAGATACAGGGTGGTTATAATTAAACAGGTGCTTTAAATCTATAGAGAACTGACCATTTTTGGAATTTGATTTCTCAAATAAAAGTTGTTCAAAAATTCCTACTAGTGTGAAATGTGGCCTTAATGTTACTTAACAATATGCATATTACATAAATTATGACAACTTTGGGTGTATAAAGGGTTGCAAACTGGTCTCCATTTGCATTCGAGATTATGATGCTTATGTTACCTGATTATGCGCATTACTCGTTAACTTTACCAATGCTGCACTCAAGGAATTTTTATATTTAGACCTTGCAAAAGGTCCAGTAATTAGTAATCTAAAAAATTATTTATTTCTTAAAAATATTTAATAAATCATAAGGAAAGCATACACACCAAAGTTGGTTGAATTTTGTTCAGTAGTCCTTTCCATACAGAACTCCCAAACAACTCCTGTTTGATTATAGCCATCCCTGTATTTGAGGGATGAGAAGCATAGAGGATAAGTGATGAAATTAAAAACTTTGAGAGAAATGCAGTGAGGGATACCGGAAGCATGAAACTAGTTAGACTAAAATATTAGATTCGATAAATGTTTTGCTTAGCGATTGAAAGGAAAGGTACTTAAAATACACTGCTGGCCACCGTAAATGCAACACCCTGAAGGAAGCATGCAAATAATATGAAATTTACAACATGCATTAGCGGAGGTGAGATATGCAAATGATTAGAATTTCAGCGCAGACGCACATCACGCGCGCCTGTGGCGCCACTTCAAAGCGCTATTTAAGGCTTGGAGATTTCGACGATTTCAAGTACGGCAATTGTGTTTTTCTTGTGGTTTTTTCAAAAAAACGATCAATTATGCCTCGTAGAAAACAGCGATCATCTTTTGATCAAGTATCCGAGTTCGACAGAGGAAGGATAGTGGCCTACCGAGATTGTGGATTATCTTTCAGGGAAATCGGTAGTCGTGTTGGACGAAACCAAACAACTGCAATGCGGATATGTGATCGTTGGATGCAGGAGAGTACGACGGACCGACGTGTTCCATCGCATCCACCTCAGTGCACCACTTCACGTGATGACAGGCATATTGTGCGTATGGCAGTGACGGATCGCTCAGCCACATCACGAACCATAGCACAGCACATTCAGTCTGTACCGCATCATCCAGTGTCTGCGCGTACCATTCGACGCCGTTTACAGCAGAGTGGTCTGTCCGCAAGACGTCCATTGCTTCGTCTACCCTTGACGCAGAACCACAGACGTTTCCGCCGCCAATGGTGCGATGAAAGAAGGATGTGGACGGCAGAATGGAATGAAATTGTCTTTACTGACGAGTCACGCTTCCGTCTGCAACACCACGATGGTCGGATTCGAGTCTGGAGACACCGTGGAGAGAGGATGCTGAACAGCTGCGTTATGCACCGCCATACTGGTCCTGCACCGGGTATTATGGTATGGGGCGGTATTGGATATCACTCTCGCACTCCTCTAGTACGCATTGCCGGTACTTTAAACAGCCAGCGCTACATCTCCGAGGTGTTGGAGCCAGTTGTCCTTCCTTACCTTCAGGACTTGCCCACAGCCATATTTCAACAGGATAATGCGCGACCACACGTGGCACGCATTGTCCAAGGGTTCTTCGTCAATCGCCAGATTGAATTGCTTCCCTGGCCAGCTCGCTCTCCGGATCTTTCGCCGATAGAAAACATGTGGTCCATGGTTGCTCAACGATTGACCCAGAATACATCCCCAGCTGCCACACCAGATCAACTTTGGCAACGTGTGGAAGCTGCTTGGTCTGCTGTACCCCAAGAACACATCCAAAGTCTCTTTGAATCAATGCCGAGGCGTGTGGCAGCGGTGATCTCCAACAATGGCGGCTACTCTGGCTACTGATTTTGGCAGGAACCACACTTCACAGAAGTCTATAAATTTAATCATTTGATACTTGGTCAACATGTTATCTACAAAATAAATTTTGTTGTGATATCTCTTGTCTTTCTTGGTGTTGCAATTTGGGTGGCCAACAGTGTACATTAACTTTCATTTAGTGACAAGTGCATTCTGGTATCTGCTTCTAAATGAAACCTCCTTTCAGCTATGATTTGTGGCATTCATGAGAAAAATCTCAATATTTACTCTGAATCATATTTCTTCATACAAGGAACTTTTTATTTTTTGGCTGCAATAGTAAGATGATTATATCCTTTAAATACCATTTCACTTTCCTATGGTAACATCTAGCTTCTACATCAGATTTTGACACCCCTTCTTACAAGGGTTTATCTTTAAACATGGGCTTCACAACCCTGAGGTACCCTAGTAATCTTTCCTTTCTTCTGTTTTGCCCTCACTTGCCTTCTATATTTTACTTTCCTCCTTCCTTATTGTGATTTCCTCTTCAGAGGCAGAGAGCTCTTCCTTCTTAAGGTCTAATTCCTATAGTTTCTAGAAAGGCCTGATTTTTTATTAGTTTCTAAAGGCCACTTAAAAACCTCAATATTTACTAGCAGTCCATTAAATTTTTGAAAGTCTTAATATTTAGATGTCTTGTAAAAACTTTATTTCAGCTGCATACAAAAATCAAGGTCGCTGATACTCATTCAAGATCAAATATCGTCAAAAATCAATAGCCATTATGTTTATACTCGAGCTAATAATTGATATTTTAAAACTGGGCCCATGAGACCCAAAAGCACTTGTGAAAGTTTCTACACATGTGCACTCACACTTAAATCCATTGTGATCGACATGGAACGTAGCCTTAGGCAAATGAAAAATGACATTGAAAAGGTCCTAATTTTTCTTTTGCTTGAAGAGTGGAATCCTGAATTACATAAAGATTAAAATAACTAATTTGATTTTTATTTATGATTGGAAAGATTAGCATGATTAAGTATCATGGTATGCTGATTTAAATCAACTAGATTTAAATTGCGATTTAAATCAAGTGATTTTTATTTAAAAAAATCATTGTTTTAAATCAAAATTTTAAATTTAATTTTCCTTCCTGTATTAAGTTTATTAATATTGAAAATGAAATAACTGGACAAGATACATGTCATTTTATTCAAATAAGTTAAGTAGTCTGTTTATGAAAAAAACAGAGTCACAATGAAAAAGTTTTCTGCATTATCACAAAAGCATTCCAATTTTGCACATTAAGAATTTTAATATTTTCATTTTGTTTTGTGTAATATTGGTTAATTTTTGTAATTGAAATTTGGAATGCAAAAGTTAATTCGCCAATCTGATAATTGAATATGTTAGCAAAATATATCTATTGAAGCGGAAAGCTATTTTAATGATTATGATGATTTTTTTTATTGCAAGCTCAAAATTCCACTCAATTGGCATGTTCCAGAGAATACTATTGCACTTATTCTATGCTGTTCAGAGAAAAGCTTCATTTTCTTGTATGTTATGTATAAACTTTTGTGTGCTTGAAATATAACTTTGAACTACTTATCAATGCTCTGAGAAAATTTGAAAAATAGGCATTTGATATCAATTTATGTATATTTTTGTCTTGTCTCATTCTTACTATTTGCTTACAAATAATATTTTTTCACAAGTACTTTTTGGAAGTTAAATATTAATGAGAAGTAGGAACTTTTTCATGAATTTTGTTGCAAGTTCCTTTTATTTTCTATTAGTTACATAATTTTTTTCTCAAAAACAGTCTAAACCAATTAATTACTTTATATAAAAATAACTGAAGAAATTCTATACATTTTATTCATATATGATAAATATAAAATGCAAAAAATTCTGAAATTTGTCTGATTTTTGATGAATATTTTACAAAATTTTTTTCTATGGTGTTAGTGGTATCTTGCAACCTTATTTATTAGGTATCAAAAATTTCATGGTACTGGTTAAGGGTAAAAAATCAAACTAATCTAAACCACTCGAGAACCTGATAGAAAACATTGTTCTTATGCTATTTTATGCCATTTGTTGTGCTATTATGTGATTAACTTCACTAATTTCTGTATCATGTTCAAAAATTTACCTTGCTACATTTCTTAATATCTTAATGTTATTTATCATAAATATGAATGTTCGACATAATCAAAATTATCTAAAATCTACTCTGATTTGCGTGTCTCATTTCCAACAATTTTAAACTTGCATGGGCAAGAGATTAATCAAAATCGTAAAAATTGGATTTCAATAAAAAATCCGATTTAAATCAAATGAATCCGACTTTTATGGTTTCTTAAAAAGATCATGATTTTTCATACCCTGTTAAGTATATTGTTGTATAATTCGTATGAACAGTCGAATATGAAATGTTGATTTCCAGTAAAGTTTTTAGCATTTCTAAGAGAATGCAGGATTTTGTCCTCCCATCTTTTGAATTTCATAACTAATACATAATTTTCATCACCCATTCAAGTGCTGCACTTAGATATAGAATATCCTCATATCAGGCTACATGTGTTCCTCAGATATAACTATCATCATTCAATGTTCCATCATAGTATTCTCAAGTATGTATGTTTGTGTTGATTGAGAAACTTATGTTTTTCCTGACAATACCCACTTATGATATCTGCTGTTACAAAAGGTTAGATTTCCTTGTGTAGCATACAAAAAACTTTAGATACTAATTTAGCAAATTCTTGTATTGACCTTCTATTCCTCCTGTATATTTCATTAATAATCAAAATTGCAAAATTTGAATTATAATTCCTGCCAAATACATTCCGATATAAACCTCCAGTACCATCAACATCGGTAGACTTAAAGGTACTCATCCATAAGTATAAAAAAATTACCTCTAATAATCAATAGAAAATTTAGCATATGCCAGATTTACAATTCCGAAACAGGTATTCCGCTATCAAAGGAAGCCTAGAACAAATTTGGCCTAACATTTTCAGTGATTTATGAAACAAACTGATGTGCCAAACCTTAATAAGATCTTAGGCCTTGTTTTAAGCATCTTGAGCTCAAACATCAATACTGAAAGTTTTTTCACTGATGAGTAATAAATGAACTGACCACAGAAATCAAAGCACCTTAAAACTAATTAAGTCAGTTAAAGATAGTTCTTAATCGATTATAGTTGTAATGAGAGTTTTTGAAATTTGCACAAGACAAAATACTTAGTTCTGTAGCATCTGTGGACAAATTCAAATAAGGAACTTAGAAGTAAGCAAATTGGTAAATTTTTATTCTATATTGTAACCTGTACATTATATACAATGTAACTCAATTGTTTTTTAATTCCATGAGCAATTGTTGGAGTGACGCTGGTCAACTTAAAATGCATAAAATTTATCGCAACTAAATCTCCATTAAATTCATGGTTGACAGTTGGTCACCCTACTCTGAATACATCCCTACTTTGCAGACATCCTTCAACTGAGTATTGAAATCAGGTTTCACAGTAAATTTCTAGTATTGATAAGTTAAAGTTTACACTCAGCAATACATTTCTAAAAGTATAGTATTCTAAGTTATCATTTCTGAAAGATCCAACTAAATACTACATAACATGAAAAACATTAACTTATGAATTTACAAGATTACTTATATATATATATATATATATATATATATATATATATATATATATATATATATATATTCATGTTGATTTCATTCAAATGTGTTCTGTAATCAAATGATGTACAAAAGTCATCACTAATGGACCTTCTAAATAAGAACATAAAACTGAGTGCAGTTTTGTTGAAATGTTCTGTGCATTTTGGTTTTGATCTTTTTCTGAAAAGATGTGCAAGAGAAAAAAAATTTGCAGTAGTCAAGTGGAATATCTAAAAAGTAACTATTTTCTTCTTTTATACTTTCATTAAGATCACAGTAATTATGAGTTGAAGGCAATGTGTTGAAAAGTCAAGTTTTTCTGAATCCCATGAACATTTACACTATATTTACATATTTTACATTTTGAAATGAATTTAAATTCTTGTTTTTCTTATTAATAAACTGAATGGTGCCTTATCAGCATATTCACAAAACATTTTCACTTGATATTTTCTGATAGCAAAAGTGAGAACCCAAGTCCTGTGCATTGTCCCATGAATCATCCAGAGAAACGACTATATAGTTTTATTTATCTTTCATACTTTTTACTCAACCTATCACTTCATCTATTTTAAGCCAATATTCATGTCAATACATTTTAATCTAATATTTGCTATTTACTGTTTTTATGTTTGATTAATGTTTTATTTCCATGTTCTTGAAAACAAAAGGTTTTAGCTACCTGATTGTATTTTGTATTGTGCTGTTAAAGCTCTAATCTGCTTCTATTAAATTTTACTTGATCTTACATTTAGTACAGCTTATTGGTTGTGGACCTTATTCCATTAAACCAGTGGTCTCCAAACTTTTTCACTTGAGGGCCAGATTGAAAAATCCTGGAAGTCAGGCGGGCCAACAACAGACATAAATATATATACATATATATTGCATGCTGCATCGGCTGGGTTTCCGCGGGCCGGACTATGACCCTTCGCGAGCCGGGTCTGGCCCGCGGGCCGTAGTTTGGAGACCCCTGCATTAAACCCAACCAATCACACATCCATAGCTGGTGCAGCTGATTATAGAAATTATTGTTATGGATCAAGACTAATTTTTTCCAAAACATTTTCGGTGAAAGGGTGCAGCATTTTTTAGAAATAAAGGGATGTTAGTGAAAGTGCTTAAAAATCAACCTGACATTTACATGTTACTCTCATGCTAACAAAGCCAATAGTTTCACAACCCAATATATTTCATAGGGCTAACAACTTTGAAGCTCTCTCAAAATGCGCTTTTTGTCATTTATACCCCTTTGCTTTCAACCTCATTGTTTAAAAAGTTGTGTTTGTTCTTTTGAGCTTTTATGTATTTATTTTGCATTTTGTTTTTCAGCCCAAAACTCTTCGTAAAATGATTCAAAACCAATTCAAGAGGTTTGCTTCTCTCTCAGAAGTAGACTGTATGTTCATGTTTTTAGATATGGTTCATCCCGTTGTGAAATTTGATCAAGAAACTTTCAAATGTGCTTTGGGGGTAAGTATTTAATGTTTTATTTCTTTACCATCTTTTAAAGGAAATACTAGGTTTTTGAGTTAAAAACAGACAGTACATTTTCCATGTCATGATCGGACCCTACCCCCTATGATTTTGAAGAAGCTCTCTTAGAAAATATCTTAGGGACTTATGAACTTTTGCAAAGTTTCAGCTCCATATATAGCTTTATTCGTGAACATTGCTCTTTTGCACAGGGGAAAATCAAATTCCACAGAAATCAACTGTGATACATTACTGCTGCTAATATAAGATAGCTAGAACACTGAAACTAGACATTCTGGTACAATTTTGTCCAAATGAAGTTCTAAATGCAATACTTTTGTTGCAATATGAATTCAAACTTGTCGAAAATTTTCATTCGAGTAAATTTTTATCAAATTGTAGAAAGCCACAAGTATTAAACAAAAGATTTTGAGTAGCCGATTTTAGGTCATATCATAGGCTATCCATTGCAGAGTTCAAGTAGCATATTCTTGCTTACGAATCCTTATATTGCCTCTTAAAAGTCAATTTCATCAGTTTTTGACCCTTTGAAAGCGCATGCTTCAAAACTGATGCCTGCAATTTAATAATCATTAGCACATCATTAAAAAGCTCATTTAATTACATTATAAACTTATAATTTAATATCTGTAATACTGTATTGCTAAACAAATGTGGTTCAAAATGAGTGGTGAATTCTGCACGAGCTACGAGAATCTTTGAAATTATTACACTGTAAAAACAGTGCAATTCCGTACAAATAAAAATATGATTTGCTATGTAATTTTTAATAGACTGCCTACATCCTTACTGCTACTTTATGGGGGGGGGGTGCCAATTTCAGTTTGTACACCTTGATGAAATGGCATTGAATGAACTGTGCATCCTGTCAATATATATGGTTTGCTTACACGTGCTCGTTTTAGCTGAATTGTACAATTATCAAGTGTTTAGTAAGATTGTGCAATTTTTGATGAAATTTAAAAATGAATTTTATATTTGGTTTTCAATAGATTTCTAAGATTTGTGTTTGATATGCTAATTAGGGATTCTGTAGTTTCTATGTGAAAATATCTTATTCTACCGACTACGAAAAAATGAAATATTAAACATTGGAAAATCTGAATTTTCCAGTCTCAATATTTCTGAATTTTCCAGTCTCAATATTTCTGAGTTTTCCAGTCTCAATATTTCTCCTATTTGTGTTGTGCAATAATAACACATTGAATCATACCCAAACAGATTATGCATTTTCAAACCACAACTAGGAAGCAAATCCATTTCCATAGGGTTGTGTTTTAAAATTGGCAACAACTAATAATAGACTATATTATAAAAGCCCACTAACCATAGAGCAAAAAGTCAAATTCTTTAAACAATATTAATCTTCTAAATGTTATAAAATTACAGGATTGGATGACTCAAATTGATGCATCACATGAACAGTATTATCATTCTCTCCCTCTTAAATTTTCTAAGCAAATTTCCTGATCATGTTTACTTGAATTGCCCAATGCTTATCTTTGAAACAAAAAGTTATTTCAAATCCTTAAAAAGGTCCTATTCCTGCAGAATTAATGACAAAGTCTTTAATATTGCTATTGATTAGATTTGTTTCCATAAGGAAAGTTTTGAATCGCTAATACATAAATTAATATTAGATCTTATTTGTTTTCAAATCAAAGGAACGAGTTATTTTGCATAAATAACAAAAAAGAAATAACTGCACAAATGTGGAACCCTTTTGAGGTAAAATTTAATCAAATAGGTTGTGCCAAGTGCATACCAGGTGTGAAAAAAATCATTAAAAAAACCGGATTTGTTTGATTTAAATCAGATTTAAAAAAATTTAAATCTGATTTTTAAGATTTCAATTAATTTGTTACTTCTATATCTTTAAACTTGTTAGGCATGAGGTATGCAAATCAGTGTATTCTAGATAGTATTGTTTTATGTTAAAACATTAATATATGAGTGTTTAGGAAAATATCAGGACACATTTTTGAAAGATTAAAAGAATTAATATTATTTTTGGGTCTTGTTGCTTTTAACCTTTTATTCAAAGTTTATTTCACGATACAAATCCATAATACTTAAAAATTCTACGTTTCAATATTTGGGAGATAAAATTCAATTTTATAATTTAAAATTTTTGAAATTTATAATAAGTATATTATAACATGATAAAATATAATTTATATTTTAGTGCTGGTAAATATTAAGAAAAATCTTCAACTAAGCATTTGAGCAATCACTATAGTAGTGAATGTGTTTAATGTACATGAGACTACTAAAAAGCACCTTTAATTTTGTTGAAAATCTATGCATAGTGATTTTTTTAATGTATGCAATCACTTGCATTGTAGCTATGCTTTCGATTTCTGCATTATCTTAGCAGTACGTAACAGATGGGTTTAATGTGGCTTTCTCCAATGAAAATCTGGAACATCATTGTAAAATGGAGTTTTATGTCTTAAAACAGATAAACCCAATTGAGGCTTGAAAGCAATAACAGTTTTCGTGTCAGATTTGGGAACATTCTTGAACTGGGAGCGTAGCTGAAGGAGGTTAGGTAGGTAAACTCTCCCATGATGCCTTTTTCCTTTCCTAAAAAACTATTAATGCTTTGAAAACTTAAAATTTTAATAAGTTTTAAAAATGAAAACCTTGATAAAGGTCAAGAAATATAATCTTGCACCCTTTAATTGTTTTAAAAATAATAAATAACTACATTTGTCCTGAATATAAAATTTGAAGTTCTGAGGTCAATGATACATTTTTTGTTAATGTTAAATATTTATGTACATATATCTATCAAAAGTTAATAACCTGTTACAAGTTCATAACTAGAATATCAATGTACAAATAGCTGCTGAAATGATCAAAGTTTTGAAAAACAAATTAAAACATCTGAAACAGTAAAAGTTAAGTTAAATGTTAAATAGAAGCTGAAGGAATTGCAGAACTTTAAAAAAAAATTCCATACACAAAAAGCATTTAAAAGGGGAGCTTTCATGAGAAAATTATGTGAAGATGAACCTATTGATAAAACAGAAAAGCATTTAAAATAGGTTCTTGTTTTTACCAGTTGATGAAACTGATCATGGCTTTCGGTGCATACTCAGTGGTAATCTATGGAGTTGTGCCAATTTCTACCTTAATGATTTGTTGCCAAATTCGTTCAAGTTCCTTGCCTTATGTTCGGGCTAAGCCAGCTAAGAATTAGTACATTTGTTGCATGTTTTCAAGTCATACATTGTAGGCATCTAGCATTAAATAGTAAATAGAGAAAGATTTGGGCACCACAAAATTAAAACCAAGTACTGCAGTTAGTATAAGTGTATGAAACTTTTTCTTGTTTAAATACTTAATTTGTATAGATGTCTAGTCTTTGAAGTGTCAAAATTGATAATTTCATCAACTCTTTTATTACAAAGCATGGCTAAAGAACTTAGCTCCTGTATAGTTTTTGGGTAGCTTAATATTTTACATTTAAAGATCATTTTGATGTCAACCATAACCTGTAGCATCAAAAATATTTAATACGACAATTATCCACAAATTTTTCTATTTTTATTCTGTAATAATTTGAATGATTCTCGTAGCTTGTGCAGAATTGACCACTTATTTTGAACCACATTTGTTTGGCACATACTGAATTACACCAAAACTTAATTATAAGTTTCTAATTGATTGAAATGTGTTCTTTTGAGTTATGTGTGTGCTAATAATTATTAAATTGGAGGTGTCAATTTTTTTCAGCATATGTGGTAATATTTAAAAGGGTCAAAAATTGGCGAATGACTTTTGAGACAAATTTAGGTAAATACATAAGTGGGAACACTACTGCAAGGGATCGTCTTTGATATGACCCTAAATCAGCTTCTCAAATTCATATGTATAGTAATTGTGGCTTGTTAAAATTGACCTGATTGATTGCTAATGACCTGGATGACAATTTTCTGCAAGTTTGATGTCATATGGTAACAAAAGTATTGTATTTAGAACTTCATTTGTACTCTGTATGAATTCTACTGATAAATTGAACCAAAAGGTGTAATTTCAGTGATCCAACTATTGATTAGGAACACTGAAGTATGAAATTTGAAGATTTTCTCACTTTTCTCTGCTAAAGAAGCATTCACAAAACTGGCGCTGGTGCTGTAACAAAACTATGACGCTAAAACTTTGGAGAAATTCATGCAAGTTTTGTTAAGATAAACAAGAAAATTCACTAATAATTGATTTTGCATATGCTTGAATGTATGAAATTCTGAAAGTTTAATCAGAATCGAAGGGATCAAACGGGAACCATCTTCAAAATTTGACCGTTACATGTGGAATGACCAGCTGAACACTAATGAATCATCAATTTCTGTCCTTTTTAAGATTCTATCTTTTGTTCTCAATTGCTTAACTTTTTGTATCTAAAGTTTTTCAATTGAATTTTCATATCACTAGTAACGTAACATCCTTTCCCTGTAAGTTACTGGATTTAAAAATGTTAAAAATCATGCATTATAATAGTTTTCTGCATTAAAAATTCAATGCATTGTGATAGCTTTCTGGTGATATTTTAAAGTTATTTTATATATAAATAGATGGGATATAGCACTAAATTTGTCAAGTTTGATGTTTTTATGTACCCTTTCCAGAGTTAAAAATCTGACTTGTGTAATCAAGTGGCATCTAAAAAGAATTAGGTAAACAAGAAAATTCATTGATAATTGATTTTACATATGCTTGAATGTATGAAATTCTATAACTAATGTTGTAAAGTAATACATTTTTTATTCATGGTATTGAGTGATAATTTTTTAGACCGGATGGAGTGTTCCTGTGGAACTTGTTATTGGCACTGATGTCGGAATCAGTTTCCTCACTGACCCTAATGCATCTGTAAGTTATGACTTATGCAATGTTTAAATATAATTGAAAAGTAATAACATTTATTGAATAATTTTAGGAACTCAATTCAGTGGAAGTAACTTCCAAACTATGCAGCTGATAGTAAAATTCAAATTCTTTGCAAACGAACTTGAAACTAAAAATTTAATTTCCACTATACATTAGAAAAGATGGTACTTGAAATGGACAAGTACAAATTCCAGCCATGCATATAGCAGAAGAATAGAATAGATTTACTTTTGATATGTTTTTTTATTTATCAAGAGAAATTCAAACAGATTTTCCACTAGCCTTAAAAATACCCTATTTTTCTTTTTGATTTTTAAGAGCCCTTCAAAAATCATTAAACTGCCCAATTTTTACCATAATGTTGCATATTTTATTTCATCTCTATTAAAACCAAAATCAGTGATTCTTGATCAAGTTCAAATGTTCTTAGTTTTATTAGATGTAAGGAAAAACCTGTATAGGAAAGTAATTTCTAAAATTCTTTATGCCTATGTGGAAAAATCAAAGAATATTCTTATTCTTTCTGAACAGGATAAAGCCTAGAAGAAAACTCAATTTATTTTCTTTCACATGTCTTTGGTGCACCCAATTAAGGAAATATTTCTAAAGTAAACAAGAACAGAGGGAAGTCCCTTTTTATGTAAAAACCCAACAGTAATTTATTTTATTGAATATTACAACTAGGTAATGTAATTTTAAGGACATATTTTTATTGATATTAAATTCATGCTGCATTTAAAGTTTTATTGCATGCTTTTTGAAAAAAATATTTCATGTGTTTGGAAAAATGTTTTTGTTTGAAGGGACATTGCTCTTTGGATCTTATATTGTATTGGTATAGGTCTTGTATATCATTCAACAGTGATGTTATACAATCTGAGTTGTATAGTATTATAATTGAATTGTGTATATTTCAAGACTTGACAGGCATAGGATACTATACTTAAAACAAATTATCAAGTTCAAAGAACTTATATAACTTGGAATAGATCTGGTGAAGTTATTTTAATTTCCTAAGATATTTTTTTTTTGTTTGACCCTGTATCCTAATTTATTCTTTAATAGGTTCAAATGTATAACAATTCTAGTGATATTACTAATTGGAATTTCACATTAAATGTTCTAAATGACTACTACCAAAGAATATTGTGATTGTTCTTAACTGCTTTTCAGTGAACTTAAGAATTCAGCTTAACCTTTAGACTACAGGCAGTACAACAATCATACCATATTGGGGTAGTGGAATTAAAGTGCCATAGTGTAAAGGTTACTATGAATTAGCGGAATTAAGTTTCAGCTTAATAAGAATTAGCAGAACTGTCTGAATCTCATTGGTTGGCTATTCAGCACATTTCAGCCATGCTTTGCATCAGGAGGATGGTGCTTTCCACATCTAAAGATCTGTGAATTGCTTCTCTTATTGCATGTGCTCTATAACTGAGATGAAAAGGGTGAAAATTGCTTATCGAACCAACACCGCTCAATAAACTTACCATTAATACAATTTAAATTTTTACTCCCTGCCCATGAACTATAGTTTTAAATTTTAAGCCCATAATTTCTTTCCCTAAAGATAACTTTTTCAATAAACAAAAATGTCTACACTTTTTTCATTTCCTGACATCTTTCCTCCCTTCAGATTTAACATGTGCATTCTCCATGCGAACCTCACTTTTGAAACAGGAATTGACTTCGAAATTGTATCAATTATTCCTTCTAACTTCTAAGCATTTCATCTTATTTCCCCTTTTCCCAGTAACTTTTGTTTTATGTTTTCTGTCTCATTGTTTAATTTATAAATTATACAATTTTTCTAAAATACTAATCAAAATGTGAAGGTACTTTTCTCTAGTACTGTGAAATCCGTGATATTTATTTCTAAAATAGTGAAGTGTAAAATTTCTATTTGTTTTAAAAACTTACCTGACATTGTCTGACAAGATATTCCAAAATGTAAATATTGTAATCATATTGTTTCAACCAATAATTTCATGTATTAAAAAGTAAGACATTCAGTGCTAAAATTGTAAGATTACGATATTTCAGAATGCAGTTATTACTGCTATCAACATAACTGTTAATTCTTCCCGTAAAACTGCTTTGTTTTAAGATTCAACTTTAGAGAATTCAGAAATTCGTACAATATTAAAGAAATGCAGTTTGCATTTTTACTTTCTATCATAAAAACACTACTTGATAGCAAGTTACTTCAAATTTGTAAGTAACTGGCACAAAAAAGTTTTCACTAAAAAGAATGCTTTCATACAAGGTCAACTGCTAGGGTGATACTGAAAATGTTTTCCAGCCCTACCCACACAAGAAAACTAATTAGGGACATTCCTGTCTGGATATGCTTGCTGCTAAGCGACAGGTTGCTGCTGAGCACTTGCAGCACTATGACTCATAATTACACTTTGATACTGCAAATTACTCATATCTGGCCTATCAAATGTTTTGCATTCTGTAATTATATAATTTGATATTATGCAAACAGTGTCAAATATTACCTTCATAGTAAAAAAAAGAAGAATATATTTGTACATCAATGGCATTTATGAAGAGTACAATTTCAAATATTTACCCCAGCATAAAAAAAACTTGGTAAGGTACAATAGGGGATAATGACTTGAATTTTCAAATTCTGCCTTTGAAACTACATTAAAAATCACAAAACAAAACCTATTGTATCATTCTATTCATTATAATGAGCAAAGGTATGCTATAATCTGAGTAAATAAAAAGCTAATGGCCTAAGTGTATACTGCTTTTAAATTTTAATGGAATTCAGATTCCTTTTGTCAACTTGGCTTGCAGAGGCTGATCCTTTTAAACTGGACTCATCTCTAATTGTTCCTGAATAATTAAGAATTATGTTAGATTTTTTAATCATTATTGATATTTTATTGATTAATAATTTTTACCATTGATCCTTGAACTTTAAATCAAGCTAAGTGTTCAGATGAAACTTACTGTTACCATTTGTGTGGTTTCTGAAAATTTCATTTGCATTGCAAATATATATTTATAGCCAACACATATGGCAAGTTTCCAGAAAGTACAAATCATAAACACTTTGGTAACATCTGATGTATCTTGTGGAAGCAAACCTGTACTTCAGTTGAAGATTGATGGGACTGTTGAGGTTAGTTTTTCTACATTATAGAGGATATTTATGATTTGTATGTTAAACTTTTAATATACAATTAATGTTAAATATTGAATTGTTTCTTTTTTTTAATGTATCTACTTATATTTCTTTGTAATTTGCACCTTCTACCAAAGTAGTTAAGTTTTAATCTTACAACATTGCTGCAGGTGAAATCGAACCACCTCTTTATGCATCCTTCATATTTGAATAAGTTATAAGGGGCCAAATCGCAGCTCTTTCCATCTCTAGAAGTGTCATTTCTTTGAAAAATGACTAAATATGGCCATTTTAAAATTTATTACAACTAAAATCTGAGAAAAATCTAAAATTTTGCATAGCCAAAGAAAACGTACTTTCAAATCAATTTCTATGAAAATATATGTAGGTTGCTTTTCATATTTTAAAAATATTTATTTTATATATACTAAAAATTCAGTTAAGAAATACTACACAGATTTTTGTTTCTTTAATAGCATAAAAGGTTTCAAATGACAAGATTATTTCAGATGAATAAAAATTATTGGAAACTAATATAACTTTAGCAGCTTTAAACTTTCCATGTTCACATTAAAGAAACACTGATAAAATTGCTGGATATTTGAGGTTAAATTTTGATATAGATATGAAATTTGATTTCGAAATTGGGTGTTGTTATTTTTAAAAGGTTTTTGGGAATTTAATATGAAGGGGACCCCTTATGCAAATTTTATGCATATGGATTTATAGATGAAATTTTTCCCTACCGAATGGTATTTTGGAATTGGTTCAAGCAAGCACGATGCATGAACATTTAACAGCTGTTCGAAATGATTACATGTTTACATGACTGAATTTTGTTTTTTTATTCTTGGTTATTATATCTCTGACATTTTGAATGTGCATTATTCATTTGGTAACTTGAAACATTTAGCTAATTTTGAAATCTGACCCACAATTCTTTGAGTGTTTTATTGGGTTCGTGCGAATGAAATGTCCAGGAAATGACCATCACACTTTGATGCCGACATCAGAAAAATACAGTACCTGACTTGCTCGAAATAATCTCCCTCTAAATTGTCACACTGTTGCCACTTGTCTGACAAGGCCATGATCCCGGAACGAAAAGTCTTGTGGCTGGGATGCGAAGAAGTCATCAGCTGCTATGTGAACCTCCTTATCTTGCCAGACAGAAAGCGATCCAGGTGACAAAACAGATGAAAATCTGTATGTGACAAGTCAAGGGAATAGGGGATGAGGCATCGCTTCATAGCCCAACTCACATAGTGTCAGCATCGTCCGTTGTGCGACAGGAGGATGGGTGTTATCTTGCAAGTGGAGAACGCCATGCCTGTTTACCAAAGCCTGTTGTTTCACCATCAATTTCTGGTGCATCTGTCGTAATTCATCACAATAACGTTCTGAAGTGATGGTTTGGCCACTTGGCAGGAAACTGCGATTAATTATTCCAGCTGTAGATCACCATACAAGAAGCATAACCTTCCTGGGATGTAAGGGTGGCTTGGGATGGCGTCCAGGAGGCTGTGCTATGCTCAACCATTGTGCAGATTGTTTCCGATTGTCATAAAGGACCCATTTCTGGTTGCAGGTAACGATTTGATGCAGTAGAGGTTCTCTTTCATTCCTGGAATTAGCAATGCACAGACTTCCAAACGTCTAATCTTGTCGATTTTCAATTCATGAGGCACCCAAGAATCCATCTTTTTGACCTTACCCAGTGCAGCCAAACAGCGAACAATTGCAGTGTGGTGGACACCTAGCTCGACCACTATTTCACAACATGTTTTCCGCGGTACAGCTTTAACCACACTTAGCAGAACATCGTCAGGAACTGAACTTCTCAGTGACCACGTGGTTCGTTTTTCAAGTCCATATCTCCACTTCGAAACTTCGCAAACCATTGCCTAATGGTTCGTTCATTGGCTGTATTCTCCCCGAATGCTGTGTTAATGTTTCAAGCAGCAACTGTAGCAGAATGTCTCAGTTTATATTCATAAAGGAAGAGGACTCTCAAATCTGAGTTTTCCATGTCGAATTTGGAAGCACCTTACTCCCAAACAAATTAAACCTGGAACTTGTACTTCACACGCATGATAGCTATTTATAGTAGCTCTGATGTAAGATGACGGAAGCTTGTAGGTAATTACTTTTGGCTGTATGGTGTCATTCCCAGAGCTATTTCTAATTGGACATTTCATTCGCACCAAACGAATAATTTTTATGTCCTTTTGAATTCATTTTCAGAAATGTAAAAGTATTCAAATCTCGAAATTTGGGTTAGAGTAATTAAATTTGAAATATTTGCTTATTAAATGAAAAGCCAAGTGTCTAGATGTTATTTTTTTTTATTGCTTTTAATTTTATCTTGGATGTAATTCATAAAATTGTCTTTTTCTCTTATTCAAATAGATGCTGAGTATATCCTGTCCATCTATTTCTGTAACTGAATGCATTGCTAGTTTAATTGATGGTTACTGTAGATTAGTACATAGCTCAAAAACTTCATTTTGGAACAATTCAGGTAATATACCTAAATATCATTTACCCTCTACTTTTGCTAATCTTTAATTTTTGACACATATTTTATACAGATAAGTGTTAAATTGTGATGTATTTGTGTGTTTTATCTGATATTCATGTGTGTTATGTGTTGTATCTTATGCTATGTGTTGTACAGATAGCATATTCTGGGCTGTATCCAATTATGTCTAAATTGTAATGACTTAGATATTTGGGAGCCAGCATAAAGTTCTGTTTGTTGAAACTCCTAATCTGGTCATATATACATAAGAAATATAATATCGGGAAATGAGTATCATTTTTGAATCCATGCTTATTTTGTGGAAGTGTAGACTTAATAAAATCAAGTTACTAATTTGTGTTGCCACCTTCATTATGAGAACAAGTGCATTTCCCCATTTGAAAATGAACACTAATTTCTGTTGGTCTCATTTTTAGAATGAAACGCATTACAAATGATTCATCTATAAGCTTCTAGTGCCAAAAAATCCTTAACCTACCCTTCAACATTAAACAAATCCTTTATATTTTGTCTTGAGGGCTAATCTTTGGCACTGGAAAGAAGGTGGGTGTTTGAGAAAGTCTTAGTCTTGACAGAAAAAAGGTTACATTTTATATTTGGATCTTAGAATTGCTAATTGAAACAAAGCAGTGTTCCCTGATCTGTGGGTCCTGGGTTGGTATTGGTTCCCTAGGGAAAAATGTCCTTATTTACTTTTAAAGAGATTAATGTTTTCTAAAATCAAGTAAACTTAATGCATTATCTCTTCCAGTTGGTTGGTTAACATTCCTTGGTGTGAACATTTATTTTAACTATACCTTTATGAATAGACAAATTATTTTATTCATCTCAGTGTTGAATGAGTTATTGTCTTTTTCTGAGTAATTGACATTTTTGTATTTATGAGCATTACAGATTCACAATTAGTCTACTTAACTTTTCAAAATCAGCTACAATATTTGCAACTGATTCACCTTCCCCTTGTATTCATTTGCAAAAACGATGTTTTCAACAATGTCACTCAACTTAAACGCTAAATATTCTTGCAATAGTTTTACAGTTCAGGATGCTAAAGCTCCTGTTATTTGGGCCTTGTAAAAGTTCATAGCAATTACAACCTTTTGGCATCCTCCATATGTAATAACAATTCTCAATTTTTCGTTTGCACCTTCATTGCATTATCAGTCAGACCCAGTAATCCAAAATAATTCTCTAATCGTTTCACAAATAGGTCCCTCCTTTTGATTTTTTCATTGTAATTATCAAACTAGGATCAGAGTATTTGAAGCAGTTCTGCTTTGTTATGTTGCCTTTAGCAACTCACATAGTTGCTTAATTTCATCCTCAGTCATGTTGAACTTCATAATACCAAATCTCGAAGCCTAATTGAATTTTAAGCAAGTTGTGGGAATATTAAATTGTTAGCTCTCTTCTATTGTTCGTTCATCCTTGTTGCCAGTTTGTTGTAGACAATGTATTTTATAAAGTGAGTCCACAATGAGAACAAGTGTAATTATACAGAATATTTATATTCACAAAGACTTATAGCTTAACGTACTCTAAGAACAGACTGAACCGAATCTAATTCGCAAATTGTCTTACATTCATAGGACTGACAATTAAAGTGAAACTAAGAGATCTTACATAATCAATTATTACAAACATAGCTTTTCGTTAACACTAGTTTTTTTTTTAATTTATATTTACTGATTTTATTTTATCTTGTGCTTGGTGCAGCATGTCCTTATTTGAACCTTACACCATTAAAACCCAGCAATCTATGTATCCCCCAGTGTGAAGTGACTGCTTTGACTCAGTGGGTTTGCCCACTGCACTAGCAACTTGTGAATTCTAGGTAGTACAGGTGAAGTTCAATTCCACCCTGGGTATATTTCTATCTTCTGTAATAGTAAAACTATGCTTGTGTGTATTTCCATTTACTTGACATTTTTCATCTTCTGTTTGGCCAAATGAGGCCTTTGCTGCATGAAACCAATCAACCTACAGTGTGAAATTTCATAGAGATGTTTTCTGCTATCCAGAATTTATTTGGAAGAATATGTACTTATTTGTTTTTAGAATATTTGTTGCATTGAAAAATATTTTCCTAGTTCTATTATAAGTAGTTGCACATTATTTTTTTGCATTACATTTCATCAAAAGAAAAATGCTCTTGTATGGACAGGTAAAATTGTTTTTTCTAACTAAAATTTTTTTATGTGTTTTCTGTACGAGTAAAAAAAATTATGCAATGGACATCAGAAATACGAAAATATTAAATTCCGAATAAAATATTTTGAAAAGAGCGGGAAGTAATTGTCGGTGATACTCAGTCAATTTGTTTGATGGGTCTTCATATGCCCACAGGTGTCAGGCCTTAAGAAGGCCGGATTTTCTTTTTCGTTTTTAAGGGCCCTTGGAAAGCCATATTTGCTTAAACTTTTTTTAAAAAGACCTATTTTTACAATGTCACTGCATGCTTTATTTTACTAGCATACATTTATCAAAATCCATATTACTTACCCTAGGTCAAGTTTGAGGTCTACATTGAAATGTGATTTTGTTATTGTAATAAAAATGCTTGTACCTTTCTAAAACGTCGATGGAAGTCATAAAATTAACAAAAGATACACTTAATGTTATCCTGTGCATTGATCAAGTGTGGCAAATATTAATAATCATGTTACTTAGCTGGTACAAATGGTTTTAGAGCCTGAAAAGAATTGTATTTTGCCATAGATAATGAGACTAACGGAGTAAATGTACTTAACTTTGTCTTTAGAATTACATTTTGTGAGTTGCAATATTGTTTGGTATAGTTAGATTGATAGTTGCTGCAAATGCAAGACTCCAATAGTTCTTTCAGTAAACATGTTCTCTTTGTAGTGATTGCTTTATCACTTAACTGACTTTATCATCACACTCATACTCTGCACTTTTTAATTTGTAAATGACAGGTTCAATTTCAAAATGCAAAGTGGCCTTTTATGTGCTTTCCCCAATACCTTCAAATGTAGCTAGGAGGACTAAATTTTTGTTCTTTGAATTGTTGGGACTCTTCCAGTTAAATTTTATTTTCTTGTCATTAATGTCTTTTTGTTTCGCTATTGGTGCCATGTGTATACTTTCAAATCGAAGGCATGCTCTAATGCTGGATTCAAAGATTCATTGTTCATTCTGACTTTTATATCTTGGGAAATTTAATCTACTTGAACTTTCTGCCACAGAGGAACTGAAGGTTATCTCTGGATTTAATCATCCAAAAACTACTGTAGTTAATTGTGTAGTACAATCGTCCATAATTCAATGCCTATGTTAGCCAATCAATTGGCCAATGATGGTGGAAACATCCTTAATATCATGCTCATAACTTTGAAATCAGTCTACTGAGCAGAAATGCTTAATTTCAATATTGGAGCTTATCACTACAGATCAGTGATACACTTAATTTCAAAAGTTCATCACAGTAAATGAATAACCTGTATCATTGTAAAATGAGAAGGAAGCCGGGATTAACTGATTTAATCAATTACATGGATTCTGAGCCCTTAAGTACTACTGGAACGTGCATTAGGGGTTATTAAAAAGGAACAAACTGGCATTTTACTTATATGTGCTCATTATGTTTATTTACATGTGCTCATACACATTTAAGTGCAACTAGATTCAGTGTCAAAACCTAGTTGTATATTATTTAAATTTTACTTGCATTATACATTTCACAAATATAAAGAATTTTGTTCAATACCATTAAAACTCTTTTTATTTTAGGATCCAAGGTATCTAAATCGAGGTATGTCTGTTTTTATTTCTTGGTTTTAAAATTCATAAAACATTTTGTGTGGAATTCATCTGTTTTAATAAATTAGAAGAATGCTAAAGCAAATGAGTAATAAGCAACTATAAATCATAATGCTAAAGTGATACCTTTGAAATGAACTTAAGCTCCATTTATTAATAAATGTTTACTAGGTTTAGGAGTTCACTTTCTTAAACTAAGGGTGTTGAAGGAGACATCAACATATCTCCCTCTTTTTTTTTCTGTATTGTTCAGAGTAAATGGTAAAACGCCATTTTTGAATCTGAAAACAAGAAATAATTTACTTTTCCTTATTTGAGATAAATTAGTTTATAAAGCAAGAGATAATCTTCAATATGCCAGAATCCCCAAGTCTTAAAAAGGCCCCATTTTTTTAAATTTTAATTTTGAGGGCCCTAAACAGCCTTAATATTACCTAAAGGCCTTAATTTTTTTTTATCACTGTTTATTTAATCATACATTTCAAAACTAAATTTATGAGTACTTTTCCCCACTCAAGTATCATTGGTCATAGTTTTAGTATGTTAGGAAATGGATGGAAGCTCCGAAAATTCTCATACCTATGTGTGTAGTGTCAAAGAATAATCTTGTTCTCTTTTGAGGGACAAAACCTGGAAAACAATTCGTTAGTGTACGTTCATTGATATGTGTTACTTTTGAAATAACAATAAATTGTATGCTCAAAAGTAGGCTAGGAAGAGGAAGTCTTCATGTAAACTTAATCTGTAAAGTAAATGTTATCATAATTATGTAATGTGTATCAATCTGATCAGATAAAAAATGTGCATGATGTATCCGAAACAACAGATATCCACTCTGGGGCCAGGGTAGCACTGTTGGAAGAGTAATGGATTAGAAAGTGTGACGTTGAAGGAATGTGAGAGTTGGAGAGTGGGGTGGCAGCTCAGGTGTGACCTCATTATCCGACCTTTTTTAAAATTACGAGGTTTTGTCCTTGGATATACCCCTTCAATGTTGATCCAGGACTGTCGGTAATAGCCCGTTTTGTTGCTCCAGTGTGACGTTAATTAAACAATCAACCTTGGCCACTCTGAATGAAAACATATCCATATCAGGTTTCCATAAAATTCCTAAAGCCCTAGTTTTCATTGGTCAATGTAAAGGTATAGTCCTCATGATCAGGTATGTTTGTCAACTGTTCAGAGTTATTGACATTCCATTAGTGTTACTTCATCCAGGCAAATTTCAATAGTCCAATAAGATAGTATTGAATTTCCTTCACTGCAACTAGGCTATCTTCTCCAGACAAAATGCCATCCATTAAACAATACTGTACGATAACTAACAGCAAGAGGAAATGTTTTATATTCATCTAAGGCAAGTTGCTTGAGTGTCCTCATAACTAGAAATGTTGCACTAACTGGGCAACATTTCTAGTTTCAATGTTTTCAATTCGTATCAGCTTCTGGATCGTTTTCATCTTTCTTCTGCAGCATTCTCAAAAATTCTCTGCACTGCATCTATAAGAATTTGTCTATCTTTTTAATATCAAGCGTATATACATATGTTTTATCAATCTAATCATGATATCGCAGATATCTGACCTCGCTCTTCATTAAAATATCATTCAGACTTTCCAATTGTGAAACAATGCATTGGTAAGTACACACAACATGGTCAACGTCTTTTCGAGTTTGTAAATACTATGGTGTGGAAGATAGTAGCTACTAGATTCGTCCTCGTTTTCATGAATTCTTTTCATATAATTAAGTTTCTCATATTCCAAGAAATCCTTATAAAGAGCTAACAATTTTGAATTTCTACCTAGCCATTTCTATAACTGGTTCAACTGTATTTCAGTTAAGATTCTTGACTTTCCTAACCTTATGACTTTTTTCTTAAGGGGCATATTTACTGTACATTAGGGTGGGTCATTTAATTTATTTTCTCCTTTTTTAAGGGGCACAGCGATAAAAAGGTGCTAAAAGGTCTCAAAATAACATGTGTGAAATATTACATTCTGATAAGTCTAACTGCCTCCGGATTGATATCAAAGTTTCGATTTTTTCGAGGTAAGTTCCAGTTAGTGTTCCAACCAATAAACGTTACTTTCGTGATACATGGACAAAGCGTCATGATTGCAAGTGTGAGGGGTGGGTGGGTCAAGAGTGGGAAAGAGTCGAGGAACACCCTGTGTGTGCGCGCGCCCTGTCCACGTTTCCAGTATAGCTCCGGCTGCAATAAGGCGAGGTTGTGTTGCACTCGTTTGCACCATTTTTATCATCGATCGTACTCTTTCAGAGTGAAAATATCCGTTAGGTGATTCAAGGGATATTATATGCAATATGTTATCAACCTACGAAAGATGTTATGAAGTTCTATGAGTGGAACCGCATGAGATAAAATTGTCGTGGCAAAAATTGAAGAAATGTGGTCAAGAGCTTCCATTCCTACTTTCCAAAATAAACGAGTGATAGCGATGTCGAAGACGTATCATCTGAATTGCAAAAATCTTTTAAAATCTCACCCTAAAATACCAAAGAAATTAGAAGAGTTTCGTCATACCAGTAAAGTGTGGTTTGACATTTCATCCTGCAAGTGTAAGAACATCGATGAGTGCATTTGTCCCAGACACGAAAAAGTACCTGTCAGAGAGAAACGCTTCCTAATCGACCAACGAACCACTAGAAGAATGGTGATTGGAACCTTAGATATTGTTTACAATGAATAAAATAGCGAACACTTTGAAAAGGAAAATGCTAAGGCAAAAATACGTTTCATCTTCAAAAAGAAAGCACAGAGAAGCTTAATGTGTCGACTTCATTTGAATCTAGTCAATCGGACAGTGATGATGTATACCAGCACAGTCACAAGCCTCAATGTTGGCGGCTCCTGTTGATAAGCCTACCGCTACAAACAGTACAGTAGACTACCCTTTACTTTCAAGAATGTGTGATAGATACGGGGTGTCAGACAGGGCTGGGGCAGCTATTCTTCACACTTCCACTTTGAAAATTATTGATAAAAATTAGTTTCGCCGGAAATGCAAGATAGCACGAAAATTGGCTGTGGTAGAAGACAAAGTCCTAAAAATACCTGACGACTACTTTGATGGACGGAATGATAAAACTTTGATTATATCAGAGAAGGACGGAATAATGTATAGACAGAGCATTCTTGAAGAGCATATCTCATTGATAATGGAACCAGAGTCGAAGTTCTTGAGTTATATTTCACCAGCTTTTGGGACATCTGAATGCATAGAACAAGCAATCACCGATTTCTTCCTGGAATCAAAAACATCTCTGGAGTCTTTGGTGGCAGTTGGGTGTGATGGGACTAATGTGAACGTTGGTAAATATGGAGGTGTCATACGTCTGCTTGAAAAAAGGTTAGATAGACCGTTAAGTGGATTATCTGCCTACTGCATATGAACGAATTAACCTTCCAAAACTTGTTTCTACATATTGATGGCAGCACATCGGGACACTAGACATTTTCGGGGAGAATAGGCAAAGATCTAGAAATGTGTAAAAAGGGGCCCGTTGTTCTGTTTCACCGTATTTCAATAGAGTTACCCGAGTCTTCTGCTCAAGGTATTAGCACAGAACAAACATATCTGTATAGAATAGTTTCAGCGGTTTCAACAGGCATATTTCCTAAGGATTTAATAAACAAATCGCCAGTCAAAATGTCTCATGCCCAATGGCTAACTCGTGCTAATCGAATTTTACATTTGTACGTTTCGATGGAATCTTCTGAAAACTTGATAATTCTTGCAACGTATATCGTCAAGGTTTACGCTCCAACCTGGTTTGCTATCAAAATTCACCCTTCCTGTAAAGATGGAGCATGGCACTTCAAACTCATTGCTGCAACTAGATATTTGCCCACAGAACTGAAAGCCAAAACAGATTCCGTAATTCAAAGAAACTGTTACTTCGCACACCCTGAAAATTTATTGATCGCAATGCTGGCCGACTCTGAACCACACATCCGTAAACTGGCAGCTCGTTGCATTTTGAAAGCCCGCAGCATTCAGGAAAATAGACTGACTGTTTCAACTTCCTACTGTAAAATTTGATGCATCATCTTACATCGATCTCATTAACTGCCAGGAGAATATATCTGATCCACCAATATTGAAATCCATACCTGACAAAGACATCTAACTGTCGCCCAAAAAGCAGAACTCTTTACTACGCCTGCCATGTCACACACAAGCTGTTGAAAGGGCAGTCAAGATTGTGACAGAAGCTTCAGCCACAGTGTGCAAAAAGTCTGAAAGAAAACTTCATAAAAATCAAATAGTTTCGGAAAATCCATGCCAAAATTCGATAACAAGAAGGATTTTCGCTCTATTTGAAATATTATTATACTAATATTATAAATATCATTTTTGTAAACTTTTTCTTGTAATAAATAAATGTTGCTCATACAATTTGTTTTATAGACACATTTTTAAACTTTTTTAACCTTGCTGTAACAACTCCTCAAAAATATTTTTTTTTTCAAAATATGAGTTCTCTAAAGTCAATCCGGAGGCAGAAGATGATATCCAATTCTATTCAAATTTTATATGTGAGCTAAAAACATCTTTTGGCACCCCTTTCTTGCTGTGCCGGATAGAAATCAGAATTTTTTTCTCCCTACAACTGTGACCCACTCTACCTTACATCTACCTTTAATCATCCCTACTATATGTTTTAAAGTGCCCTTCACAAAATTGCTCCTCTGCTGATAGGTTGAACACTTAAGTTCTACAATAAAATTAACATTAAATATTATACAAACTCGTGTATTAAAATTAAAAGTCTCCATTTGCATAATTATAGTAATGAGATCAAAGTGTATAGTTCAATCTTAATGCGAATAATGAAGGGCTATTTTTTGGCAGTTATCTCTAATGTTTTTTTAATTCCTGACAATTTGTATATTAAGTCCACTCTTAACTTCCTGGGAGAATGAGGTTTCACACAAGTAAGTTGTGGGAAATAGTCTAGATTCCAGTAGAAGGTTTGGAGCATGCTGAGGCATATATTTTTAGTTATGATATTGCAGCCGGAGTCGATATCATTATCATCAGTGTAGAATAATGATATTTCATAATTCTTCCAATAGGTGGCGATATCAGTTAGATTGATGTAAAAATATATTTTGTTTTTCCTTTCCATTTTTTATGTAAGTTCAGAAGCCACTGAATCACCAGAAATAAAAGACGTAGTTTTTTATCTCGAGCTGTAGTAATTCAATTTTTCTTTATGGTGCATCGGCTGGGAAAGTATTGTCTGTGCTTCAATTTGTTTCGATTTATAAAGGAAGAATAGTGTTGAGTGAGTACTACTTCTGAGTGAGTGAGTGAGTTTAGTTTTAGTTTGTTTTCATCATTAACTTTCGATTGTATGATCTCTTGTTTATTTATGAAATAATATAAGCAAATGGATGGAAATAAAAGTGACGTGGAGCAGAGCACTGTTTTGTTGTTAAAAGGAAACGAGCCGCTGTCAGAACGGCTACGACTAGATTAATTACTAAAATACAAAATACTTTCGTTGCAGAATTAAATGATCAGTACACATTAGAGAACCAATGTGAGGATTTATTGAGCTATTCTGATCAGTTAAAAGAAAAAATAATTCATTGAAAGAAATTGACGACCAGATTTTTGGTCTTTTAGACTTGGAAGAAGTTGAAAATGACGCTTTTGCCAGCGAAGATTATTTTGAAAAAATAGTTACGTTTCGTGGTAAAATAGAGAGATATGTTAGAAATATGGTCGCTGATAGAAATTCAAAGCTGGGTTCCGCTCCCGTTATGGAAACGAGGCCAGAAAATGTCAATGTAAGGTATGGTTCACAGAATCAACCTATAAATCCTAATGTATACTCTAATGATTTGATTGGCAATAATGATATCAGTATTAAAAATCAGCAGCAATTATTTAAATTACCAACATTAGTAATTTCTAAATTTTATGGCGATGCCATTAATTGGCTTGATTTTTACAACCAGTATGATAATGCAATTCATAGTAATGATTTTTTAAGTAAAATCGAGAAATTTACGTATCTAAAAAATTACTTAGGTGGGTCGGTTTTGAGTGCCGTTTCCGGTTTTGCTTTGACAGCTGAGAACTACGACTCGGCCCTGAAATTACTGAAGGATCGCTTTGGTCGTACAGACTTGATAATTAGTGCTCATATGAAAAAGTTACTTGACATGCAAAGTATTAAAGATGCCCGTGATGTTAAAAGTTTACGTAAGTTTTATGACACGTGTGAAATACATATTCGCAGTTTAAGCTCTTTAAATGTTACAGCGGGGTCTTATGGTAGTTTATTGTGTCCCATTATTTTAGAGAAAATGCCAGATGAAATGAGCTTAGAGTACAATCGTAAAAGAAGTTCTAGGGACGAGTTTAACATCAATGAGCTTGTTGAGTATATACGAAATGAAGTGGAATGCCGAGAATCAGCGATCACGCTGACTGGTCAAAGCACTAATTATCCAAAGGGGAGAGGCAGGTTTGATCAACACAACCCACACACAGTCAATCTTAAGTCCAACTTTCAGTCATCAGCTGCTGCATTTAATACTGTTGTTCCTAATTGCTTGTTTTGTAATAAGTCACATGATAAATATAAATGTGATGTTACGCTAGATGAAAAATTAGCAAAGTTAAAAAAAGAATTTAGATGTCTAAAATGTTTCAATAAAAATCATGTTTGGCGTTTCTGCAGAAACAAAACTAATTGTAAATGTGGATCTAGGTCACACCACGAGTCAATTTGTAACAATGTATCAAAACAAAATGAAAGCGAAACTCAATCGTTCAGCTCGGTTTCCCAGTGTCACAACAACATCGTCGGGTCGAGAAGGGTCATTTTACAAACATGCACAGCAATCGCAAAATCAGAAAGAAACTAAATGTATATGCATTCTTCTCGATCAAGGGTCGCACCGAACCTTTATCAGTGAATCCTTATCAAGAAATTTGCATTTAAAACCAATTAAACATGAAAATCTTTCAGTTTTTTCATTTGGCGCCAAAACTGCAAAGCAAAGGGCGTATCCGGTTGTTCACGTTGAGCTGCAAAATAAAAACAAAGTTGGAAAAAGATAGTTCAGTGTTTGGTAACTGAAACTATAAGTTCGGCTTCTATCCTCCCACCGTCGGAGAAAATAATAAACAAAGTGAAAGAACTTGGAATGGAATTTGCAGACGTTAGCGCTTGTGAAGGCGAGACGTGTGGTTGTGAAATACTGTTAGGCCCCGATGTATTCTGGGAGATTGTGCTGAGCGAGAGAGTTGAAATCACTCCACACCTAATGGCAATAAATTCCCATTTTGGATGGCTCGTGGCAGGATGCGAGTTTGAAAATGAGGTTGTGTGTTCACAGGTATCTGTTAGTAATGCAGTGGTATTAAAAGATTTGTCGAAATTTCATGATTTGGAGAGTTTAGGGATAATTGATAAAAGTGACTCTTTGTGTGAACACAAACAATTAGAACAATTTAAGTCTAATCTTAAATTTGATGGTAATGGATACGCAGTAAATTTTTTGTGGAAAGATTGTGCCAAGGACGTGCTAAAATGCAATTTTGAAGTGGCGTCAGAAAGATTTCGTAGATTGCGTCAGCGTTTTTTAAACGATTTGGATCTTTTTAATGAGTATAAAGATGTGATTCAGGGTTATGAACGCGAAGGTATAATAGAGAGGGTTCAAAAAGAAAGTGAAAAAAAGTGGTTGAATTTTATTTACCACAGAGCGGTTATCAGGAACGATAAAATGACGAGTCGGGTGAGGATTGTATTTGATGCGTCCAGTCACGCAAAAAATGAGCTATCGTTAAATGACTGTCTACATGTTTGACCTAATCTATACCCTGATATTTTGGATTTGTTGCTTGAATTTAGAGAAAATCCCATTGCAATTACAGCAGATATACGCCAAGCTTTTTTGCAACTACAACTTGATCCAATTGATAGAGATGTATCTAGATTTTTTGGATTAACGAACTTAACCAAGAGAACCCTATTATTTACAGATTTTGCCGTGTGTTGTTCAGTATAAATTGTTCTCCCTTTTTGTTAGCCGCCACAGTAAAGGAACATATTGAAAAATATTCTGAGAACTTACCTTCAACTTTCAAAACTTTAAATGAAAATCTGTATGTTGACGACCTAATTAGTGGTCAGCAGACTAGAAGATGCGTTCCAAACTAGCCTTGAATGTATGCAGATATTTAAGGACGCAGGTATGGAGTTACGGAAATGGCAGAGTAATAGTAAACAACTTCGTGAATTGTGGCAAAAATCAAATATTCACGTAGAAAACAGTGCGAATAAATATTTAGGTCATGGTAATTTCCCTCTTAAAGTTTTGGGATTAGGTTGGAATCCTGAAAAAGATAGGCTTTATTTTGATACAAGGAATTTGATCACTGTTATTTCAATGCCGGTTTTGACGAAACGTCATCTTTTAAGAGTTGTGGGTATTATATTTGACCCCATAGGTTTTCTTGGACCTTTCACAATTCGAATTAAAATGTTGATCCAAACGTTGTGGAAAGCAAATGTAGATTGGAATGAAACACTATCTTCAGATATTAGGTCAACGGGGCGACAGTTGTGCGACGATATCAGAGAATTAGATTTGTTAGAAATTCCATGTTACTATTTTTTTGAGACAGGGAATAGGGTAATAGATCACATTGAACTTTACATGTTTTCTGACGCCATTTTAAGAGCTTATGGCACAGTATCCTACTTCAGAATCATAACTCGCGATGGAAGAGTAGTAACCTCATTTATCTCTGCAAAAGGAAGAGTGTCACCCGTAAAGACAACAACTCATGAACTCCAACAAACTTTGCCTCGTTTGGAACTCATGGGAGTAGTTCTGTCAACAAGATTAAGTAAGACAGTGTTGAAGTCCTTCAGTGAAACAATTCGTGTGGACAAAATATGCTTTTGGACGGACTCATTAATTGTGCTCTACTGGGTGAAATCTTCTCTTAAGTTAAAACAGTTTGTATCTAACAGGGTTAAGGAAATACAGGAGTTGACTTCAGGAGCCAAATGGCTACATGTGCCTGGTAAAGATAACCCAGCAGATTTGATCTCTCGTGGTATACCCATGTCTGTGCTGCGAGAGTCCCGACTGGTTGTCACAAGCTGAAGCAGATTGGCCTTCATAAGAACTTCAAGAGGTTGATTGCCACTTACACGAATGCGTAGTAGAGTCAAAGAAGAGGCTACTTGACACGTCTAGATATAGTTCGTATCTGAAAATTCTACGAACGTTGCATGGAACATGTCTGGAAGAAAATCTGACGGCCCAAGAGCTTGAAGAGGCAGAAAGGATATGCTTACGGGAAGTTCAAGCAGAGTTCTACCCGTCAGAGTTGAAGAGTCTCCAACAGGGAAGATCGGTTGGCCGGGACTCACCTCTCTTCACTCTGTCTCCGTTCCTTGATGGAGATGGTATCATAAGAGTGTCAAGCCGTTTAGATGAAAGTGATTACTTGACGTTTGAAGAAAAGAAACCAGCGCTTCTCCCAAACACAGCAACTTTGACGAGTTTCATAATTCGCAGAGAACATGAACGAGCCTTTCACTCTGGCGTAGACTGCACTCTAACCAGAGTGAGAAGAAAGTTTTGGATTCCTAAGGGGAGGCAGCGCATTAAACAAGTCATTCATCGTTGCCTCATCTGCCGAAGATCAGCTGTAAAACCAGCAACACAGTTGACTGCATCCATCCCAAGAGACAAACTGGCCATGACGCCACCCTTTAGCGTCGTAGGAGTGGATTTCACAGGATCAGTCTTCGTCAGAGAAGGAGAAGAGAAACAGAAAGCTTACATAAGCCTTTTCACTTGTGCAGTAACTAGGGGAGTACACTTGGAGCTCGTGTCCAGCATGTCAACAGAAAAGTTTCTCTTAGCATTTCGTCGATTTCTTGCCCGCAGAGGAAACTAAAATCATTTGTTCGGATAACGCCAAGTCCTTCAAGAGTGCTAAAAAAGAGTTATCCTCCTTTAACAAGATAATCAGGGATTCTACAATACAAAATTTTGTCTATTCAGAAGGAATAACGTGGAAATTCATCGTGGAACTCTCGCCATGGTGGGGAGGGTTTTATGAACGCCTAATGAAGACTATTAAAGATCCTCTTAAGAAAATACTTGGGAGAGCGCTGCTTAATTTTGAAGAGATGACCACAGTCCTTTCAGAAGTCGAAATTGTGAATCATCGCCCACTGAGTTACGTGTACAGCGAAGCTGGAGAACCTGAAGCCCTATCCCCAGCTCATTTTCTGTATCCAGACAGAAACAGCCTTGAGTATCCTGCGCACTTCGTAGAACTAATAAACAATGTGTCGTCTAAAGAGAGTCTGACAAGGAGAAAGAAGTACCTAACTGTGTTATTGAACAGAATTTGGAAGAAATGGAAAGATAACTATCTTCTGAACTTGAAAACTGCGCACAATTTAACCGCTCCCGTTCCAAAGGCTGAACTCAAGGTGAAGGACGTTGTGCTCTTGGAAGGACAATCTAAATCCAAATTTCTTTGGGACCTTGGAGTGATCGAAGAGACATTCAAAGGTAGAGATGGACTAGTAAGGTCTTACCTCGTACGAACCCCTAAAGGGTCGTACAAACGACCAGTGCAATTATTATATCCATTGGAAATCACCTAGGACTATCAATAACTCTGTCTATATATACTCACTCAGTACTCACTCACAAATCACAAACTGAACTAAATTTAGGACATTTTTTGTTTATTCATTAAGTAAAAAACATTAGTGTTAACTCTATTTTTCTAAATAATTTTAATTTAAGAAATTTTGTCTGAAGTGTTTTTATTTATGTCTTTGTAGTGTATTATTAAGTGTTTGAAAATGTGCTAGTAATTGAACTCTGTAAGCAGAGTTTGGTGGGGAGTGTAAAATAATATTTCATAATTCTTCCAATAGGTGGCGATATCAGTTAGATTGATGTAAAAATATATTTTGTTTTTTCTTTCCCTTTTTTATGTAAGTTCAGAAGCCACTGAATCACCGGAAATAAAAGACGTAGTTTTTTGTCTCGAGCTGTAGTAATTCAATTTTTCTTTAATCAGTCACTTGAAAATAACACTTATTTGCAAAAGTTGTCACTCATTTTTAGAACATTTACAGACATTTCTACTAATTTTCTTAGAACTCAACAACATTTAAGAAGATAAAAGAATAAAAAAAATAATTTTACTTAAAAGTTCTGTTTTGGCTAATGAAATATTGAAGGTTTGACACGGACTCCATGAAACCTTGTCACTGACTCTTTCAAACCCCACTTTGGGAACTTTTTTCCTCTAGCTCATTAAGTTTTAAGACTCATGTTTAAAACTTGAGTGATGCATTTTGCAGATAGCACATGCCTTGTTATAGTTATTAGATAAAATGAAAAGCGAATTTTGTTTTTGATTTCACGCGTTTCTGCGTTATTTGAACCATCTACTAGTGAAAGTAACCCTTTTGCTGATTCTTGAGAAATTAATTCTAGTACCAATATTTCATTTAAGGGATTATTTACAATTAATCTCTTTTATTTTTTAACTGCTTTTTTAGATAAAGCTAATAATGAATTGTTTAAAGTTACAATATCTACAGCAGCTCTCTGCTCAGTATTTTAAATGGTAAAGTTTTTGTGTATCATTAAGTTATTCAAGTGAAATTCCCCTTAAATATATACTAATCTTGATACTTTGCAGAATATCTGGGTAATGCGATACCTCTCAGTTTAATCTCTATTTTCTAATTTACTTTTAGTTATTACCTTACATTAGATTAGCCTTTTGGGACTTACCTCCAACTCATCACATAATTCCTCCAAATCCATCAATGCAGCTTCAAGGACAGCAAATTCATAATGTTCTACCACTTGATTCCAATATTCAAAAGCCTCAACACTCATCCTGTTGCAGTCATTTTTTAACCATACATAATTTAACTTCTCATTCTACCCTTTATGCCAGCCATTTCTAGACAGCCAGTTATGTTTATAATATAAGTCTTTATTGTATCTCTGTCTATTTAGAAGACTTGTGATTTCTTTTCTTTAGACACGATGACTTGATACTTTGAGAATTCTAGTCCTTTTCTTATTTGCTTTTACTCTGAGTTCAATGTCATATCAGTATTGTGAACTCTAATTCTAGATTCAATAAAACTTGTATGTTTATTAAGAAATACAATAATAGCAATTAAATACACAACAGCAACAAACAAAACAAAATGGCCCATGGTGCGAAACTAAAAGAATGAATGCCCTATGACTTATGATTTGTATTTTAGAATGTTAAAAACATAAGAACTTCTGTATTGTTTGCAAGTTGGTCATGTTTACTTTACCAGACTTTCTCAACAAATTCTATCACATAAATTATCTGGATGAGAATGTATATCTTAAGTTGCAACAACTTAAATTTCGACTCTTGAAATTTCTGTTCGTAAAATTTAACTTTCAATTAAAAAATTTTAAATTCCTACCTCTAAAACGATGCAAAAGATTTTTTATTTCTAGCAGTAGTACCTGATACAAAGATCATTCACTAGTGTGCGAGAACATATAGCATAATCGCCATTGTTGGAACAATATAGAAAATTCATTAAAATCAGGAACATAACATTTAAAAACAAAGGAAAAGAGTTAAAAGTAAAAGCAAACTGCAATTCTAAAAAGTATTTCCTATGTGCATCAATATCTTTCACAAATATTTCCTACCACCCAAGTGGGACAGTTCTCAAGATAGGTTGCATCCATAACCACATACTATGCAATTGGGGCATAGGAAAGAAATTAAATCTAACTGAATATTTAGCCATGCTGTCTTGTCTATCTCCAGCCAAAAGCTGCGACAGAATGGCGGCTTGGAAAACTGGAATTTCATCAGGAATTCCTCCAATCTTTATCCTTAATTTGCTCCAACTGTTTATTTTAAAGTTTTTATCCTCCAAATGTTTAATAATTCTCCCAATGGATGAATAAGGTATTGTGTCTTGAGGCGACTGAATAATTTCCTTCCCTTTTTTAGCCAGCAAATTGGCCATCTCATTACTAAATATGCCATAGGGGGATATTTAGAAGGGACCCACAGAAGTACAATAGTCTTGTGTCTACATTTCAGAAGTCCCAGTCAATTATATACCCTTTAAGTCTTGTAGAATCTGCATAGTGGGAAGTAACAGTCTGGATTGCTGCCATGGAGTCTGAAAGTATCACTGCATTTTTAAAAACTTCTGCCCTTGCTATTAAATGTTGAATTGCCAATCTTATAGCCTCCACCTTGCCATCAAAGGAAGAAGCATTTGGACCAAGAGAAGCACGATATGCAGATAAACCTGAAAAAATTCCATCACTAACTGCACTTTGGGATCTGTTGGTGTACACATGTATCCATTTTGTTTGAGCGTATCTACTCAATATTGTTTCCAAGCCCAATTGATGTTAGAATAGTAACATCTGTACATCTTCTGTACCTCCTGGGTAAGATGTATTTTACCCTCTGCACAAAAAGTCAGTGGGTCAATAAGGGTAGGCATTTTACATTTCCGGTGTAGTTTTAATATCAACTAAGGCTTTAGAAGTCAAGGATTATTTATTCAAGGAAAACACTCATCAAAACTCAATTGTTGAAAATTCTAAGTACCTATTAATTTTACCAAAGAAAAATTACATCTAATTTAATTGATTATATGCATTAATATACTTGAAAATTATTTGGTGCTCTTATTTGTTAAAATGCTGTGAAAAGAAAACATTTATATGGTGGTTCTTATCTCTCTACTTTATGCACTTGTTATATACATTTATTTACATGTCCAAGTATCATGTACATTTTTAACAAAACCACTTCAATCTTATAGACATGACAATAAAAGGACTTGTCGCCTAATGTCTCCCTTGTACCCCCAAATTCTTTTCACTCTTAACCCAAGAACACTCTACCTCCGTCGCTGAGGGATCTGATGGTTCCTTCCAGACAACATTCTTTCTTGTCTGGCATCACCATTTTGTTAATTACTTTAGTAAGGTCAGGTCATGCTATTCCAATGGTTTTCATCTACATCAATTCATGTCAAATGAAGGCTGGGGAGAAAATTATATAATTTCTGAAATTTGCCGATTTTAATTTTAAAGTTTCACAACTCGACAAATTCTAAGTAAACATTGAAATGGGATTTTGTAAGTAAAATTTCTTTGTACCCTTCTAAAGCTAAAAATGTGAATGAAATTCATACAGTGATCAATGTCCATCGTACTCTCAATCATCTTGAGTATTGATTGACTGCAAATTGTTAGTAATCAATAATCATGGTGTTTTATTGCCCCAGACTGTTTCTGAGCTGAACATTTTTTCATTTTTTATGAATAATGGGACTAGAGCAGGATGATTATCTATTCCAATGTCTTAAATATGTTTCAGTTTGGACAAAGTACTGAAAACATCGTAATATGCAATTTGGGGACTGATAATTTTTGTTGCATATATAGTGGATTCATTGTTCTTCCAGAATTGATGTTTTCTTTGTACAACTTTGGAAAGGAATGAAAAAAAACCTTGAAAAGTCCTTAAAATAAACATAATTTTTTTAAATTGAAAAGTGGAAACCCTGTTGAAAAAGCAAAAGGTATAAAATTTTATCTAATTAAAAAGTCCAGTCTGTTAAAAATTATTTTTCTAGTAGGAAACACAACCCCTGTAGTGAAATAAAGATTACTGTTTTTATCAGGAATAAGGTAATGAATGTAAAATGTAAGATTTCTTTCCTTGTGTTTTGTTTTACAGATCAATGGACATGATTGCTTAACTTTGTGCAAATGCATACAGAATTGGCGAATTGCAAAAATTATGTTATAAAATACATTGGTTTAATTTACTCTCAGCGTTTTAATATTTTAAAGTTGAAACATTGAATTATAGACATGCATAATTAGGTTTTCTGGAAAGCGAAGGCAATGTTAAAGATTGTGCTGTTTTCAGAGAGGCACTAAATGTCTGTTCTGTCTGATAACTTCTAGTTTAGCTTGTATATCAAATTGGATACAAACCTCTTGACATATTTTATATGTATATATATTTTATATGTATATACATATAAAATATGTATATATATACATATTTTATATGTATATATATATATATATGTATGTATTTATTTTATGTGTATATTTTGTGTTTGTAAAGGGATGTATAATTTTTATGGGATGTTTAAATTTCCAAGTAATTAGAAAGTTTCAAATTACATTATTTTATGTAACTTTAATTTTTGATATTTAATTTTTTATAACAGACAAGGAAGTTCTAAAAGTATTTTGAAATCAGCCAGTCCACGTAGCAAATTATGTGGTGTCAAATTTGGAGGTATGAATGAGTATTAATTATCTGATTATCATAGTTTATCCAGTTCTTTTATACTTAAATGCTATACATGCAGACTAATATGCTAAAACTACTGATAGTAAGCATTTCTGGGTATTAATGACAATCACTTTCATCATTTAAATTTGTTTGTTTACTTAGTCTTATTTTATTTCATGTGTTGACCAGAAAAAGACTAGCATCTATTTCCGCTTGTTGGCATGAACTACACTCATGCTCATAAGTAAGGATAACGATAGTTTGTACGAATTAGGGCTAAAAAGCACAACAAAATTATTGTAAACATAAAGCCTGTTTAATACAAAAAAGGTACAAAACAAAAATGGTACATGTACTACCACAGTACCCAATAAAATAAGGGAAATGCTCCCTGGAGCAAACGGAGAATACATGTCTCATGTAGAAAAACCAACAGTATACGGTTTGTATGAAGGTTAATAGGCTATATGTTTGCCATGTGTTGCACAATACAGTCAGTACAATGCCAAATTATCCAGCTGGTTTTGCGGTAGGCCATCCCACTCTTGAACCAATGCTATGCATTCCGGAATAGACCTAGGAGGTGGATGACGTGCTGCAACCTGTCGACGAGAACGTCCTATGCATGTTCAATCGGGAGAGAAAGCCGGTCATTCCAAACGGGTGATATCCTCTTCAAGGCATTCGTTCATGATGGTTGCTCGGTGAGGACGAGCGTTGTCATCCTAAAAGAAAATCAGCACTCGTTGCACCCCTGAACAGACAAACGAGTTGCAGAATGAAATCCCGATAAATCTGGCCTGTCGTGGTTCCGCTTTGGACAGGGAGAATTGTTTGAGAACTCAGGATAATGCCACCCCAAACCAGAAGTCCAGCGCCACCGTAACGGTGGTGTTCAATGACATTGTCTTGGTTGTAACGGGTTCCTGGTGCTCTCCATATGAAGATATAACATGAGTGCAGGGAAAACCTGGATTTGTCAGTAAACAACACACAAGCATACTGTGCTGGTGTCCAGTTTACATGTTCTCTACACCAGGCTAACCGGCAGTGAGTTGCTGTGAGTGGAACACATCTGACAGGCCTGCGGGCATATAGGCCATACTCTCCCAACTGTCTGTACACGATATGCCTCAAAATTGGTTTATTTGCATGGATGCCAACAGCTATCGGGACAGGTCTGCTGCTGTACTCTGCCTGCTTCTTTTGGCAGTTATTGCCAAATACCGGTCGTCTTGCAGTGAACCCAGGGACGACCTGTGCTGCAGCGTCTACTTACATTTCCATTCCCTTGGAACTGCTGCCACAGCCTCGATATGACACTCTGGGATTCCTAGTTCCTGGGATACTTCCATCTGCGTGTGGCCACATTCCAAACGACTGATAACTCTGCCATGTAAAAAATCGCCCATGTGTGTCCTCTGAGTCAGCTATTCGTCTATGGCAATTTCAGGCTTACACGCCGATTGTGAACTACACATCGTCACAGCAACGATTCCTTTTATACACTCCATGGATTGCTCTGTTCCTTATGACGTACTTTCAGCACCATCTTGTTGCTTACTTCAGCTTAAAACACAAGCACGTTATTCTAGAAGAGATGTGTGGTTCTATTCCATCAGAAATTCTTGCTCTAGTGCATTTTTTTCTGTGATTCTCAAATATCCTTAATTTATGAGCATGAGTATTTATTTTGAGTTCATTTAGGTTTATCATATTACACATACAATAGCTTCAAAAATTGGAAGAGAGTATGTAGCAAAAGTTACACATAATCATTGTGCACAAAATAAGCCAAATGGAAGATGTTTACTTTTTTCATACCACCAGTTCCACAATTTATGGATTATTTATTTTTAAGAGCATATCTGAGTTTCAATTGCTTGAAAACCCTTTATTTGTTTACCAGATTATTTGTTATTGTTGTAAATTTAGAATTTTTGTTCCGAAATGCAAGCAAATTAAAATCTACAATGGTATTCTACATATAAAGCAGAGTTGGCATCTGTCTGTCTCCTCTATACAATTCTATACCGTTTGACCAATCCACACCAAATTTGGTACAATTGTTCTTTGGAACCCCATGGGTAACGTAGGGTACATATTAACCCCTGTTCTATTTGTCTTGGGTGTGCAGAGGGGCGTAATGTCCTGTCATCCTGGACAGAGCACTTGCTAAGGGGGTGCTCTCTCCCTGTCTGGCTGTACAGATGACACCAGAGTTAACATCTACAGGAATCGCCTCTCAAGATGACCTTGGAATTCTTTAGAATCTTAGAGTTTGGTGCAATCACAGATGGGTGCAGATGCACTTAAATTCGCTCAGTATCATCATTTATGTATCCCTTCTGTAAAATCTGGGAATGGAATTTTCATGGTTAAGGTGTAATTGCTGGAAATGTTGATCATGATATCGTATCAATATGATTTGTCAGCCTTTCATAATGATGATGGAATTCCGAAATTTGCATTCCTGGTGCAAGGTGCTTCAAATAAAAAAATATTGATAAAAAAAACTGACTGCAATAATACAATGTATGTCATTTATTTTTAGAAAATGAACTTAAAAGGCATTCACAATCACTCCAAAACTCAAAATCGACTTTTGTATATAGTCATCTCAGTATCCGTTTTTGTAAGTTTGTCTTACCTATAATATGTGAAATGGATCTAAAGTAAATTGTAGAAGCTATAAAAATCTCAGTTTTAAAAATTATTTTGCTCTCACTTATTTTTCTCTATATTTGCATTTTCTATGACAAAAAAGGTTTTTTGGATCACTTTCAATTGATGTTTAACCAATTGCATCCAAGCAATGTTGGGTAAATTCAGCTATTTGCATCTAAAATGGAATGTACAATCTCCATGTTCAATGCATATTGTGCAAATGTACATGTTGGCATATGTTGCATATTGTCTAATGGCACATGTTAGTCATGATTGCTGTCTTGTAAATGGTAAAAAAAAATATTTTCTAATAGTCTGCAATAAATCATAGTTCCCTTGTGTTGCAGAAAAATTTGAGATGTGTTGTAGTTTTGAATGAAAGTTCACTAACAATTCTTACATGAACATCATACTCCCATTTCTAGATACTAGATTTCTATTTCGTGAGATACTTTCATGTTCAGATACCTCAAACAAGTCAGCCTCATGTAAATAAACTATTATGATATTTTAAGGCACTCTGTAATTGGCTGAAGGTACACAAATGAAGTCTTGCACCCTTAAATTGAATCCCCAGATTGTATTCTAATGATTACAGAATTTCCATCATCGTTGAGCCTATCACCTACCTTAAAAGTGTAGGTTTTGTTTGATTAGTATGGAGGCAGCATGCTTGATCCTGTTCATGTCTTTGGATGTCAATTTGCAGCAAGCTTCCCAACTGATATGCCCTTGTGTTTTAATTCTACAAGATTGAATACGTTCTGATGCCTGCATATTCATAGTGATCACATATATTACCATACCATCTGTTTCTATCCAGGATAATGGAGGTACCATGGTTTGATGTTTGTAATCATTGATATATTTCCTCTACAAATTTTCACTAGGCAACTCTGCAGCATGTAAATATCATGATTTCCCTATTTAAGTTCAAGTGTAAAACTACTGGATGTTCATTTTTATGTATCACACAATTTTGAAGACAATCAAATTTCGTAATCTGGTATGCTGGGACTTGTTCAATTTGTATTAGTATGCTGGTACATGGGAAATGTTTTTCATTTCAAACATTTTCCATGTTGCAGAGACTAATGGAAATTTTCTTATTCTTAAATCAACCGAAAGAAGATAATGCAAAATAATTTAGATTGAAATAAACAAATTTATTTTAATGATTTTCTCAAATTCATTCTAGAACAAGTACTAAAATATTTTTTTTTATCTATTTTAAATACTGCTTTCAGCTGTTGATTTTACTTTATAACATATTTCATGACTGAATAGCACCAATAAATTGCAAAAACACTGAAACATTCCATTGGTTAAGATGACTGTTTAGAATCCATATGCAGGGAAGACTGCAGCTCGTGGTGTGGTATGATATTGCACAACCGTCATAAGGTTAATGTCGAAATTAAATTTTAATTGTACCAGTTGGGATATCTACACATGAATAAAAAATTTTAAATATACGTTTGAGTGGTTAGGGCTTTAGTTCTCAGTTCGTCCAGCTCTGTCCCAATCTAGACATGTATCAAGGTTCAGAATCAGTTATAAGCCATACGAAGAATCCATCCTAGGCCAAGTCGTTTCTTTAAACCTGATCTGCCAACTTTTCCCGATTTTCATCTTTCGACTAGAAAAGTATTTTCTAGGCTTCTCATATGCAGGGAGAAAGTTTTCAAATGGTTCAAAAACGAAAGAATACCATCAGTGTCTGGTTGCCAGATTGTGGTAAAAACTTTTGTCATGACAATGCTGTGCAAATATGCAAAAAATTATTGTATGTATCAGTATTGTGTTTTGTTATTGTTTTTTAAATGTTACCAAATCGGCTACATCAAACACAAATATCAGCCAAGCGGATAACAGCAACCAAGAACAGGTTTACTTCCTAATTTAACTGCTTTCTTAAAGCTCTGTTTGAGCAATTATCGTTAATTTGGTATATATATCGTGAGACAGAAATTAAGTTTCCAAAAAACTGATGATTTTTTATTTCCAACAAACGATTTTCTTCAGAAATTGTCAAAGCTAATATGGAGTCTAGAAATTTTTTGTGTTTGGATGTTATTGCGTTTTTATACTGTAATAATCTTCTGGTTTTTACCTTGAAATTTGGTAGCTATGCTGTGTTTAATAAGGCCTTGTGTGGCAAACACACAATGTGACTTGAGTGACAAACATTAATTCATACAATAATTAAAGATTCGTTGAAAAGAATCCAGTTTATTATTTTCTAAATAAATTGCAGGACAAATTATATCTAAAAGAAATAATGTGTCTTGCTTTATTTGAGCAATTGAATTGATGTTTTATTTATGATGGAATGAAAGGATACAATGCATATTTAAAGTTATAAAATTTTGCCAAAATCACTTTTAGAATTGTATAATTGTTAACATTCTAAAAGACTGAATGACATTAACCTTTAGAAATCAGATATTTTTAAATTTCATGTAAAAACACAAAGCAATTGTGTCTGAATTCCACTTTTTGCATTCTTAAGAAAATTAGTGATATGGCATCAAGTTCAGTGAATTGCTGGCTCACCTATTCCTTTGAAATAACCATACACAATTTTTTGGGTACAGCTGTAGTATAAAGATTTTGCGGCGACACCTTTTGCAAATTTTTTGGTGGCCAAAAAGTGTCCAAGGAAGAATTTCTTAGAAAAACAATGTTTTAGACTCAACGGGAAATAATGAAGAAATTTACAAAGAAATGTTTAGATAAAATTATCCCCTTAAAACTGATTATTCTTTTTGAAATTTTGAACTCCCAATTTAAGTCTAACAACGTAACATTTATTGAAACAATCTATCCTTACACGAATTTTTAAACAAATACATAACTAAATTTAAAGAAATTAGGTTTGCTTGTAGTGAGATGTAAACAAGCTTTTTACGTGTCTCCACATGGTTTTGTAAGTATTGGCATGGCATTTAGTTGTCAGATCAACATAGTTTATGATTTACTGTTAAATATTTATGTTCCTCATCCTCCAGTTGTAGGCATGTCTTCCAACAGTTTGAATGCACTGTGGTCCCCTGCTCAATCCATTCCTTTAGGATTTTAACCTGTGTGTCACAGGTTTTCTGATACTCTTTCGATTCCTCCAAAATCCTATTGCCTATCTACTCTGCACTCTTATGCTTATGTTTCCCAAATTTCAATCCTCTCAGAGGCATATCTTTAGATATGTACGGGCTTCATGAACCCAAGTTACCCTAATGATCTATTCTTTTCCCATGGGATTTACTCCCTCTGGTAAACAAGGGGTTACAACCCCAGGATGCCCAAGTGATCTTTCTGTACTTTCTTCTCCATCCTTACTTTTCACAATTACTTGACATTGTCTTGTGTTTGGCATAGCTTGGCCAAATATGACCCTTGCGGTATAAAACAGGCCAGCCCAAATTTCGATTCATCGATCTATAACCTTCCCGGCCCCACCAATTTTCTCCGACTTTAACTCCACAAAATCCGAAATTACTTTATTTACAAACTGCTGCCAATCCACTGTCATGGGAAGCAAAAGAATACTCCTTAATCTATGTCCTCAGAAATAGTTCCCCTTACAAGCTCATATGTCAAATGAAATATCTACTTCAGCTTGCTGCTCCTAAACCATCACCAGTGGCTAATTGGTTTTATACTTCTACATGCCTTATCGCGAACATTTCTACGAATTCATGTATAACCGTCTGAAAGTTAGTTTTTGCAGCAAACTTCATCAAAACAGTGAATTTCTCGCACAAAAATCTGATTTAATTAGTGAATGGTGCGAAGATGAGTGAGTAGATAAACAAGCTCCACAACATCCACCCAACAATCTCACTCCTACAGTCACTACCATCTCGACAGTTCGATGTCATTTTAACATGTCTTCGCATCGGCCATTTACAAGTCACTTATAGATTTTTATTGGTCGGGAAAACCGCGTTATCGTGCCAGCATTTCCAAGATCTGCTCTCCGTCCATCATATTTTAACTTGTACATATCTCAGACATTTTTACTGACAATTTTTTAAAACTTCATTACCTATTTTATCAGACCTGTTGGGTCAACCTCCCCATCCATCACTTTTTAGATTTCTTCATCATTCTGGATTTTTACCACATATAATTAAGATTTTAAATTGAATTTCATAAAGTTTTATAAACTAAGATGGGGATACCCCATCTTAGTTTTACATTTCTACCCCAAATACGTTTTACATTTCTTATGGTTGAGGTTTTACTTTCATATTTAATTTTTATGTATATCACTTCGTTTTGTTCATTGCATTTCTATTTGGTCTGGTTATTAGTTTGAAATCTTTTAAATCCATCTCCTAATTTTACTGTCTTCTGTTTGGTGCAGCTTATCCTCTTTTGGATCTTGCACCATAAAACCCAAATCAACCAACCGATTTAACTAGCACCAATTCCATAAGAAAATCCATAAAAAGCTGCTTATACTGACATAACTCTACAAATAGATGATTAGCAACTCCCTCCATTTTCTAAAGTTGCTCTACCACCAGAAAATTTAATTTCGATAAAGAAAACCTTGAAACGTATCTAACACTAAATACAGAAAGAATGGTTAAATAAAAAGATTATGAAAGAATAAAAGCAAGGAACAATATGGGGCAGTGGTAGCCCGGTTGGATAAGTAATGGATTAGCAACTGGGAAGGTTGCGATTTCGAATCCAATTCAAGACTCGTGTTCAAAGGGAGCTGGTGCATGTTAAATCTGTCGTGGCCTCAAATGTTCTCACGTTGGCATGGTGGGGTAGCTTGGAGAGTGGGGTGCCAGTTCAGGTATGACCTCGTCATCTGACCGTGATTCAAAATTACGTGGTGTTCTCGAATCTTTCCCTTGGGGTTTGATCTTGGACCTACGCCAAGAGCCCGTTGTGTCCAGTGCAACGTTAATTAAAATTACCTACCTGAACCTGCAAGAAACAATACAACCTGATGTGACTGCACTGTGCTGTGTCTAAAATACAAACTGAAAGTTAATTCTTCAAATTTACTGGAAATAGGACCAATGAAATCAAAGGAAAATAAAATTGAAATGAAAAGAACATTCCAAAATGTTCATAAAGAAAAAGGCAGTAAAAGAACATTTTAACTTCGCGAGGTTGCCATAATCCTAATAAGCAGAGTTGCCTTCACCTACCAAAACTCGCAACAAAAGGCATGTCAAAAAACTCCCCAAGGGCGTTGCCACAACAAGTCTAGTACAGCTGTACCATTTTTGTTTCAAAAATCTGATTACTTATTTTTATTCAATTTACCATTTTTAACTACCAGTATCATCATTCAGAAAAATATTAATTTAATACTTTAAAATTTTTCTTTTGTATTAGAAGATTATGCTGAAATTGTAGAAGAGGAAGGTGATTATTCCACTCCTATAGGTAAGCTAAAATAAAATTTTGTTTTTGAAGCTATTTTTAGTATGATTACTGCATTATAAAATTTCCTTTAGAATGATTTTAAAATTAGACAGTTAAATCTCTCACAAGTTTAAATAAATTTAGAATAATATTTAATATCTAAATATTCTTTCTTTTGATGATCTTTTCACTTTGAAGAAAAGTTATATCAATAATCAATGAATTACATTGCTTACAATAAAAATGTAAATCTTTACTTGTAGTTAAGGATTATGAACTGAAAAGGATAGATGTCATTCTTGGGGAGATAATAGGAGAAGGTCAGTTTGGTGATGTTCATAAAGGAACATACATATCTAAAGTAAGGGAAGGAATATTTGTCTTAGATATTTTAGTTAATTATAAGCAAAGTGTGCAATGTGAATTACTTCAATTCTATTAATCAATAAAATATGAGAAAGTTTTAAGATTCTATTGGTAGTATGAATTTATAATTTTCTGGTAGAAGTTTTAAGAATGTAGTATTTTTCTCTTTGCAAGGTATTTATATATTTTATTTTAAAAATTACTATTTTATGAATTATATGAGCATCTCAAAAGATTTGTGTAAGTAAATGATTAGCTGAACTAACTACATGAGAATTTTTCAAAATGAAGTCTTTCTCGATGTTACTGAAGTTGAAGTATTCTTTAAAGTGGTTGTAGTCTGGAAAGATGTGCTCCACTCTAATTTCGTAATGTAATTTTTCTAAAAAGTTAAACTGATTTTGAACTTTTTCTCTAAAGTACACGATGTTGACATTTTATATTATGTATTTAATAGTTTTCTATACACCATCAAAAATGTTAAATGGGCTTTTATACTTATTAACCTTTACACTAAGGTGCTTTTATTCCCCTCTCCAAATACGGTACGACTGTTGTACTGCCCATAGTCTAAAGGTTAATATATAGTAGTGCTAATACAAAATTAAACAATTAAGTGCTAAACAAACCAACTCATTACTAGATAACAAGATACAAGGTTGGGGAATAACTTTTCCCCATTGACTTACAAGTATTATTTAAATGTTATAATTTAGCTGTATTGAATATCGATTTATTTCCAGTTATTTTTTATGAGGTCTGGTGGGGTAAAATGGGCTGTCAAAATACATTGTTTAACCCTACAAGTGGTTTCAACAAGATGCCTCTCATTCAACAAGATCTGGCCAATTGTGATTTTAGCGAGTTAACTCATCAAGATAAAAATGCCTTATTTTTCCAAGGTCAAACCCATAGTGCCTTTGCCTGCAGGTTTCACTTCAAGGCTTGTTTCACCCCTCTTTCGGAAGCGATAACAAAGGCAGGTTGCTAATGAGTTTCTCGTTCCAGATACCATTATTCGAATAGTTGAATGGCAGGTGATTTTGATTTGAACAGGCATGGAAGTCGGTTTAAAAGGCTTTAAAAAACAGCTTTTCTGTGCCTTCTCACGCTTCTGAGCATATTTATATGTGGTTCTCATGTTTTGTGAATAACATTTTCACTGAAAGTATCAAAATAAAACACAAAGAATTCTTCATCTCAGGTTTCTAAAATGAACCTACAAGCAAACATCTAGCAGCCTATTGAATCATTCTTCAATTCATCCCTTTGTGCATGTGAGTGGAATCTTTTATCCCTACCCAAACAATGTCTTGTTCATTTTAGTTTAAGATTTTGGTATTTTTAATACTTAACTTTCAGACACTTGTAGATCCTAGAGGGTTCTATGAGGGTACAGAGAAAATATCAAAATATTGGCTTTTGTTGCATCCCAAGAGTATATATATTTCAGTACTCAGTTCAGACTTCACTTCATCCTATTTGCAGAAAGGTGCTGTGATCACTAGAGCCTCGGATTTTGAATTGATTCTGATTGTATGAATGTTTGAAAATGAATTCGAGTTTCCTTTTATTCTCATCTAGTTGATGAAACTAGATGAGAATAAAATGAATTTGCTAGAAATCCATGAAGATGCATGAATGCATCTTCATGGATTGCTAGCAAACTTTTCTTTGAATGCTCCTTATAATTCTGAATGTCTTGGCTGAGAGTGATGTTCAATTTTCAATATTTCAATGTGTTTTAAAGTAGGTCTGCAAAAATATGCCTATTACTCTTTAATATTCCTTAATCATTTATTTCTAGTTTTCGGTTTTGATAAATATATAGAAAGAGTTAACTGTATAGTGTTCTTTATGTTAGATGATTAATTTACAAATAAATACACAACAACATTTGATCTTGAATGTGTATTTAAGAGGTTAAAAATGGTACAATAATGATTTTGAAAGACTCACACAAGCTGTGATTCAAAAGATCACTTCACCTTTTCATAAGAGATTGCCACAGCAATTCAAAAAGGACGAACGTGGAAAAGAAAAAAATCATATTGCCAGATTTATCAAATATACAATATATATACACTGACTCTTCAGCATCTTGATCACTCCTCTTCTCTAGTTTCATTATAAGAGGGTTCTTCATTTAGTTAGTTTAAACAATTCTTTAGTTGTTCATCAACCAACTCTGGATTTAGATCTTCCACTTCAACAAGATTATTGGAAGTTGCCTTGGGGTCACAGTCTTTAAGCATTTCTTGGAATATCTCTGTATCAGATGGAAATGTATCCTCTATTTGCTCATTTTCAATGTGAAGCAGAGTATTTTCTTTCTTTGCAAGATTTAGATAGTGTTGCTCAACCTTGAAAGGAAAAAGGTTTTCCTCGAAGATCACATCTTGACTAATGAAGAAACTGTTTTCCTTCAGATCCCATAGCTTGTAACCATTGATGTCATCAGGATATCCCACATGTACACATTCTTAAGCTTTGGGGTCACGTTTACTTGGATATGAAAGCACATGGCTCCAAGCTCTGCATCCAAAAACACAGATGGTTCAAGTTTACTTCTTTGCCTGATCATATTCTTTCTGGAATATTTCCTTTAACTGCAGCTAAGGGACATTTATTTTGAAAGTAGGCTGATGTGGATGCTGCTACTGGTCAAAATTTCGGATCTCGTCCAAAACTCAATAAGAAGACATCTTGTGTTAATTAGAGTTTGGTTCATCCTTTCCAAGACTCCCTTTCGTTGAGGTATTCTGACACTGTTAGTTGTCTCTATTCCACGTTTGGTAAGATACTTGTTGAATTTGTCACTTTTTAACTCACCACCATTATCACTTCTCAAGATTTTGATTTTTCTGTTCCGGAGATTCTCTGCCACATGTCTATTTGTTGAATTTTGCGTGAACTTCATTCTTCGTCTTCATTGGGTAAACCACTGTATAATGGGAGAAGTCTTTTGAATTTAACAAGGTAATTTGAGCCATCTAATGATGGTGGGGTTATCTTCCCCACCACATTTGAGTGTATATAGGAATAATATGAAACAGGTTATCTCTTAAAAAAAGTAAAGGTTTCCTCTTAGTGTCAGGATAGTGCCCTTGTTCCTTTCTGTCACCTTTGCCTCTCCATCATCAAACTCAACCTTGAATCCTAGTTCTTCAATTATTCCTATTGGAAGCAGGTTTCCTCCCAAATTTGGGACATATAACACATTAGCAAGGTTAATATTTCGAAGCTCCAGTAACTGCATGTGGAGAGAGTATAGTTTCACCTATTCCAGTTACTTTGATCCTTTCTGAATTGGCAACTTCAATCTTGGAGGCATGTCTAAAACTTGACAAATTTTCTTTTTCAAATGTCATGTGCTCAGTGGCACCACTATCTAGCATCCATATGGTTGATCTCTCAATTTTCGCTTTTGTAGATAGTGTCCAGTTCTTCAGGTCTGGCAGTTTTTGCCCTGCTTTGGCCTTTTCATCCTCTTCAGTTTCTTGAGATATGCCCGCAACTGAAGCATTTGATTCTCCTCCAAGTTGAATCCACTTCTTGCTGGTTCGGTAGCCACTTCGTGACCATTACCGTTGGCCTTTTCTGAGACGTGTTAAAGCTCAGTATGGAGGGCTTGCCCTTCATGTGTTTCACTTCCAATGTTCTCATTTTGGGAAATTCATTTTCCTTCAACTACACTGCTGGCCACCCAAATTGCAACACCAAGAAAAACAAGAGATATCACAACAAAATTTATTTTGTAGATAACATGTTGACCAAGTATCAAATGATTAAATTTATAGACTTCTGTGAAGTGTGGTTCCTGCCAAAATCAGTAGCCAGAGTAGCCGCCATTGTTGGAGATCACCGCTGCCATACTCCTCGGCATTGATTCAAAGAGACTTTGGATGTGTTCTTGGGGTACAGCAGACCAAGCAGCTTCCACACGTTGCCAAAGTTGATCTGGTATGGCAGCTGGGGATGTATTCTGGGTCAATCGTTGAGCAACCATGAACCACATGTTTTCTATCGGCGAAAGATCCGGAGAGCGAGCTGGCCAGGGAAGCAATTCAATCTGGCGATTGACGAAGAACCCTTGGACAATGCGTGCCACGTGTGGTCGCGCATTATCCTGTTGAAATATGGCTGTGGGCAAGCCCTGAAGGTAAGGAAGGACAACTGGCTCCAACACCTCGGAGATGTAACGCTGGCTGTTTAAAGTACCGGCAATGCGTACTAGAGGAGTGCGAGAGTGATATCCAATACCGCCCCATACCATAATACCCGGTGCAGGACCAGTGTGGCGGTGCATAACGCAGCTGTTCAGCATCCTCTCTCCACGGTGTCTCCAGACTCGAATCCGACCATCGTGGTGTTGCAGACAGAAGCGTGACTCGTCAGTAAAGACAATTTCATTCCATTCTGCCGTCCACATCCTTCTTTCATCGCACCATTGGCGGCGGAAACGTCTGTGGTTCTGCGTCAAGGGTAGACGAAGCAATGGACGTCTTGCGGACAGACCATTCTGCTGTAAACGGCGTCGAATGGTACGCGCAGACACTGGATGATGCGGTACAGACTGAATGTGCTGTGCTATGGTTCGTGATGTGGCTGAGCGATCCGTCACTGCCATACGCACAATATGCCTGTCATCACGTGAAGTGGTGCACTGAGGTGGATGCGATCGAACACGTCGGTCCGTCGTACCCTCCTGCATCCAACGATCACATATCCGCATTACAGTTGTTTGGTTTCGTCCAACACGACTACCGATTTCCCTGAAAGATAATCCACAATCTCGGTAGGCCACTATCCTTCCTCTGTCGAACTCGGATACTTGATCAAAAGATGATCGCTGTTTTCTACGAGGCATAATTGATCGTTTTTTTGAAAAACCACAAGAAAAACACAATTGCCGTACTTGAAATCGTCGAAATCTCCAAGCCTTAAATAGCGCTTTGAAGTGGCGCCACAGGCGCGCGTCTGCGCTGAAATTCTAATCATTTGCATATCTCACCTCCGCTAATGCATGTTGTAAATTTCATATTATTTGCATGCTTCCTTCAGGGTGTTGCATTTACGGTGGCCAGCAGTGTATTAGCCTCGATTTTACAATTGCTGTGTTAGGCTTGCTTCACTTAACCTTTATAAGAGATTGCCACAGCAATTTGAAAAAGGACTCATGTAGAAAATATGTCAGATTTATCAAAGGTGCAATATATAAGTAACAGTAACTTTGGGATAGGCATTTTAACACTATATTTATCATTATAAATATTTTTCAACCCTTTAAATCAGAAATTTTCGAAGAATGTTTTTACATGAAACAAATCTTTGTAAATAAACCCATTAGTCAGAATCTTGGGAAATAATTTGCTTAAGAGTCAAAACTGGTGTTAGAGGACTTTAAAAGTGAGAGTAAAATATGTCCCCAGAGATCATAGGGTGGATTAATGTTTATGAAAGATTTTTATTTTCATTGATAAAACATTTAAATGTACCATTGTTTTAATTATTGATACCTATTTATAAATAAACTCAAGTGATAATGTGTGTAACTTAAATGGTCAAAATATGGATTTTCTTTACATACAAGTATTTAATTTTTTTATAAATAATTTTACGGAATCGTAATTTTTTCCAGATGGTACTTTATGTAATACTCTTCAAAATTATCAAAATTAATATGTGTACTGCAAAATTTTGCTTCTATGTAGTGATAAATAACATTCAAATTACTTATGAGAATTGTCTGTGTCTAATTATAATGACCCAAATGAAAAATCAAGAGTAGAAAGTATCTGTTCATTCTGTTTAATAATTAAAATGTATCAGTACATTGTTATGGTGAAGCAACATTTTTTAAAACCTGTTATTTTCCCCATCATTGCCAAAAAATATGCTATATTTTTTGTCACTATTTTTTAAACAGGATGGTCAGACACAAGCTGTTGCTGTAAAAACTTGTAAGGTGGAGAGTGAAGAATCAATGGGTGAAAAGTTCCTCGAAGAAGCATGTATGTATGTGCAGATTTGTATGCACTTCCTAATTTGTAATTAATTAGTGCATGAGAATATTTCTTTTCTATATTTTTAACCTGATGCATAATTCTCTTTACTGTTAGACATAATGCAACAGTTCGACCATCGACACATAATAAAACTAGTTGGAATATGTTCAGATTCTCCTATATGGATTGTGATGGAATTGGCTAAACATGGTGAGGTAAGTGCATTGCATTTTATAATTTCAACATTCTATCTTCTCGGAGGTAAAAAGCAATCTCTATAGTTGCTTTGAGTTTGCAAAAGTTCAGTGATATTTCATAGCATATATTTGATTTTATTAACTGAATTTTTTTATTTATCTCTCAGCTTTTTATTTTAAACTCTAAGGGTAAATTTCTTAGAATGCTGAATTTTTCACATAAAATGTAATAAAAATTGACATTGATGCTCCAAGTACTTCCCAAGAAAAATTGAATTATTAATACTGGAGGCATGATACACACATAACCTTTTTCTTTGTTATGACAGTTCTTATTTACTTGAACTAGTGTTTGCATTTGATTTCAATATTTTTATGACTATAGATGCGAGCTTATCTACAAAACAACAGAAATCAACTTGATTTGGCAACCTTAATGTTGTATGCATTTCAACTCAGTACTGCCCTGTCTTATTTGGAAAGTAGGAAGTTTGTTCATAGGTACTCTTACGTTTCCTTTTTAGTTAGATTTATTTTAATTATCTGTATATATATATATACATCTGTATTTTGTATTTCGTATTCAATCCTAAAACTCAATAGCTGAAATGATATGGCAAAATGATGTGTGTGCTGCAACTGAATATTTTGAAATTTTAAACCTGAAGTAGACAACGAAAACTAACATTTTTATTTTTTATGAACTTAACATATTTAGCAAGAAATAAATTTTATAATATGCATATTTGAACAAACCATTTTGAAGTGAGTGCCCTTAACAAATACAAAGGGGGGAAATTGCATATGTTACAAGGTGTTATCAAAAGTTATGCTAACTACATTTCTTAACAAACTTATAGGCTTGAAATTTACTCATCTAGAAAGTAGTAGTACCCTTCTGAAACCACACATTTCTTTCAGAGCTATTTGCATAATTGTAAGCAATTCTGGAAGTACTTGACAGCTGTCTTATTGCATTTTTTCGCATTGAAATCTGCCTTTTCATGTGGTTTTAGGAATAGAAAAGAGTTGCCAGAAACAGGAGCTAATGAATAAGAGTGGCTGTCATTCCTATTGAAGCATTAATTAGCAAAAAATGCTTTAGAAGTACCAGTGCACAGGCAGATGCATAATCATGGTAGAGTTGCCAATACCATAGAGTAGGTACTGACCTTTTCAGGGGAGTTACATCGCTCAAATGCTAAAAACTTTAGGTAATAAATACTCATTGTTGATGGCCTACCTATTTGTGATGCACTATTTCCACATAAACGGGAAAAATGGTCAGCGTCATCTTTATATTGCTGCCTTCTATTTCAGTGTTTCAGGATCAACGATTTGTCCTGTTTCCTGATCTTTTTTGCAAAATTATCATTTGTTTTTGTTGCACTCTGTTAACACCTAATTTCTATAGGTGTTCGTTTGTAGTCTGCGCTATGTGGCTGAACAATAGAGACGAAGACTACCAATTATGCCAGAGCCGGTGAACCTCTACCTGTGCAAGCTTCAATTTAAAATGTTCAGGCAGACCACAAGCACAAAATGTTTTATGGACCATGATAGATGAATTTCGATTCTTTTAGTATGGCAAATAGGTATCAATAAAGTTTGGTCTTGTACATTTCTCGATTCTTGTTAGTGATGGGCAGAATCAAGTACTTTTGAGAATCGAATACTTTGTATTCAAGTACTTTCAAGTTTCTAATAAGTATTCGAATACATATACAAAAACAATTCATTGAAAGTAAGAATCGGATAACTAGGAAAATATTCATAATCATTGCTATCTTTCTATAGATTGTCACTAGATTTTAAAAGAGAATATTCATTCATAAAACAGCAGATATTTTAAGAATGAAGTAACTTTATTTTACTTGAGAAAAAATATTTTAACTTTTTTAGTATCTTTTATTTGCAGATACTTTAATGTCAAATAAAAAGGGGATTATTTAATCAATTGAATTTGAAAAATTAAAAAAAAACATTTCAACTTGATTTTCAAAAATAAAAGGTAAACCATATGTGTAATTATTTACTGATAATTGTGCCTGCCTGTTTGGCAATATACAAGCACTAAGATAATGAAATTGCTTCCATTAAATTTTCCAGAATCCAATGCAACACTGTTACTGAAGATGAATACTTTAGTATTTGGATACCTAGGATGAGTACTTTTGTACCTGAATACTTAGGAAAAGAATCGTGCGCGCATACAATGGATACTTTTAAGTACTGAGTACACAAGCACTTTTGTATTCGAATAACCGCATCTCTAATTCTTGTAGAATATTATAGTCTATTAAAAAGATTAATATTCAGATAATACAGTTTACCTCTACACTTTATCACATCAGGAGTAGTTTAAACAATTGGGGTTTTTTCAGCTGAGAGCAGTTTTACAAATTTGACCAAAATACGTTTCACCAAATTGTTCTCAAGAACCATCTGAATAAAACAGATGTTTATCTTTAGATAAGTTTAAAAATTCTACGATTTTCCAGTACAACTCTGCATACTAGTTTGACAATGTTTAACACTTTTGTTTTAGAGAATTATGCTCTTAATATGCTTATTATTCTCAAACATTTCATGATCATCTTAAAATGTATATACTATTCATAAATTTGCAAAGGACTGAATTTCTGTAACTCTAAATGTGTGTTTGAAAGTTTTGACATTCAGATACTGATTGGTTTATCGTTTTTGTGACAGAAAATTTAGTGGGCAAGTTCCACCAGCACAAAAAGAAATCACTATTATAAAAATAACAAAAGGAGCTAGAGTAATTCAACTCATGAATTACGAATTTCGTGGTCCTGTGCCAAACCAATGCTTTTTATTTCAGTTTTTGTTTATTCACTACAATATTTGTCTGGATACTTTGATCAGACCTCCTATATTTCTTTTGATTATTTGAAAACCACATTAGTAAATTAGTTGCTCTGATTATGCTTTTTAAAATTCCAATCTATTTTATGTTTCTCTAATTACTTAGGGACATTGCTGCTAGAAATGTTTTAGTTTCCTCCCATGATTGTGTGAAATTAGGAGACTTTGGTTTATCCCGTTGGGTTGAAGAGCAGCATTATTATAAAGCTTCTAAAGGGAAACTTCCAATAAAGTGGATGGCTCCTGAATCTATTAATTTTCGAAGATTTACCACAGCAAGTGATGTTTGGATGTTTGGTAGGTTTTAATTGATAATGGATTTTTACATTGGAATGGAGAATTTATATATTCAGTTTAATGACTAACAAATTTACTCACGGTCACCACTTTCAATAATTCAACCTTTAATTTTCATTATTTTAGTAAATGGATTAACTAAAGAAAAACAATTTTCAATCTGTCCATTTCATTGATTTGTTTTATAAAATGTTTGACAAATACTGGACCATTTTACAGTTTGAATATTTTATTTTCAAAATTTTAGCAACTGTCCGAAGAGAAGTTCTTAAACTATCTGAAAAACCAATGGCATTAAAATTATGAATAAATACTCACATTTTTGTGACACTGCAAAAAAGTAAGCTTTAAGTACAATGTAAGAGTAATGTTTCTCTTTTTCAAATTCATAAAACTGAAGTTGTTCCCTTACTATAAGAAAAGGTGGTTTCCCATGTAAAGTTAATGCACAGACTACTAAGCACATATTACAAGGCATTGCAAAATAAACTGAAGAAACAGACATTGGTTGAGGGAAAACAAATTTCTTTGGCCTTTCGGGAATATAAATTCCCTTTCATTACATTGCTCAAAGCAATATGATAAAGAAATTTCATTGCCTTCCTTTTCTCCCACTGCTTGACAATTGCTTAGAAACTGGTTTTGTGTCATGCAGCTCACTTAAGGGGCGCACAGTCACAGAAAAAATAACTGAAGAAGGCTCTGTTAGGCAAGTCTTATCTGTATAAAAGGCAATGCCTCACAAGCTATTTTTCATTCCAAATAAGAAGTAGTGAATTTTGAAGGTAAAATCATCTAGGTTTTGAAGATTGTGTTGTAAATTTTCACTGCCGCAAACATTAGTTGCAGAATGTCTCTTAGACATCATTTGAGTGTGCATCATCATAGACAAGTAGTTGGACACCTTGAGGCAGGACAGAGTGTCGCTGAAGTGTTCAGGCATGTCCAAAAGTGCCATTTCTTGATTAAAAAAGCTGCTGCTAGAAGTGCTCTGCGAATCATGGCGATGACTGTCTAACACAACAGCTCAGGATGAGATATGTATCCCTTGTAACAGAAAGAAACAGAACTTTCTTCTGGCCAGGTAGCTGCAGACCTTGCAAATGCTACAGGCACTTGTGTATCTGCCAGAGCCATTTCTTTTTGACTAAATCAAGTTGGCTAGTATATGTGTCTGATGCATTTTTTTATCCGCACATCATCAAGAAAGATTACAGTGGTCTATCTAGCATCTTCATTGTGATCGTCAAAAGTGTTTTAAAGTAATGCTCTCCGACGAATCCCGATTCACTGTCAAGAGTTATGCTGGACATCAGCTAGTGCTGAGAATGAGGAACTCATCCATGAACTTGATTGTTTTGGCTGAGGGGTCATGGTATGATTGGGCATGCGTAATGGCAGAACATCTCTTCATATCTTTGCCACAGGTTCCATTACAGCAGTATGGTATTGTAGAGATTCTCCTGAAGCATGTTCGTCTTTCCCAGGGAGCAAGGGTTCAAACTTTTGTTCATGGATAATGCTCGTCCACACAGGGCAACTGGGGTGTCTTAGATACTGGAAAGTGTAGGTATTGAGTGCATAGCATAGCCTACTTACTCTCCATACTTGAATCCTATAGAGCATGCACGGAACACTCACTAGGTGCAAAGAAATCCTCCTCCTCGAACTCTACAGGAACTGAAAACTGTCTTGACAGGATTATGGATAATATCTCCACTCCTCTCAACAGTTTAGCGGAAAGCACGGAATACAAATGCAGAGTGTTCATTAGTGTCCAAAGAGGTTGCATTCCCTTCTGAGGTACCCACATTTGTCATCATTCTGGCTAGAGGGAGCATTTTCCATGACTGTTTGAAGATGCTCAAAGTACGTTTTTTGCTTTGTTATCTTGCTTTTCCCTGGTGCGAAATCTGTACCATTTTGCTTAATACCACAGTACCTCTACTAAATCTTTGGCAAGTTTCATTTCTTGAAATAATGTCATTAGTTACTACGAAAAATGTCTGTTCCTTGGCAATTGTCGAGCAGCGTACTTCAGGAATGAAAAGCTTTTTATACATTACAAATGTCAATGATGATTTATCACCAATGTGTTAGTTTCAATATCAAATAAATATCAAGTACAATCTATTTTAGAATACACTTTTTATCATCTACGAATGACAGAAGGTAGCAGTAGCTTTAGAAAGTGAATGAAAGTTGATTTTACAACAGTGTTAGTGAACCATCAATGACAACACACATTCAATGACACAAAAAATCTCCCCTCTTAAATTTTTTGCTCTATGTACTTAATGTTCTAGTCCAACAGCTTCTATAGCATAATATTTTTGAGTAATTCAATGAATTATTAATAAAACTATTTTATAAAATTTGGTTAATTACATTATATTTTCTTAAAGGTGTATGTATATGGGAAATTCTCATGTTTGGAGTGAAACCATTTCAAGGAGTAAAGAACAATGATGTTATTGGCAGAATTGAGAATGGTGAACGATTGCCGCTACCATCGAAGTGCCCACCTCATCTTTATAATCTAATGTCTTTATGTTGGTCATATGAACCTTCAAAGAGACCAAGTTTTAAAGAAATTCGAAAAGTTTTAGGGTAAGTTTATACAGATTGAAAGATGTAACACTTTATTATTCAGAAAATCTGTTAATATTTGTAATGTTTCATCCTCTAATTTTTAATTTTGGCAAGAGATTTTTCTGAAAATTTCCCTAATTAGCTGAGTGTCATTAGTTACCGCTTCAATAAAATTTTATATATGCCATTATTTTAGTGCATTTATGCTAGTGTTCGACTTGCAGAATTCTAAGAAATCAGTATTTTGTGTAGCATCCATGGGCTGCAAAAACTGCTGCTACACACCTTGGCATTGAAAGAAAGGCTTAGGATCATGGTATGCCGATTTAAATCAAGTGATTTTTATTAAAATAAATCACTTTTAAATCAGACCTTAAGTTTTCTTTTTGAGTTTAGTCATTAAAAATGAAATAATCCGAGATAGAGAATGTTTGTTATTTTATTCATACAAGTTTTAAAATTTGCTTCTCTTTTCAGTAACACCTGAAGAATGTCCTTTTTAAACTGAAAATAACTGGATTCTCTACTTGAGGCATAGGTACACTCATAAGTGGGGCTAAAGCCTCTCCCCCAGACCCGATGAAGCAAATATGGATTAGGGGCTTTAGCCCCAACATATATTTACATCTTGAGACCCCGGAAGAATATCCTCTTTAATTCACAGGCGCACCTTCAGGGAGAAGCTAAGGTGGTTTAAGGTTTAAACCCTAGACCTGAAAAATAAATATAAAATAAAGCACACCCACACACCACTACATAGATGCACCCATGAATTAAAAAGGATCTATTTTCTTTTTTGGGTCTGAAGGGCTTGAACTCTCATATCCCATCCATGGATGTGCCTATGAATTAAAAAATGGAATTTCCTTTTTTTTTCGGGTCTGAAGCCTCCCAACCTTCCATGCATCTATGAATTAAAAAAGGCTATATTTGGTTTTTTAAGGGGGCTTAAGCAGCCTGGACATATATGCTTCACTGAGGCTTTTGCCCCAAGGCCTCCCCATGGGTGTGTATGATCTAGCAATTTCTGTGTCCACATTTATGATATTTTTGATAGTTTCAACATTTACTAAAACATAAGACATCAGTACATTTATTCAAGAAAAAGTCAGGACTCCACTGTTCAAAGTTGGAAGTACCTATTAGTTTTATAAAAAAAAGTGATAGTTGTCTTTGTGTTTTATATATTAATATACTTCCTATAATATGTTTTACAATGCTATAAGGTCGAGGTTCAACTTTTCAGTATAAAACACCATATTAAATTCAAAATCTTTCATGAGCCACTCGTCTATCAACACTGATAGAGAATCATTCAGAAAAGACGCTTTTTTCATTAACACCTATTCAAAAGAATTTTATTGCAAACCATGTTTGACAATAAATGTGCTTTGATTTTATTCTCAACATAGATTTATGAACTCCATGTTCTATTTTATTCATCAACTCCTCTAATTTTTGGTAACCAATATACTATTTTTATTTGCAATTGTCATTCTCAGATATTTTAATCTCAAAACTATCTGAAATCAGTTTCAGTCACACAAGGTCATTCCATTGTTCCTAATCGAATGGATTGTAGGAATTTTTAGAAATTGATTGCTGACCTACTTGATATGTGAGCCACGAGTTACACTATGAAGAAAGCATTTTGCTTAATTTTTGTAAAGGAATTTAATGTTTTTTATCCACACCAATCTATTAACACACTGCTTTTTTGTTTCCTTATCAAAATAATATATATTCTTGAGTTCTAAGTAATTTACTCTTTTGACAGAAAACAAGACACTAGAAGCAATATGACAGATATAATTTTTCCTAATACATAGCATTAAGAGATCTTCCTTAATGGCATATATTGCATGTAGCTTGTCATCCTCACACCCAAAGTGACAAACCCTGTGTATATAGTTTATATCGATATATGTAAGTTATGCAGGTTTCTCATCAAACATTGTATGACATTACCTACTCATAATTTTTATGAGTGATGCAGTTTTTAACGTTGTGATAGGTAAGGGTTGTTTCCTAAGAATTTCCCGACTTCCATCATATTTTTTGTTTGAATAGGTAATATGACTGCAAAAAGAATATCTGTCATGAAATTCAACAGTTTTTATTCTGAAGAAAATTTCATGAATATTGATAACATTTATAAATTCTGTTTAATAACAAAAAGTATCCCCTCTGCTGCATTTAACTGCATAAGCAACGAACTGTCACCATTCCTGAATGGTTGGAAGTTTGTGCAGTCAAACAGTGCCATCGCACAGTTAATCAATTCATGGTTTGGTAAATACATTTGTGCATTCTTTGTTGTGAGTTTTGTTTTAAATCAAGTTTTATGTTTGATTAAACTTTTTTTCGTATTTTCCACAATGAAATTCAAGTTTTTATCAAGAATCAATGAAATTTTAGTTTAAAAAAAAAAATTCTATTTTTAACCTTCCTTTTTATACACTTGTGCAGCAGAAAATGAGTAGAGCAATAAAATAAACCTACTTTTTACAACAAGCTTCTATTCCTTTTGTTTAAGTATTTAAATTGAGAAAAGAATAATTGCTTGTATTATTTTCTTTCAGTAAAAATTCTTTCATTATTTTCATAATCTTTTCTAAAATAAATAGTATCAGTTATTTTTTAAACCAAAAGGAAATATTAAATTGTTTTTACTGTTTAAATAAATGAATTTTTTATGGATCTCAAAAAATTGTAAATAAAATAATTTCATTTTTATCAGTGAAATACTTGAAGAAGAACGAAGACAGCTAGAAGAAGTAATGAAAAGAGAAAACCGTAGAATTCAAGCTATGTCATGGGGTAATCGTATATCCAAATTACTGTCCTAATACTTTTTAAACTTTTTTTGTGATTTAGTTTTTATCCGCCAATCATTGCACATACATGCTATTATTATGTTTCCATCAGTAATATCTTTTGAGAGCATAAACAAAAGGGATGGATGCCCAGATGAGGAAGAGAGTGGGGAAGGTTGAAAAGCAAAAACAGAAACTATTAATAATGAAATGTTGCATTAAATTTGGTTTTAATCCCTGGATTGTACCATACATATACATACTACTTTTTGTGTTTGTCTTTGATCTACATGAAGTAAATAATATTTAAGTATGTAGCTGAATATGCCATACTATAAAGCCATGCCATTATAGTATCTATTTCTTTGCATGCACACCTAATACTACAATTTGTTTTATTAATACAATTGTATTTTGTTATAGGGTCTTCTGGGTCTGATGAACCTCCTCCAAAGGTAATATTAACTTTGAACTAGTTATACACTAAGTTTATGAAAACTTTTCCTAGACATATTTGTTAATTTCCTTCTATTTCTTGCAGCCATCTCGTCTACCAGTTGATCACAATAGTATTTCCTGTTCACCACCAATTATAAATAACCAAGTCCATTCACCTTATATGGCCCACAATACTGAAAGACTGTATATGGAATCAAATGATGATGCATTGAATGTACCCTCGTGGAAGTCTGCTACTAACATGGTAAAAACGTTTTATACATTCCATTCCTTCATACCCCAAATTGTCACCCTTCTAGATTGAAATCTATACTTTAAGCATGTTATGAAAATGTTATTGTGATCATCCAAGCACTTCAGTTGGTAATAAGAATTATACATATTGATCATACTGCAATCTTTATGAGAGTTGTGTTTTAATAGAAAGCAACTATAGCTGTTTTCATGCATGCCCATTTGTGACCTCAGTTGAGAGAACTGCTTGTCTAGCTCTGGCGAGTTGCTATTTGAGTTATGTGATTTTGAATTAGTTTACTTGTTTAATAAGGGGCAGGTTAAAGGTGAACAATGCATTCCCACGATTGGCTTCTAGCGTGGATTCTGGCTCTGAGCTAATTGGTCAGTGTTGGAAACGAAAGCAGTGATTATGTGTTGATGAAATAAATGATCACCTATTGCAGTCGCCGTAAGTGATTTTGTGTCGGGCAGCCCTTTCCCTTGACAAGCTTAACTATCTTTGTACAAATGGACTTCCCTAAGGTCATCGGGGCCCAGTGGGTATGTCCACTGCGCTAGCAACCTTCGAGTTGTAGGCGGCGCATGTTCGATTCCTGTCAGGTGCAGCATGGCCAAATATGGCCCTTGTACCATAGAACACTTAAACCAACCCTAAGGTCATCTAGCTTCTTACTGGAACTGTGCTCTCTCTAATGCTAAAATGGTTTTCATACTTTATATTTGTGTAATTTCCTATCAAGCATCAACCTCATACATTGTTCTTTGTATTAATTTTCATTGTTAAATCTTGTAACTCATCTTCAATATGCAAAGTTTTATTTATAACATCTGTTATTATACATCTGTTATTAGTTCTGTTTTTATACTGCAGTTGGTATAAGAATTTAGATCTAAAACCTTGAGAATTGGATGAGTACTAACCTTTTTATGTTACTCTACTTATTAAGCAAAAACATCAATGTTCAAATCAAGAATTAATTTAAGAGCTTCCATAGTTCAATACTCTGGACAGTTAAAATGTTGAAAATTTCTAGGTTATGTTTTAAGATAGGGATCTTTTGCATTTTAATATTTGAATGTTGGAGTAGCTTTCTTAACATACTGCTTGTATAAATGTAGTGTCTTTGAAAACATTTATTGTGATTTTAACTGATTTTTGAAACATTTCTATTGTATGAAATATCTGTTTCATTTCTTATTGTTTAGAATTGTAATCCAGAAATTCCTGAAGAAAAGTTGGGAAGGAAATTTTTTGAAATGAAACTTCAGCAGCAGCAACGAGAATCTGAAGAAGATTCAAGATGGTTGGCGGAAAAAGAAAGTCATTTTACTCCTATAACAGTAGGTATTTTAGTTTTCTTCAAATCTCAATATTAGACTTCCTATATTTCTTTTGGTTAAAATGTTAGATTGTTTTATTCTATGTAATAATACATTTGTTAGACCTTTATTCTATGTAATAAATTAGAATGTTTCTATTAAATTTGTTATTCACGCATTACTTTTCTTTAAAAATACAAATTAAAAAATTTCATCCAGTTGAAAGTTCAAACCCATTAATGTTTCTATTTTGTGTATGCATCAGTCTCAATTTACTTCCATAACTGGTTATTTAAGGACAGATTTTTGAACTTTATTTCTTTTTTAGAAAATTTCCTTTGTAAATAGTGTGCGGGGATGTACTATTTTAAATTATGAGTTATTTTCAGTAAAAGTCACCCAATATTTTAAATTTCTGGCACAAATAAGCTTTGCATATTAAGGGAAGTTTAGTTTACATTATTAAAAATTAGACGATTTTAATGCTATTGTTGTGAATGTTAGTGTTGCAAGGAGCTTTTTTTGTTAACACTGATTTCACAACCTTAAGTGCTTTGCCCTGCTCCTAAACTGTATTTGAGCTTGGAGAATTAAATTATTAGGGCTGATTATTAATTCCTCCCCCTCAATAATGGAGCAAAAAATGTATATTTATTTCTCAAATGCCTGATTTGTTCTCTAACCCTCAACTAATGTCAATGAACAAACCAATACTGCTGCAAACAATACCAAAACCGTTTTGTGTGAGCCTGCATTCTTGCATTTCATTACAGAAATAATCACAATAATTGTGTTTTACTTCTAAATAAAATTGTTTTCTTCAACATTTTACATCTTTAACATGTGTTTGTCAATTTCGGTTATAAAGTTATCTGGTACTAAAATACTTGTTACACATCCCTGATATATGTTTTGAATTTCTTAGATAACCACTTCTAAACTTCACCTGCTCAAGACAATATTTATGTATTCGTAGTTAAATAAGAATAGTTCAATTTCTAAATTTTATATATAATACAACAAATCAAGTAGTAGAAAATGGTAAAAAAAATTTTGGAACCTAAAGTGATGAATAGTGTTGGTGGCTCGGGGCGTCATGGAGGAGCTTGAGGCAGACAACACAAGGTGGTGTTTCCTACATATGAGCAGCAAAAATGCTGAAAAGGGCCCATACTCTCACAAACACCACTGTGAACAATGAAGGAAAAGCAAAGTAATCATTGTGATACAAATAAGAAAATTACAATTTAAAAAGTTTATTAACCCTGCTAGCGGTGCGCCTGAGTACAGTTCAGTGAGATTTCATTGTAGTGGGTGGTATACCCGAAATATTTTGTGGAGTGAGATAGATCAGGGGATCCATGTGGTATGGCCGAATATATCGAGTCTGCCCCTTGCCTGTTATTAGATTGAATTTGAACTGGATATTCAAAGCTTGTTCAGGCATGTTTTTTGGAGGGAGAAATTAAGATTTAAAACTAATAGATTAATATAATTTGATTAAATCTGGCAATTGAAATATTATTTTACTTTGATAAGACAAATAAAAAAGATAGTGTAGAAAGTAATTAAAAATTAGACATACCCCACATAAGGTCAAATTGTCCTCTGCAAAACAGTCGTCTACAATTAGGGTTGTGAATGAGTCATGAAGAGGTTGTTTTTAAAAATTCGATTGTCGGTGTGGTGACTCTGGTTGCAATGCGCTGTGTTCGAGTCCACCGAGAGGCTGCATTGTGGACCCGATTACATTAACTTTCAGGGTCTGATTTGCTTAAGTATAAATACTAGTGAACTGTTAACAATGTAATGATAGAGTAAGGTACTGAAGTTTAGTCACCTATTTTATATTACCATAGAATCTTTCTAAGATAATTCTAAAGAAGGATTCAGGGTAGTTATTAATAAGAGTATTGGTAAGATTATCACATTGATTAAAAGTTACATTCCGAATTGAAGATCTTATTAAAACATTGTAGTTGATATATACTTTTTGAAATATTTAGAGAATTCCCCTAAATATTATTTTAAGAATCGAAAATTTAAAATGATTTCTTTTATCATAAATGTTTATTTTAACTTTATCATTTATAATAAAAATATACCGAAATTAGTTTTATTACCTTTTGAATTAGTTTTTGTTTCAATTAATTCTTCTCGGTAGTATGTATAATTTTAAATTATTTTCTACACCGCCTTTTTTATTTGTCTTAAGTTCTTAGTATGTTAATCTTTAAATTGGCATCTTTAATCTATAATTATATTAGTCTATTAGTTTTTTATCTTAATGTATTAACCCTTTTAAATCGTCAGTTGATTTTTCGTGTCACAATGGTTCCTTTGCTTTTCCTTCATCATTCACAGTTGTGTTTGGAGAGTATGAGTATTTTTCAGCATTTTTGTTGCTCATGCGCAGAAACTATAACCTTGTGTTGTCTGGGTCAGGCTCCTCCCTGATGCTACCCTAACCCACCAACACCACTCTTGTCACTTCCGTTTACAAAGCAATTTTTTCTTCCCATTTCTACTATTTGATTTGTTATTTCCCTCACCATGTTATGTTTAGCAGCTTTAGCGCATATACACGGCGAGTTATATTTGTTAAATTGTGTTTTAACTTCCCTTGAGAGTCTGACTAGTTTCTCCTCCATTTTCGTAATTTCTTACTAAGAGTTTTTAAATCAAATTGTTATATATATATATATATATATATATATATATATATATATATATATATATATATATATATATATATATATATATATATTTACTTAAATTGATGATTAATAATGATTAATGCTTCAAAATTCACAGCATAAAAGAAATATATATATATATATATATTTCTTTTATGCTGTGAATTTTGAAGCATTAATCATTATTAATCATCAAATTAAGTGTGCTCTTATTGGGGGAAATTTATTTATATTAAAGGACAAGCTGTTATCTGAAGCTGCACATTACATGGATTGTCTGAATTTGTCAGTACTCAAGACCATTCAGTATTCTATGTGTGCTTAAAAGTTTTCAAATATAATGGTTATGTAATGGATTAAATTGCAATATTTTGGTAGTATTTGTTACTTCATTATTTTTTATATTTGAGTTTTTACAATGTAACTAAAAATTTCTTATTTTGTTTCAGCATTCCAAAAAACTTTCTTGCAGTGATCATCGTTCTTATTCAGATACTGATAGTGCTGATATTGAAGGAATTCCTGCTTTATCTAGCATTATCGATGTTAATTTACCTAAGTCAAGTATGTTTAAGTCAATCATAATTTTGTGTGCTGTAAAACAGCTATACCCTACTTAGTATTTGATGCTTTGGTATGATTTTGTTTGTTGTCAAGAAGTGATTTTGAAAGTCAAGAAATGTTTTACTTTGACTGCTTAAATAATTTCAAAATTGCCAATTTTTTCCTGTGGTGTTGTTGAAAATATATATCATATTGACAACTCTAAGTATCCAGACTGTTGGGGTATCCTATTTAATTCATATAAGAAAATAGTTGTTTTATAGTTTTAAAAACTCATTCATCTTCAAATTTTGCTCTAGGAAATTCTACTTCCTCCACAGAATCCAATGGCTTTGTAGAAGCAATTAAAATTCCGTCAAATGTAAGTTAATGTACCCTATTTTTACACATATGTGTTTTATTTATTGTAGATATTAAAATTGTTTAGTTTCAAAATGCTTATTTCCCTATTTATGTTCCTGTCTAGCCATTTTTGAGTATAATTTTCAGGTCATGTGTTCGAAAAACAGCACACGTTATAGAGTATATAGAATTATCTATTTTTTCACTCTTCGTGAGCTGGAAGCTTTTTTTACTAGTGTAGTAAATATTGAAACTAAAACTCACAGTATAACAAGCAAATGAGTATTTCATATTAAAAGTACAAAATTTTATATCCCTTGATCTCAAAAGGAGTTTACTTTAATTACCTTTATCAGGCTCAATTTTACACTTGAGCCTTTCTCATTGTTATGCATATTGCATTAAATCTAAACATGAAAAATGTGACATCTAACATCTGAGTGGGTTTCAGGACATTCTTTTACTAGTTGTGGTCATTTCAATGTAAAAGTAAAACAGTATTTTATGAAATCCCTTTTCACTGAGGATTTAGTCTACGTATTTGCAAGTGAAATTAATTGTATTTACAGGGTTAAATTCGTCCCATTCCTTCTATATATTTGAAATTGGGAAAAATATCCTATATTGTCATCTACCATGTTTGTCTTAAGTTCTCCTTTTCTTTCTATCTTTATCTATTAGCATAGTTAAAACTATACGAAAGCAATTTTTAGTTACAAAGTCCGATTTGCAATAGAAAAAGAACTATTCCTGTCATTTTTATCAGCTGTTATTTATCCAACAACTGGAAATAGGCAGGGCAATACCAATTTCATGGGTTTTATTATTGCGATTCATGACATCATTACATATCAAAGCCACAATGGATTCATGAAGTTTTATGTTTGTTTTCAATTTTTCAACAAACGAATTTCCAGGTATGAAATGCCAGGCAAAATTTTTTAAAGCTGTTTTAGTGATTTTTGTTTCTCTGCCTTGTGATGGTCAATTACACCGAATATGGTGTGAACATGCAAAATACTTTAGCACAACTGCATAATTTGTTTTGAAGGTACATTTTTCAATATTAGAACTTGCTTTTTAATTTATTTGCTAGAATATATCATTTTAGTATTTGGTACAGTTGCCAAGTAGCTGTTATATTAATAATCCAACAATAGCAATACATGTTGTTTGCCCTTGCAATGACTCCCTTTTTCATCAGGGCTATTTAACAGATTGTTGACAGCATAAAATTGAAATGATGCATGCCAAACTTTTAACCCAATTACTGATAAAGAAAAAATAGTTTACTTAGAATTGATGTCTAAAGCCTGGCATAAAATCAGGGTTGACAAGTTTCTATCGAAGATTGAAAACATCCAGGCTAAAATAGGGTTTGTCTTAATGTCAAATGATTGTTTTTATTTTTTGCTTTGGAAATAGTTTTGAATTCTTTAATCTCATTTATAGGTTAAGTAATTAACTTAACATTTGGTAGCAATATGCATCTTAAGTGACAAATGTCCATAAAGGGGAATAGTAGTTAAAAAATTACGGAATCACTGAAATTAGTTATTAGGTACATGTCTTAAATTTTTGCACACAATTGTTTCATTTGAAACAGAAATGAAATGAATAAAAATTTGTTTGGCACAAATTAAGGTTTATTTTCTAACCAAATTACATGAAAATAAAAAAATTGCCCTTTGTAAACTGATAAAATATTGTCTCCCTTTAGCCAATAAAGTGGTGAAATTTCTACTCAAAAGAATTGCAATAAATTAAGCAATTTTTGTATTTCAATCAATTTTTAATCATTAATTAAATTAAAATCAATTCTTATCAATTACCTGTAGAAACTTGGTAACTGAAAAAATTTGATAATTTCTATGAACCGGAAAAGCTCAGTAGTATATATCTCGTTAATTAACACACCAGATAATTCATTTACTACCTTTGATACTTTTAATTTCAAAAAGCATATATCCAATAATGAAATTGTTTTTACACTTCAAAAACATTTTCAGCATTGCAATTGGTCTATTTTTTCCATGATATTTTGAATTAACAAACTTGTCAAACAATATCGCTCAGTGTGATTTTCTGTTTTTATGAATACATTTTCCTAATAAATAATTTCTAAATTCAATAGCATTGATGTCAGCATTTTTCCATTTTTGCTTGGAAACACCCCAATTCTAGTTTAAATTTTCAGTTTGCATTTGAATAAAGCATGATTTTCTACACTCTCCAATCAAAAGTTATAAAAATTAATGAATTGTGGTGTAATGTTAAGATTTTATTTAGAATTTTTGTGGATTGAACTGAGCTTGTTTAATTTTACATAAATGTTTCTGCTTTACTATTTTCAGATTAACCCTAGTATATTTTTTGTTAAAAATTGTTGTTTCGCTTAAAAGAACTACATTTAATTTTATTAAATAAAGGAATTTAATTATAATTTTAAAAAATATAAATAATTTTTAAGAAATTTCAAAATAGATTCATTAAGAAATGATCATCCTTTCTATTGAAGTATTTGTGTCGAATTAAGTACTTCAATCAAATCTTACAAAAGCTGAATTTATATAGTTGTCTCTAGAGTTTGTTTAACTTAATTTTTTCCAAGAAAAAGTTAAGCATCATAGTTAATTTTGAATCAAATTAAACTTTTGAAGTTCTTAAAATTTTTCATTAAAAATAATTAACTATCTAATTTTGTTAGTTTTTTTGTATCCCATCAGTATTAAGATTTGAATGACTTACTCTGTTGCTTTCACTTCCCTCTTTGTTTTCATCTGGCTAAGTGCATTAGTACTCATTCTGGCTCAGTTTTATGTTCAATCAGAACTTGAGATCTATAGAAGTTGAAATTATTTTTATTGATTTGTTGCAATTGGAGAAAAAGTATATACGCAACACCTGATTTGATCCTTTTGATGGAGTTGTGGACAGAAAATGTTCATACATTGACTGTTTTGAATACATATGTAAATACATACCATTAAAGTCTAAATAGCTTTTAATATTGCCTATAGTATTGCTTTCAACAAGCTCAAATATGAAGAGCTTTGCAAAGAAATTGCAGCCACCAAAGAGATGTTCAAATAAATTTGCATTGCTGAATTATCATTTAATGTCCTCATAAAACAGTTCATGATTATGGAAAGTTACTTTTTAGCTGTCATGTGAAGAATGTATTTTTAAAGTTTGTGGACTAATAAAGTGTAAAACTTTTATTTTGGTTTTGTCATCTCTACTGTCCAAAACAGGCTCCAACAGCAGAATTGGATCGCACTGGTGATGCAGTTTATGAAAATACTACAAATGTTGTTCGTGCAGTTATGAGTTTATCTCAGGGTGTACAACAGGGAAGATTGGATGATTATTTAGAATTAGTGAAGGTAAAACAATTTATATCTATTGAATACCAATATTTTATAGTTTGAATTCTTAAAATTTTTAGTCATGTCCTTGCTTCAGGTTATAGTATTCTAATGTTTAGAAACTCCTTACTTTCCTGTGCTCCTTGCTTAGAATAAATAATTTTCAATACTTAAACATACTTTTCCATTCTAAATCTATAAATTACTCGATTGAAATGCAAATAATCTTTCATCTGGATTAACTATTTTGTATTAAAGTACATTTAACAAGTCTAATTTTGCGATTTTCTTTTCTTTTGTAAAATATTTTGTTGGAGAACAATAATCTCCAAATACTTAACAAACATGATTAACACACTAAAGGTATTTACAACATGATACAATCGGCAGAGTTTTGCAGTATTATGGCAGCAACCTCTTTCAGAGAGAGTGAAGTGAGACTTGATACTGTGTAGTCAATTTGTGTAGATATGCATTTTTACCCGTGAACTTTTCGCATGTGCCTGTCACGCCTTTCAGCATGTAAGCCATGTTATGAACCATAACAGAAGTAAGCAGTGTATTTCTAGATTTTAATATATTCTATTAAAGTTTAAAGTATTGCTTTTCATTAAGTCTTAGAGTTCTTAGCATCATATTTTCAGTTAAGATACATTTTTTGCACCTTTTTTATGTCAAAAATTCTTAAACAATGGATGAAAAATTACATTTGTGAACTTTTCATCATGTTTTATTAATATTGGTTTTAAAGAAATTACTATAAAGTGTTTATTGTTTTGCAGGAAGTTGGTCTTTGTTTACGCAACCTCTTAGCTGCTGTAGATGCTATTGTTGCTAACTTTCCTCTGTGGTCTCGCAAAGAAGTTCGTATTTCCTACAATAATTTAGGAAATAATTTTTGTGATAGTTGTGTATGTAAAATGAAATCAATTGTTTAAATGATATATTGGAATTATTTGTTTAGTCTTATATCATATCAATTAAACTTATCATAATTGGGGAAGAAGGTTAATTAACTGGAAGTATTCTAATGCTCATATGTGTCCCAATAAACCAGAATTGACAACATTCAGGTTTTTATCATTTGATGAACATACACTTATTGTTTGAAAATGCTTCTTCACTTTGTTAAAGTACATCTTATGTAGGCATCAAGTGAAAAAAAATTTTGTAAATAGTAGACAGAAAAAGTAAATGAAAGTGTTATAAACAGTGTGATTAAGAATGCTAAAATTATCTTTTTGACCATTTAACGTTGAATCATTGTCTGTTAAAAAGTAAATAATGTATGAATGTTGGGTATTTCATTTATTTTACAAGAGATCATATTTGTATATGAAAATGTCCAATTAGACTAATTAAAATATTTCCTATTTTTCGTTATGAAATATTCATGAAATGATAGAATCTTGAATTTTATTATTGGAAGTTGCTTATCAATCTTTTAATATGTTTACATTTTGGACAGTTCTGACTCCTTGACCATTTTGTTTGCAAAAGTTTTCATCAGTTTCCTGAGACACTTGTGATGAATTCGAACAACAATGATAATAGAAATGAATGCTTATAAAACAACACATTTAATTCTAAAACAAGACATTACTTGAAGAATGGATACATAGAATCGCTGACACAATCATCAGTTTTAGTTCTAAATCGAAATAAAACGTTCTGGCTCTCATTCATATTGGTGCCAGATTCAGCTTAAGTTTTACATTCAAAATCTCCATCGGGTTTTTCACAACAGCTTGTATCAGAGTTGGCCAGCCTCTATTCTCCCAATGATTCTGCTATGTATACCATTGACAACTTTGGGTCAAATTTGCTGTTTAAAAATCGTTGTTTGGGGTGAAAGGGTAATAATAATGATCTCAGATGCAAAGCACTATCCAAACCGACTTGAATTGGCATTAAAGAAATTCCCTTTTCATTAGTTTTGCAGATACTTCCATTATTTCATTCAGGGGTGATAGATAGCATTGCTATTCAATTTCTGTTTGTTTCAATTCAACAATGGCAAATTCCTTTACTTACAGACCTTAGTGTATAAAGAGGCACAAGTTTCAAATATTTTAAATAGCTATTTCCTTCTAGAAAATTTTCAGAGAACTTACAAGTTTTACACAAAGTAGCTTTTGACAGAAGATTCAATCCCTACATCATTGTTTTCCTGCCGTTGTTTACTTCTGTTCGGATGGTGAATGTTTTGATTCACCAAAATAGCCATTGACTTTTTTTGCATGTTTTAATCTTTATTAGTCACATTTTAAATTTTTACTACCAGTTTCATTTCATCAATTTATCTGTTTAATTACTTTCTAACTGTTTACGTATGCACACTACTACTGGCATTATGATATATTCATAATATTAGAAACAATGATATGTAATTCTTGAATTTCTTGAGATATTTATTGATGTACTACGTTAATTTTAATGCAATGTCATTCTTGAGTTTTCGATAAGTTAGGTTCAGACTGAATGAATCTGAATATTTGCTTTGTAGGGATATTTCAATGTTTTTGAATGGAATTTTTCTTTATATATCAAAAGAGCATTGTTAGTTGGGATATTTGTATTTTAAGTTATTGATTAAATATTTTACTGATTTTATGATTTATATTTGGTTTTTTTTTTTTTTTTTTTAAATAGATCCAAATGGCCCATAAGGTATTGAGTAAAGATATGGCATCTTTAGTAGAATCTATGCAACAAGCTCAAAAATATTCTAAAACTACCCTTGATGGTGAGTATCGGAAAGGGATGCTTTCCGCTGCTCATGTTCTAGCAATGGATGCAAAGCACTTGCTTGATGCAGTTGACTCAGTTAGAATTCGCTTAAATTCATTAACTGCAAACACTATTCCAACTAGAGATCATTTTCTTTCTTCACAATCTTTAAAAAAGCAATCAACAATCCCTAATTCTAGACCTGTAAGTTGTGTAGCATTTTCAAGTTCAACTGTATCAAATACATCTGGATCATCAGGTAATGGTACTCAATCAAGACAACCAAGTAGTTTTATCTCTGGAGATTCTACTGATGATTCTCGGCTGTCACTTACTTCCAAATTATTTATTGATGATACTAATGATAGTGGTTATGATGTAACCTAAACTATCTACTGTATATGCACAAATTATATGTGTTCCATTTTGTTTTAGAATTATTGATGTGCATAGTATTAACTTACATTTCTGTGCAGTTTCATAAACAAGACTTATTGAATTATGACCTAGAAAATTATTTTTTATGTATAAGCTGCTAAATAACATACACTTATCGACATATGCACAGGTGTATTGAATAGAAAATTTTCCAAGTGCATTTTTATTTTTGATGTCATCATGTCGACAATGAATTTGTAAAATAAGATTTAAATTCACATATTTTTACAAAGTATCAATGTTCAAGTGTCAAAACAATGGTACTGAGTTACGATATTTCAATCTATCACTGAAATTGTTAGGGAAGTATCAAAAGCTTCACAATGTGTCAGAATAGAAAACCATTTGTGAAATCCAGGTAATTATAAAAGGGACTACTAAATACTAATTAATACAATACTATAATGGAAATTTCAGGACTTCATATAATCATATGTTTTTACCCAAAGATTTTCACTTTTAGTCAACTTTTAAAGTCCCAATTGAAGTTGTTGAGCTATATGTATGGACAGCATCTTGTTTTAGTATAAATGACTGACACATAACCTTCTCTATGGTTAACAGAAGAATGAAAGATCAGTGTAAAATTTTATTTTATCTAAAATATTGAATTGCTGAGACTTTATTTGAGTGCTTTTACTTTTACCTGAATTGTGTAAAATGTTTTTTCCAGAAAAAAATGAGAAAGTGTTGAATTTATTTTATTGAACCAAGTTTATTATCAAACTACATAAATACTGTAATGTGATGGCAAATTGAACTGTTAGACATGCTAATATTTTAATATTACTTAGCAATACTGTCCTACATGCATTTTTATTGCATATTTATAATATTTGAGTGTTTGGAGAACTAAGTGAATTAGTTTTCAACTGAAAGTAGCTAGTTAGTTTGCTGGAATTTTTTAACAAATAAAATGTATGCATGATGTTGCTTAAATATCAGTTATAATTCATATTTATTTGAAACTGAAAATCTGTTTTACTTAAGTTATCAATCATAAAATAATTGCTTATGTTTAAAAATTAATTTTTGTCACCAATATTTTTAATGTGGGAAAGCTGTGAGAGACCAGAAGAAAATCAAGCTGCATGTTTCAAAATAAGCATTTTAGTTTAGTACATTCCTTGCATAACATACTTATAGCAAAGATATTAAAGTTATGTACTTTTCCTGTAAGGGCTCGATCTAGTAGAGCAGTTTATTTTCGATGGAGAAAATGACTTTTGAATAAGTATATTTATGTAATGATTCTCTGTTAGTTTAAAAATTATTGTGTAAGCTGTGATATCTTGTAGCACACTCATTTACATAGACCTCTTTCCAATACAAATAGTTTTTAGCCACAATATAGAAACATTCCTAGGTACAATATGGAGCATTTCCCCATGAAAACTAAAAATCAAATTAATTTAGAAAACATGATATTCAGTTAATTTCTTTGAGGTGAAGTAAAGTGTGAAGATTAAGATATCTGTTGAAATACTTTTTATAACTGATTTTGGATGAGTCCATGATTGCAAACACATTGGAATCACTTATTGAAATTGTATTACTTTTATTTCGTGTTGAAAATGACAGTTGAGTTTCAAAATTTAAAAATACCAATGATAATACTATAAGTGATATCTTATAAAGAAATTTAATATGAAAATATATACAAGGTGAGTCTAAACTAATAATACAAACTTCAGGGGGTGATAGAACACAATGAAACAAACACTTCACCATAGAATGTGTGGTCTCATGTGCAGTGGTTGGCCGCTTGAGAGCGCTTTCCATTTCGGCACAAACGCAGTCCGATGCAAGTTGGAAAGGAGAAGAGGCATGAAATATGGAAACAATGCTTTAATGTCAAATAAACATCAATAACTGCTTGACAAAACGAAATAATACAATTAGATTTGCATAAATTAAAGATAAGTACAAGGAACAATGGGTAAGAAAGAAATGACATACAAAATATGAGAAACTTTTCACATGGAAATGAAGCGACATGTGCAAACATCATCGGTAAGTACAACTCAAATGCACAATTACAGAAGCTGTTGAAAATGTCGACCACCACACCTGATGCAGGCCTCGCATCGCCAATGTAAGGATTCCCGTGAGGTCTGGAAAATACCAGGCATTTCGCAGACTTTTGCCGCAGCTACTGAAAGCCTGGCAACAAGATCTTCATGATCTTCAATGGGGTCTCATACATGTCAGCGTGGAAACTTCCCCTTTGCGAAAGTTGTCGGTGCAAACATGCAAAAATCTCGTGTTGGGGAATGCGCCTGTTAGGAAAACTATCTTGGTAAAGGTGTGCATGCCTGCCATTACCGTCGGCCAGACCGTAATCAAAATGCATGTCTGCTTTCACCGCATTCGAGTATTCAGCCATTTCCAGTCGAGACTGACGTTGGATGCGAAAACCTCAGCTGTTATACAAGCGTTTGACTGCTCTCTGGCTGCCAACTGCTGCACTTGCGGCCATACATTCTATGGGGAAAAGTGTTTGTTTCGTTGTGTTCTATCACCCCCTGAAGTTTGTATTATTAGTTTAGACTCACCCTGGTATACAAAGGCCAACAAATCTCAATCCAATATAGCCAATTAACAAGATAATCTCACATTCTCGTTAAGAATTTTATTTTAAGTACTTTCACCTTTTTTCATAATTAGTCCTCAATTTTTAATGGCTTAAAATGTATAATTTTAGACTTTTTCTTTATAATACATTGTATGTTACACATGTGTGTACTATTTTGGTTCTACAAAGGTAGTGCAATTAATTTAAATATTAGAATGTAACTGAAATTAATTAAATATACAAAATATATTCAGACATATTTCATTCAAATGAGATTGTTTTAATTTGTACTTAAATGTGAAAATATAAGCATGAATTATTTATTTTAACTTCATTTGATTTTCTTGTATGACCCAATTGTATGTACTTAAAATTCACATATCCCCAAAACTAGATTGTGCTTAAGAGTAAGGTATAATGAGTTTTTAGTAATAGCATTATACTTTGGAAAACAATGAAGTAAACTGTAAAGTATATGCACCCATATTCATCTTTAGTTCACCTTATTGAATATTCATTTTCAGTGAACTGTCTGAGTCATGACATTTTTGAGAAGTGTGCTATTGCCTTTTATCCCAAAACACAATTAATGTTTAAATAGCTACATCTATTGTTGAAAGAATCCCTAGAAAACGTTATATTTATCAAGAAGGCTAAAATTGATTAGAAGCCATGCAGGTTGAAGCTCTGATTATGCATGCATGACCTTCATTGTCTCAAATAATTTTCATTTTGAAAAGTTTTCAATTTCATGCCTTTTTTAATGACATAAGACTTGTAGAATCAACTAAATAATTGCAGTATTTCATTTCATAAAGGTTTTACAGCTTTTTCTTTGAGAAAAAGTTTAGCATATTGTGCTCTATCATACAAATGAAAATTCTGCGTTTATCTTAATTATCGTAGTTTCTGTTTTCCTATAATTGTAGTTCTGTTCTCATATTTAAATGAGATCTTTGAATATATTAATTGTATAAATTATTAATTCCTGTTTATGAATGATATGCTGAAAGAATCTAAGATGAAATTTTAATCCAGGCTATTTTCAGTCCATGAATTACTTTTACAATTTATCCTTTGATCTAAATGATTTAAATATTTCAAAGGCATATGCTACTTAGATTCATCAATCTTGTTCTTTTCCAGTTTTCTTAATCTTGCTTATGCCATTACTGACAATCTGTATGTTGTAGGCTCATGGGCTGCAACAGTGGCTCAACATAAGTATGTTTTTATTACAATGAAAATACAAAGCATGCTGTTAAACATTTTTGCCATCTAGTGGCCCAGTAGTGAATCAAAAGATGTGCCAATTTTGCTACTGGAATGAATGTAATTTTCCACAATGAGATGTTTATTTCCACCAAGAGTCGTATTTTTTAGAAATCGTACCACTATTGCAGCCCTTGAGCAAAATCTTATTCCTTTTATGAAAGATATTTCCAATGTTACTTTAAAAATAGACATATAATTGTATATTATATAAAATATGACTTGTATTTGGAAGTTAAGAAAGTACTGAAGTTTTATAGATTAATATTTTTCTAATTTCCCTATACACTCTAAGAAAAAAAGCATTGTATTTGCTTAATTATTTCTCTGAATTTTTAATAACAATAATCTGAATTTCACAAATTATCCCACACTTGTCTCAAAAATACATTTCAATCTGGCACCTGAATATACTGCAATAGCATAAGGAGTAATGTTAAATTAGCTACATACACTATTGTTTTGAAAATTGTAATTGTTCATCAATGCTTAAATATTCAAAACAAGCTACAATTATAACCTGGAAAAATTAATTTGTCGTGTAGCCTCTGCTGCTATACCTCATGGGATTGAATCAAAGACTTTAGATGTGTTCCTGGGAATTGGTTGCATGCAAGTCCACAATTATTAGTACTGGGTGCTAAAGGACAGACTAGTTGCCAAGTGACTATCTCAGACATGTTCAATAGGCAACATGTCTTGAAAACTTGGAGGCCAAGGAAAAAGCAATATCCTCTATGCTGAGAAGGTTTTGACATTCCTAGCAAGATGTGGTTGGGCATTGTCCTGCTGGAATATAACATCAGGAGTGCTCTGCAGGAAGGGTATGACTTCTGCTTCTACAACTTCCCTGATGTAGCAGTTGCTGTTGAGATTATCCTGAATTCATAACATCTGAAACCAATGGAGCCTCAAATCATCAGGCTAGCATTTGGCCATTGACGCTCTACAATGTATGCTAAAAGATTGCTCATCACAATTTCTAATGCATTCCATCATTGTAGTCTAAGTTGAAGTGGGACTAGTCTGAAAATATTGCATGTTGCCAGTTAGCATGCCATTGTCTGTTTATGAGCCCATTGTAGCCTGAGGAGTTGATGGTCAAAGGTCCAAAGACGCCCCGCCGTTGGGCTAATACTTGTGATGAATTTGAACAGTCTCACTGCCATGCACATGAGATGTCTATCATCCTTTGACACCATCAGATTTTGTGGTCCACTGCCAGATTTGTCATGTGTCCAATTCTTTGCAGTCCACACCTTCCACATATGCATCACTCGTGGTGTTATGTCCATGTGAGCAGCAATGTCATGGTACAAAAATCCACTTTACAGACTGATTATTGTTCCTCATTCAAACTTGGTTGCTTGTTCATATTGCACTGTTTGTCGTCCTGGAGATCGATTCCTGGAGAAACTTCCAGCTCCCTGTCCACATTACACTACTTGTGTGATTCCTAAACAGTTCTCTATTTATACTCCTAACATGCACTTCAGAGGGTATAAATATGTATAATCACTCTCCGATTCTATTAATTTGCATTTCATACCCTGATCTGCATATCCTATAAGTTTCAAATTAGTACTATCATTCCTGCATGCTGTTGCAATTTTAAGTCTCTTCCGAAATAATCCAATCAAGCTGTAAGTTTTTGTGACATTACTGAATCCAAATAATATCTGATGTTTCTTTTTGAATTAAATTTTACCATATAATATTAATTATGAAATTAATATTTAAAAAAGTATTTATATCAACTTTTTTATATTTTGATGAAAATTGATTCAGAAGGAAGACAATGGAACATTTTCAGCTATTTCCTCTGGTGAATTTAATATTCGCTATTTTGAAATACTTTTCGTGCAAAGGAATTTCTACTTGTAGGTGTGGGCTGAAATTTTGCATGGTCATAAAAAGTCCTGAATAAATTCATAATTTTTTCAGATATTAATGTCATATTTAATTTTGCATATTATCATTAATTTTTAAAAGAAATTTTCTGTAGATTTTGTTTGGGTTCATTAAAATTAAACATTTTCAGGATTATAGGAATTTGGGACACTAAGGATTCCAAAATGTTCCATACTCATGATCCAGAAATGGCTGGACCAAGTGATTTGAAACTTATTTGAGATTGAATTTTGGTATAGATTCGTAATTTGGTGCCAAACGTGGGTGTTGTCATTGGAAATATGAAGTTTATGTGCAAATTTATGTGATATATAAATTTATAAATGGGGGGGGGGGTATTCCATATCAAAAGGTACCTTTGAATTTGCTTTACTATCAACGACATGCAAATAAGGTTTGATATTTACTGCAACTGCAATGTTTTATAAGTACAAATTATGAAAATGTTGAGCTTGAGTTGATTTTATTTTACACGAAACCAGAAGTGATAAAAGTGAAGAAACATTTACTTTTAGCTCTGCTTGTTACTATAATAACTTTATATGTTTTGTTTTATAGGAAAACAAGTACTATTTAAAATTTCCTTAATTATTTTTACATTTTGATTGCAGTACTATTTAAAGTCACATCAAGTTAGAAAGTATCTTGCTATTATTTTCATCATTAAGCTATCTGCTAGAGACTTCAAAATGGTTTAAGAACTGAAGATTACTTATGTAAATGTCTAGATAAAAATTGCCCACAGAAACCTATAAATTCTATATTTTTCTTAAGACTTGACAAACCGTAACTTTATTGAATTATCTAATTTTTTGGTTTAAATATATTTCGTACTCCATAAAGACTGCAATCGTAAATAGAAAATGTATTTTATAATAAATGTGAGTTTTATGGAAAACTATTTCTTAATACTATGTTCTATTTAGTATTATTTTAATTAGCCATGCCTGTAAAGCTGAAAATTTTGTGGATGAGATCATTGCCATCTTAGGTAAATCATACATTAAATCAATGCATGACATCTATACATGGATAATACTACCAGTGTATAGCATGGCAGCATGCATGCATCTGCCAGCTAATGTGTCATGTTTGTTCTTTCAGTGTGGGGCCTGTTTAATATTATGCATAAGAGCTAATGTTGCATTTTCATTACAACTTAATTATTTTTTTATGTTTAGTCTTAAAATTTGATGTATTATGGGTTGTGAATATTACATTGTAATTTTTTGCAATTTAGCGACTCCAATAATAAATGCTGTTTCTTATAAGCTAGATTATTTTATAATTTTAGTTAAACTATCATTTATTATACCTACTCCAATTTTATTTTGTGCATTTTCATTTAAATACCCTTGAATAAATGTACAAATTGGTTCCATTTTTTTAGAATATTATTCAAAAAATCTTGGTTCCTTTAATTTCAGAGATAACATGTAATTCAAAACTCTAGATCCATATGAAGATGGATATTTGCTTCCAAAATATTATTCAAAAATTTTAAAACAAATTTTATATTTACACATTTGTAATTTAAGCTAATTTACTTTAAAAAATTAGTTTTGAATTAATTAACAATCTTAAATAGAAAATCCCATGTATACTAAATGATGCACACAATCGACAAACATCTAAATATGTGTATTGCATTTCCTTTATTGAGTGTCTGATTCGAAGAGGTTTATTACCATTTATTAAGTGCAATTTCAGTATCCTGTCATTCAAAGATCATTCCTAAGCTTTAAGGCCAATCAGTTTTATGCTTGTGTGAACGAGTTTTCAAATATATATAATGTAAATTATTTCACTGCTTATGGTATGATTTATTACTTTTTATTGAGTAAGAAAGGTTTTCTTGCTATAATTTAAGTTTATGCTCTTTCAATGATAAGCGTTACTCATAATATCGTAAGTGTTAAATTTTTGGAATTTGGTACAAAATTATTGTGTATTGATTCTCATTTCTCACTGAAATATTTCTTGCAGGGATGAAAAAAATCATGTCACTAAAGGTTTTTAGCAGGGTGTGAAAAAGTCGTAATTTTTATAAGAAAAAACAGAATTTTATTTTTGTCATATCTGTTTTATTGAAATGGGATTTTTATTTAAATAATTTATTGCCTTTATGCTTCAACTTGTAGACATGCAAAAAGCATTATCTCATCATTTGAATTGTTTCATAAAACAAAAATATGCTTAAAATTCCAGATATTGACAACAAACATTTAAGTAAAGGAGAACAAAATTTTATTTTTAAAATCAGTCATTAGGCAGGGTTCGTACATTTCTTAAAATTATTTATTTTTGATTTTGAAAAATAAAGTTTCTGATAAATGCTTATTTTTAAAGTTTGGTCCTTAAAAGTTCTTTTTATCAAAATATCCCAAGTTCTCATTTTTCTCAGCGAACTGTTATACCTCTGAACTTATCCAGGTCTTTGATCTAGGAAAAGATAAGTTTTCTTTTGTGCGAAAATCTCCAAATTTGGCAGCTGTATAAATGTCAAATCGGTTAACAGCAGCATAATGGTTTACTTTTTCATTAATTTTTGCCCTTTTTATTTTGGGCAGTTTCGTTTTTTGGGTCATTTGAATTGAACTTTATTTAATCCCTTCAAAAGAGGTGGGAAGCACCGTCCCACGAAGGGGCATAATTTTCATTTAGAACAAACTACGAACCCTGTAGTGTACCTACTGTGCCTACGAACCCTGTTAGTGCCAAACTAATTTTCCTGCATTTATATTAATTTTCTTACTCGACTTGTTTTGAGTGTTGAAAATGTTCTAGCTATATACAGAACTAGCTACTGTCGTAAGCAGTTTTGTGGCAATTGCATTCTTGTCTGTCACACCATCCCTAGAATCAAAAATGAGTTTCGCTTCTCCAAAAAAGAACATCTGGGACACAATGTTTTCTAAGAGGAAACCCAAACTGTCCCTTGAAATTTCATAATTGAGCTTAAGCCAACGTTAAGAGATTTCTATTCAAGATCAGTCGATTTGCATGTGAATTGAGAGGGATGCTTCACTTTTATACCTTACTTTAAAATGAATCTATTCAATAAATGTAGATAAAATTTTTGTAAAACTTCAATTGTAACACGGTCTAGATCTTTATTTGACAAATTCTATTTCTAACTATGGGTCTCCGAAATAAAATCTGGGCTGCTCTATGCAGGCTGGCCTCATAAAACAGCCATTTCCAGAAAAAGTAAATGCTTATTTTCAAGTTGTCAATCTAAAATTTGCAGGAAGCAGCTAAGTTTCAATTTTAAAAAGTCATTTTTGGTGTTTCCGAGAACAAGCATATTTTAACTTATTTGAGTGAAATAACTAGATCACACACAATTTTCAAAATACAATTTAATTAGGGAAAAAGTAAATCATGAGATTTCAATTGGCCCCTTGCCTTTAGTAATTAGATATTATTATGTTATAAAATACTATGCATTTTGAGTAATTGTATTAATGCTTTGATGTAAACTACATTTTTGCGTATAAGTTTGTTATTTATTAATCCATTTGTTAATGGCGGCTCCTTTGAGAAGGCCTTGGGGAAATATTATATATTTGTACCTCAAGCTGCTATACGTAAATCATGTTTGACAACTATTTGTTTTCCACTGTAATCACTGCTTTCGGTATGAAGTAATCAACTCTAAACCAGAATTCGCTCTGAAGACAATTGAGGAATCGCTTTGTTTACGTTTTAATCTCACCTGTTTTAAGTAGACTCATTCAAAAATACGTAACTCAAATGCCAACTTGCCAGAGCTGGACTGTAAGGCTAGTTGCACACACATCAATTTCGATCGTTCGAGAAAATATCGTGTTATCAAATTCTTTTAGTGGAACGAAGAGCATGGGAACTTGCACAAGGTTTGATCTACACACGGCACGACCTTCGTGTTGCTATCATCCACCGCCACCTACAGCAGACGATCGCCGTGTTTTTTATTCCCCTAATCCCAGTTTCTATCTTGTGAATGGTAAGATAGTCAAAATTTCAACGGATTTCAAATCTGCGTAAAATTTTACGTCAATTCGATACAAAAAACATGATTTTCTTAAAAAAAAATTACTTTTTATCAATAGTCGCAGCTAATCTTTTTGCAGATATTCCTTTTAATACTAAGTGTAAACGGAAGTATTGCTTTGTTTTCAAAGGGAATGTCACTTTAATAAGATATTTTATCTCCCGTAATCAACTTTTAATTTTACAGCCATTAAAAATAGAATGAAAATCTTTTTTCCGACAGAGAAACCTAAAATTGTTTTTCTGTGTTCACTTGAGTCCGAATTTTGTTAATTTAGAAAGTATAAAAATTTTACTTCGCTAAAATTTTTCGTATTTTCTGAATTATGCTAATTCCGAAACACAGCTGTTCATCCTACAGTTAATAATTGTGAAATTTTATAATTGGTAGGCAAGACATGGTGATGAATTTTTAGATTTAAACAAGTTATTTTTTTAATTATTACTGATCAAGATTTTGTCTAACTTTCTCTGGTGGTGCCGCATCAACTCTTAGGATTTGCAATGCTTTTAACTTTTAAAACCGAAGTTTACAAGAAATGGAAAGCAAAATTTCAAAGTGTGGTCATATTTCACTGTGAAAGATGGAGTTTCGAATCGGGTGTCATGCTCTGCATAAGTTGAAAAGGGATCTCATTTAAGTCAGCTATTACGATTTTAAAGACATCTCGGAAACAAGCCTACCACCATAAAACTAATGTGTTGAAAAGCGAAAGTGATTTTTTGACTTAGACTTTTTGTTTTAAACGAGTTTAGATAAATTAAATAATTAACCTGTTTTTTGGCAAACTACTTTTTACTTTCCAAGTGATTATCCCGGTATGCGTTTAAATGTTTATAATATTTTAAAGGGTAACTCCGTGATTCAAAATTACGTGGTGTCTTCGGATCTTTTCCTTCGGAATGGGATCACGGACCGCCGCCAATGGCCCGTTGTGTTGCTCAGTACGATGTGTTAATTAAATACCCTTTTGCATAAAGCTAAACTTAATAGTCTTCCAAGTGATTATCGAGTCCTGGATTTTGTTGATCTAAAAATGACATTAAAATCTTAAAAAATTAATACTTTCGTTTGCGAATTTGTTTTGTCCTAGGTACCTCATGTCTGGGAAACCGTACTTGAGATGGTTCAGATTCGGGACATTAGCTACCATTGAGGACCCAGAGAGAATTTAAACATTTCGATTTACAAGAACTTTTTCAAATTTACGGATATATTCTAATTTTCTTTACCTAATTACTGATAGTTTGGCGTAGTTTGGACAGACTTGCCCCTTGCGCCATAAAAAAATCAATCCACACACACAACAATTTGAAGACTCCAAATTATTTTATCTTTCGTTTCTTGTCAAAACGCCTGAGACGGCGGTACACCAATCACATAGCAACACGTTTGGGATTCATTTTCCATACAACTTCAGATGAGTAGTCACGAGCTTTTAACTAACGACTGCACTTACTACACAAAAAAAACGTAATAAAATAAACACTAAAATATCGTTCGATATTTTTTCGAACGATCGAAAATCGATGTGTTTGCAACTAGCCTTATAGTGTTAGCTGAGTCACGGTTTTGAACGAGTTTTTAAATTAGGTTCAAATCTAAAAGCGCTTCCACAATTGGCGCTCCGAGTTCGGAACAAATTATCGCCTATGGTGGTTGACATACATGATGGCAGCCCTAATGAGGTTAAACACCTTTGGACTTCTTCAACGGAGCCGCACTATAATTGTACTTTGAACATTTTGTTGAGAAAACATTGTTTCATCTGAAATCGCAACAAACTTGTTATTTGTATTCGATTTTTTAAATATTTTTCTTCAATTGTTTCGTACCTTTTAATGTAGTTCTTTTCCTTCTATCCTTTTGTACAATGATGTTATGTCATTGGAACACTAAGGAAATATTTGTACAAAGCTGTTAGTGATCCGATTCTATTTCGGCAGTAATTCTGGAAAGTTTACTGTGATAATGCTGTTAATCCACGACAATGCCTTTCCCCGTGCCTCGTGTATACTTTCCAATCTGCCTCATTTGATAAAATTCTAGTCGGAGGTTTATTCTCTGCTGCTGCAAAATATATATTTTAAATAGTTGTATATTTTTTAAAGAACTGTATTTGTATGCAAAATCCTGGTAAAGCGACTACTTGTCACTTTCCATTACATATATTTTGTATGTATTTACAGAATAAATTAAAGTTTAAACAAGTGGTTGTTTCACCTTTCTGAATCCACATTTTGGAATACAAGTCATTTTAACCTGATGATGGACTTTTTGCTCCATCGAAATAGCTATTGACAACTTCATGTATTTATCTTGGTCATGTTTTGAAACTTAAATTTTTGATTGAATGAAATATGTAAATTTCACAGCACCTAAGAGCTAAAACGACCTTTTTCCAGTTAATTTCCTTTTCAACTACGGGCCGTCGTGCTCAGTGGGTATGCTTACTGCGCTAGCAACTTTCGAGTTGTAGGCGGCGCAGGTTCGATTCCTGTCAGGTGCATTCCTCCCTGGGTGTATTTCCCTCTTCTGTGACAGTAAAACTTCCATGTGTGTGTCTAATACTTGATATTGTATGTTGTGTCTGGCGCAGCATGGCCAAATATGGCCCTTGCACCATAAAACCCCAAAACCAACTTCAAATACATTTTTATTCAAAATAAAGGATGTGCTGAATCATTTCCAGTATACCAAGTGCTTGTTACAAAAAAGTACAGCAGAAGCAAAATCTCAAGTCAAACAGCTCCCAATCCATTTGGGTTTCATTTAAACTACCAAAAGTAGCCTAGAAGCACAGTGCTGAAAAGCTGGACTCGAGAATTTTACTACAGATGGTATAGTTATTTTTGCCAAGCATGTGAGAAGCGTACCTTTTATATTTTTGAATGTGTATAATACTTGGTACTTAACTTTGAATTATTGAGAACTAACAATTGGAATATGTATCCAGATTTACCAAATACTAAAAATAGATGCAACACTTACCATTTCTCTGCGGAAAGAAGTAGAAATGCAACGCCCTACTAAATAATTTTAATTGAACTATTTAAAATAGTTACTCATTAAAATAAACTTCAGGGTAAGAATTAATCTGAGAGTTAGACATAAGCAATTCTATCCATATTCGGCCAGACTGCCAAATCCTTTTCTCCCTTGCAAATCTTATTTCTAATAATCTTACTTATAATGTATGAAAGGTTCTTTATCTTAACTATAATATATTAGCTTAAAAATCTGACCTTCCAGAAGTATTTCATTAAAGGTGTGTACCTCGTTTTCACAAGAGATAAAAATTTATTTAAAAAATCATTTAAAATAAAATGGGGAACAGTTAAGTTATTAGCCAAAAGTAATGACTGAAACACTAAGGCATTTTAAGAAATCTAATGCTCTTTACCGTATGGAGAAACCGAAGTAAAGAGCTCGTCGTAGGAATTGACCCAGTTACGAATGCCCCAACATAAAATTTAAAAATAAATAAAACTTAATAAAATTGGGAATAAAGCAACTTATATATATATAAATATAATTTCCAGTTGTAAAGCAAAAGCATGGCGGTTCAGTTTGTGACTTCTCTTTCATTGGAAAGCCTAAATATACTAAACTAATGTAAAAGGGAAAACAAAGCTGTATGCAAGTAATCGTTGATATGAAAATAAGTCTCGTTTTTACAAAACTGAGTTACAGAACCAAAACTCAAATATCAGAACATTAACTATTTATGTACGATGTCCTTAGCTAGTATAAACAATTAAAATCAAAGTAATATTGTAAAATCGCCGTTATTAAAACCAATACAATCGTATGTTTTTAAAAAGTCAGTAAAAACGTCTAAAAATGTATTGTTGCAACTGCGGGTAAAGGATGTAGGTCAAAAGCGTATTGACTTACTCTGACAATTAGTGATTTTAGAAGAGGGATTCTTTTGCATACATGTACTTTAGCGCACAAAAATCGATGTAACTTCCAATCACTTTCGAATTTCTCCCTTCTGCCGTTTTGAGATGTTACCATAGTAAGGAACTGCTGTTTACATGAACAGCATTTTCTCCTATTAAAAGCGCCTTTGATTCCCCTATTCCAAGTTTCAATCTTTACGATCGTTAAAGAAATTTCAAATCTGCGGAAAATTTTACACCAGATCGATACCTAAAAGGTAATTTTCTTTAAATAATTTTTGTATTGTCTAATAAACTCACTGCCAAAAGTTGGGTGGATTTTAAAATCGCTTTATATCTAGGTTGTATTCATGGCAGAGATTATGCACACCAATTTTCAGACCAATCCGGGACCTTAAACGAGAGAAATCAGGAAAAGAGTGCGGTTTTGACCCATTTAACATGGAAAAACCACTTCAACCGACACTACAATGGCTCTAACTCCGAAAATTTTTTAAATCGCTTTAGCTCCTTACTTAGTATACTATTTCGCATACACGCAGCAATTTTCAGCTTGATTCTATCATAATTAGGGTCAAAATTGCGTATGGTTTGAAAAAAATACTTGAAAACGAGCGATTCAGCTGGAATGTACGATTTTCGCGATTTTGCAACTTTCGTTCGCTGTAACCGAAAAATTTGTCGGTGGATTTTAAAATCGCTTTATATATAGGTTGTATTCATGGCAGAGATTATGCACACCAATTTTCAGACCAATCCGGAACTTTAAACGGGAGAAATCAGGAAAGTAGTGACGTTTTTCCATCTTTTTGACCCATTTAACATACAAAACCACTTTCAACCGACACTACAATGGCTCTAGCTCCGAAAGTTATGTTATTCATGTAGGATTTTACTGTAATACTCCAGACTGACGCTGCATAGGTCTTAAGCTTTGTTTAAGGAGTAAGAGTGTATTACTTGGGTGTATTATCGGCCAACGATGCGAAAGATTAGTAGGAATCTGGTACAGTATTTTTACATTGATTAAAAGACTAGCTTTTCACCGAATATAACACCGAGATATTGTACTTCGTCAGCCCTAAGAATGGGGTTATCGAACAGTACGAGGGAAAGGGGATACATAATCTATGCTTTACCTTGTAGAATATCGTGGCTTTAGATTTAATGACGTTCACAGAAATAGGTCATATGGTAAGCCACTTTTAAAAGGATTTAAGAAATTTTCATCTAATGAGGTTATAGTAATGATGTGATAAAACAGTGTAGTCTTGTGGGAAAAAACTGAACAATAAGCTGTTTTGCCATTTGCACATACCAAACGAAGTCTAACAAACAGGACACCATCGAAATAGTTTTCGTTCGCCTTTTTTATTTTCACTTTTTTGAGGTAAAAAATAGGTAGCTTATTTTAGACATGAATGTGAGAATTGCGTAGAAGCCAATGAGAGAAAGTTCCATAATAAGTTTGATTCTCTAAATATAGAGTATAAGTCGCGAAAAATTAAACTTTATCGAAAGTATCATTTAAGTGCTAATTCGTTTAGGTTTTCTATGTGAGCGCTCTCATTGCTCTATTCTGAGTTAAATTTACATATGATTTGATTTGATGTAGGCTATTTTCGTCATTCAAAATGAGGAAATAGGGAAGCTGTATGCTTACCACCTCTGCTTCGGTTAAAACGAATTGAATACTACATGTTAATAAAAATAATTAAGCCATACTCTATGTGAAAGATGGATTGAATATGCAAATCGTACATGTTTGGTTATTCTTTGAAATTTTTATGTAATGTTTCCTTGAAAGTTTTCCGTTTGACCATGTAATATACAAACATGAACACAATTCATTAAGAGTCCTGCAGGAATAACCCTCACTCCTTCGAGTGGAAGTTTCGAAACGATTTCATGGATTTTGAAATTAAACTAAGCAGGTGAGGTGAAAGCAAATCAAATATATCGTTAGAACATCGTTTGTAACTCTTAAAATAAGCCGTATCTCTCAAACGTAAGGAATTTACTTAAATGTTTGCTTAAAATGCTTTTTATTTTTAAAAGACAATTCGATAATACACCTCTTTGAACGACTTTTAAATTGTTGAAGTTGCATTTCTCAAAGCTATTATACAGTGGAACACAAAAATAATTGTTTTTTCCTTTTTAACTATTGTTATGTGTTTAAAATGACGATACCGAATCTAACAACACTAAATCTGTATTTTTTTTGTGAAAAGTATTCGATCAACTTCTATAATAAAGAGCACATTTGAAACAAAACCTGAAAATTAAAGTTTATAAGATTCAGTTGTACTTATTTCTCCTACATCCCATAGCACTGTTTGCACCAGGTAACTGATAGAACCAATTTCGTCCTACTATAATTAAAGACATTAACAATGGATTTCACTAGTTTGGGGCACATTTATGTAAGATTTCTTCAGAAAAGTAAAATAAAATACTTATTTTTAAACCTATGTCCGGAAGAAAATTAAGGGCACTATCGCATCGTCAAGAATGCGAAAATTGTTTTTCTAATTTACCGCTAAAATTTTACAAATTTCTTTTTTGCAAAGATAACTAACCACATATTGATTCTTAGCACTTGTAATAAATTCGTTTGTAACCAATGGCTGATATTCACTCGGATCATTATAGAGTATCCTCTGGATTTGACAGTGGCGCATTAATTGAATGAACAGAACTCTAATGTGGGAATCTCCAATACAATCTCGCTTGTGTAAGATATCAATGACTTTAATTGATCACTAAAGATCACGTTTCAGAACCCATGGTAGCAATTTTAATCAGCATTTCGCAGTATGCGAAGAATTTTTTCAACGTGTAAATTCTATGCACGAAATTAGTTACTTTTGAACATGTTGCAGGTTCAGTGAACATCTTACTAGAGTCGCATTTGAGTTATCCCTCCCTGTAATGATTTAGAATTGGGTGTTTTGTTTAATTATTTCCATTGTTGAAAGTAGAATTTCAGTCAATATTAGAACATAAGGCAATTATGAAAATAACTCCTAACTAACCTCAATTGCGATACTGGTTTCAAGGTATTCTAAATCCCGAGAAAATGAATTAGAGAAATAAATTTTTTTTTTGGAAAAGACTGCTAAATGAATTCTCTCAAACAAGAACCCACGTCCCATAACATGCAAAAAAGAACTAGAAAATTAAATTTTAAAAGGTGGATATGTCGAATCCGGCAACCTTGGTGTTTTGATCCAGCTTTATGGCAACCCTAAACAAAAGTTTTTTTACGAAGGAAAGTCCGCGGTTTTTTTAACGAAAATGTGATGGCGTCCAAAGCCATATTAGACGCCATCTTGATTTAGCGACAAAAAATTGCTTGGCGACAAACATGCCCCGGATTCGACATATTTACCTTTCAAAATTGCCTAAATTTCCATTTTTATCAAATGAAATGTTCGTAAAAATAATGAAATCAGACTTGAAGTGAAACATGGATAGAATATACATGTCGTGCATGTTTGATGATTTTTCTTTGGGAACTTTTATGAACTATTCGTTTGAAAGCTAACTATATTATATACAAACAAGAACGTATATCTCAGAGGAGTCAGCTCACTAGAATAACTCCTACTCTTACGAGGTTTTGTTGTGGTGTCCATTTCAGAGTTAAATGTCACCGTGTGCATTTTGCAGTTTTGGCAATGACGATTATTTTCTCTCTAAAGCTGTTCTTCAGGATGGTAATCGATGGTTTGACGAGCAGCTACTATTGCAGGGCAGGAGAATATATGATTAGATGTGAGTTTATCGCCCAGACAGTTTTTACAATGTCTACGTTCTGGTTTCGTCACTGATAATTCTCATGCCTTTAAAATGTACTTTTCTCTGTCTGGATAGTGAGTGTAGTGGTGGTTTTCTATCTCTGTTAATTTCAGAAAATTGTTTTTTTTTTTCGATTTACTGTGATATGAGTTTTAAGTTTTCCAAAGCATTAGCATCAGTAAGAGTTATTGGGGTTTATTCAGCATTTAATTCTCTGACTTCCTTTGCCAATTGATCGGCAACTTCCTTTCCTTCAATGTCCACATGAGCGGGAATCCACTGGAGAGTACCTTTTCTCCTGCACATGAGTTGGTGAAGAACTGAATGGATATCTTGGGCACACTTTGAGTTGCCATTCCTTCTAAGGAAGATTTGGATTAGGTAAAGATAATAATTCCCTCGGCTTGCTATGATGATAAGATTTAAATAAGTTTCAAGAGCCTTATTTATGCCTATTTCATTGGTGAAATTTGTGGATATTCTTCCCGTTCCAGCCTTTATTTGTAATTTCTCTTCATCTGTAAATAGAAGTACGCCAGTACCTCCTTTATTCATATTAGTGTCCGATGACCCATCAATGTAGGCTCCACTACGTTTATTAGGTGATAAAGCGTTAATGGTTTTTAATACTTTTTCTTTAAGTTTAAGGATGATTCGTTCTTAGTACATGGATTTGGGAGGTGAACATTTAGGTTGTTTTGAGGGTATTGGTGCTGGGGGACAAAGGTTCTTCGTGTATATCGACATCGTGATGGTTCAGTGATATTTCTTTCCTGATTTCCTGATCATACTGTCGAGTTGATGAACTGTTAAGTCGGCATTTTTGCTTTCAGTTTTCAAAGGCTTTTTGGGAGATGTGTCTATTTTAGTAGCTTCTGATGCGATTTGTGAATTAGACTAGACAATTTTCTTCGATCTTCAAGCAGGTCCAGTTCAGCTTCTTGTTGAGCTTTTGTTATCTGTGGAGGAGATTGCGCCATTAAATATTTTAGTTGCTTTTGATTGTATTCTATCAAATTTCCCCTTTAATAATGCATAAGACGGTGACCAAACAGGTGCTGTCTATTCCATTATTGGTCTTATGGTGGAATAGGTGGTCTTAAGAGTTTTTGGCTTGAACCCCCATCTTGTCTTATCAGTCTTTTCATGATGGTTCAATTTTTTAAGAGCTTCGTTGGAGATTTTGATTAGGTGCTGATTGAGAGAGACGTAATTCTGTATCAAGCATAACACACAAATATGTTGAGTTATGTTAATAATGATTAAAGGATAAAAGGACTCTATTTTTCTGTCAGTGCTGAAGATAGTAAGTTTAATTTTATTTGAGTTGATACTAAGTTTCAGATCCCCTGTACATTTATTTCTCCAGTCCTTTCGTTGCCTCATTAAAAATTTTTCTGATTCCTGGATGTTTTCGCTGGAGTTCAGTATGGCACCTTTCCCCTTCAATCAACTTCAATTCGTCTTGGTAGCGTCACTTTTAAATTGGTCTCTAGATAACACACTCTGAAACTAATCTCTAGGTAATGCTCTAAAACCCATCCCTATGTGAAAAAGGCTTAGTTTTGTGTGATCCCTACCTCCCCTTAAAGTTTGAGCAAGAAGAAACACTGTAAAATATACTCATAATAATTTTAGAACATCCAGCTATTAAGCAAAATTGTTTATTATCTTCATGCGTTGTGAAAGCTGAGACGCTTGACAACGCATATTTAATTCAAACAAGATAAATTTCCTCCAAATCAACGTAAACAAAGTAAGACGAGGCCTGAATAAATAAGTACACATCTAAAAATTTCCTATACAGATTAGTGATTGCACGGTTTTAATAATATGCAAAACCGGTTTTTCGGTTTTCATTTTTTCCAAAACTCGAAAACCGGTTTTGTAAAAACTACGAAAAACGCTGTATTTGTGTAACAAATATTAGATAAATTTATTTCTTAAGTATGTAACTTATATACATACATAAAACGATTATTATCTAACACTGAGAGCTATAAAATCACCTGCCAGTACAGTTAGCATTTTTTTCGGCATTAAAGTGTGCTCGCAGAAAACATAGTGAATTTATGGAGACATCATTCAACCTCGATCTTATTTCGGTTACGAATTGACCTGACGATGAGAATGCCCGTTCCGACTCCACTCTTGTCGGTGGAATAGTGAGCAAGTATTTGTAGCACAACTCCATAATTATGCTTTTGGCTCCCCTCCTTCCAATACTGCAACATCTTTTTCAATTTCCGTTTCAAAATCACTAATTGTACAATTATCCAGTGATACCGAACCAGCAAGCTCTTGTCAATTGCCCTCTGCAGCAATTGTCCCATGTATAAAACAGTTTTTTCCACAACATCATCGTCTTTGTCATCGAAGTTGATATCCCTTGCATCGGATTGTGCTGGTGTTAAAGAAGACGGCGATAAACGTTTTATCAGGTTATTTCTAAACCGACAGATAGCCGGTTTCGTCAACATTTTAAATACATATTCCGATCTTTTATCACCGGTTCGATACCCATTATGTAGAAATTGAAGCACTGCTAACGTGTTAGTGCGTCTATCTTGAATTCTTAATTATAGGGATTCTTTCAGTTCATTACCGAGTGTAGTATGAAGATAATTTAAAGACGTCAACATGAAATTTAAAGCAGTGTCAGCAGTCAATAGATTTGCATCTGCTCTACATAATGCTTCCACTGTAAGTTTTACTGGCAATAAGGCAGAAATAGTATCCACTAATAAATTAAAGTCCTGTTCAGAGAATGAAATTTTCGATGATAAATCAATTAGGGCTTTCTGAACACATGATTTTAATCTGTTGAACTTTTCCAACATTGCGAGTAAACTATTCCATCGTGTTTTCGAATCTAAAATCAATGAGTACTCTACCAAATTCCAATTTCACATATTTTTGCAGTATGTCATCATTTTTTGTTGGGGATTTGCGGAACAATCATACAACCACTCTAATTTTTGTAATAGGTGGTAATATGGTTTCATCTTTAACATCTGAAGCCGAATTTCCTTCTACATCATCTGAGTAAGCAATACTGAACCCACTTTCAAATGAATTTTCATCTTCCAATTCCGAATCGTCATCATTGTCAATATCTAATTCAATATTCTCTCCTTCGATTCTGAGACAGTCAGATTCCGATTCAGGTTCATTATCCGATTGTGAGTTATTTTTTCAACTTCGACAGGGGTACTTTTTGTATAGCACTTTGATTACACCAAGCTGAATGGCATGCGCTAGACAGAGCTGTTGCTCAGCTTTAATCAATTTGCCCACTTTTTTTCATGACCGACGCTCCGTCTGTAGTGATACATACTACATCTTTATCAAGGCACAGACCAAAAACTTCCAATTTTCTTTTAATTACTTCGACACATCTCTCAGCTGGTAAACTTCCATGCACACGAACCAGATCTAGATTCCAAAATTGTTTTTGACAATGTACATTGATGTTCAAAAATCGTCGATTCCTTACTGATGTCCAGAGTTAGACTCGCTCTATATCCTTTTAACTTTAGCCCATTAAATTCACTGACAACAGCTGCCTGCACTTTGTGTGAATAGGCGACCTCTAATTTCTGAATGGTATTTGAGGGTTTTGGAATATTTTGAAATCCCCTTGCAATGAGAGATTTACAACATCAGTTGAAGTGCAAAATATGGATAAAGGAAGTCCATCCAACGCGGTCATTCTTGATAAAACTGCTGGCAACGTGTCATCAACTAGATTATTAAAATATTTTGTTTTTTGTAGAAGATGATATTGCTGGACTTTCTTCCAAAATAAGTACTTGTCTTTTCAAAATGGAAATACTATGCATCTTTTTTTAGGTGTGTATGTAATGCACCTGTTGACCTGCTAACACGTTTTATTTCTTTAGAACATTTTTTGCATTTGGCTAGTTGACCATTTCTTTCACGAAGATAATGACACCAAATGGAATAATCATCACCGCTGCTACGTTCAAACTCCTCGAAAATATAACTGGCCATGCTCTATTATGGGTTGAAATAAAAAAAAAATATTTTATTTTTATTTCTAGCCGGTGTACGATTGTGAAATCAAGTTTGTAAAGTACACCTACCTCTTATTTCTGAATAAATATGTTCATTATAAATTACAAAAGGTTGAGCAAACAACTAATAATTCTTCAAATCAGAATTACCTAATGAACAGTGGTAATTGACAATGACATTGTGGTATTACACGCAGGGAGCCGGCCGAGGCGTAGAAAGTCTTCTAATTTGGTCCCTATGGAGTAGGAAGGGTTTGATAATATGATTGTTTATTGTTTGCGGTAGTGGCCGAGTTGAACTGCTTTCTAAATGACATGTGATATAAATTTCTTTATATTTTTACATTGTATAGGTACCAATGAGGTTCCACTGTCGGGCTCATTGATACTGATGCTGAGAATCCATCTACATGTTATTATGATTGGTCAGCGGAGAAGTAGGCCATATTGTGTCACATGAAACTGATGTGTGACTCATGTGGCATTAATACCAGACATGTAATGTTGAATTTTTATTCTGATAGGGTAGTAAACACTAAACATTTAGTTTGCATCAGTGTGCGTAGTATGGTATACCTTGTTGTGGTGAGTTTCTCTTAAGGGTAGCCAATGCGTAAAGCCGAAAACCGGGTTTTCTTTCATAAAATCGGTTTTTCGGTTTCGAAATTTGGGTCGGTTTCCCGGTTAACCGGTTTTGCAATCACGCATACTAAAATCAGATAAATTCTGAATTTTCTATCGTATAGCTATTTTCTCTTAAGGTAGATGGCACTACGAGCAACAATTATAATTTTTTATCTAACTTCCTTTCCTTAGCATGCAAAGAATTAATATTCTTTCTTCGATTGTTCTTGATTTTTTGTGAAAAATAGAGTTTCTCAGATAGAAAACATTTTTTTCTAAAGTTATGAATGCAGTACATCAGATAGAATATTTTTATCTGGAATCATAGTTAAAATCTCATATTGTTTCTATTTCTGAGTCATATCGCATGATATATTTTGCTCAACTTTGGCAATGTCGATTACTTTCTCGCTGCAAAGCTGTTCTTCAGGATAGTAACCGGTGGTTTGAAGAGCAGCCACTATTGCATGGCAGGAGAGTATAGGATGAGGTGTGAGTTCAACTTCCAGACATTTGTTACAAAGTCTGTTCTGGTTCCATCACAGTTCATTTCCATGCCTTTAAAATGTTCTGTCATCAGTCTGGATAGTGTGGCGGTGGTTTTTCTATCGGTGTTAATTTCACAAATTTCTTATTTTATTTTAATTTTTGGTGATATGAGTTTGAATTTTACCAAAGCATTAGCATCAGTAAGAGTTATTGGGGTATGTTCAGCATTGAATTCTGTGGTTTCCTTTGCCAATGGGTCTACAGCTTCATTTCCTTCAGTGTCCATATGTGCTGGAATCCATTGAAGAATGCCCTTTTCTCCAAGCACATGAGTTTGAGAAGTGAATGCACATCTTGGGCACATTTTGAGTTTCCATTTACTATTGCTTCTAAGGAAGATCTGCAATCGCTGAAGATAATAATTCACTCAGTTTGCTATGTTGATGAGAGATTTAAGTAAGTTTCAAGAGCCTTATTTATAGCTGTGTATTTTAGATGGCAACTCTAACAAAACTAAATCCTTTTGCATACGTGCTGCTCGTTCTTTGCCATGAAAATTTATTTACTGTCCTCGATTATTCTCGAGATATAGCGAAAAATAAACAGATCATAAATAAATAACGAAGTTTGCAAGTAATCACAATTCTATTGCTGTAAGTAATGCAAGTAAAGAAACACGATCAACAAAATGAAAGCTTAAATTATATTTTTTGAAATAAAATAATATTATTTCTTTATCCGTGATATACAGTACTCAATATATATTGAGAAAATACGAATATGATTCGGGGGAAAGGATAAATCTTAAAGTTGTGAATATTTTATAACAATGATTACAAATATAACTATCATGATATTGATTTATTTAATTCTGTTTAGATATAAGATATATGTAAATACAAAACTAACATTTTTAAAATCGAGAAATAGCCATTTCGGCGGAGAAAGACGGTGCTATCTTTTTTAATCTTTATTGATCGTTATTTTGAAGGTTTTTTGGCATTTTTTACAAATTTGATTAGGGTTTTCATCTCTTTATCTATTTCATCTCCATATCTATCTCTTTATCTAGGGTCGCACTTAAAATATCTCCCCTAAAATTATTTGGGAAAATTTTGTCTTCGAAATGAGTATCTAATCCTTTTGAATGCTTTTCATGGTTCAATGTAGAATTTCAATTTCGAAACATGAACATTGATTGCACGAGGTCGTCTGTTGGATGACGAAATTGGCACGAAGATTCATTGCTCTAAATGTTTTTATATTCGTTTTCTGCTTAGTTCGCTTTTTAATAGTCTTGGTGTTTTAACAAGGGAAGCAGATTGAGATTTTAGGTAGCATCTTTAGTATACTGGAAAACTCTGACGGATAGTGGGTAACAAAGAGAAATTATACCAATGTTCCGCATCAAACTGAAGGACAAGAAAAACATTACCATTCAAACAGGAATACGCAAATTAAGGACAAAAAAATTGAAAATGACTGTCTAAATTTCTATTTTTACCAACTGAGATGTTCATTGAAATAATAAATCGTACTTGAAGTGAAATATGAATATAAGATTCATATCGTTGTACATGTTTAGTTATTTTTCTTTGAGACTTTTTATGAAATATTCTCTTGGAACTATCGTTAGACCATGTAATACACTAAAGTGAACTCAAGTCCCATGAGTCTTCCAGGAATAACCCCCATTCCTACAAGTAGAAGTTTTGAAACGATTTGATGGACTTTGAAATAAAGAGGAGGTGAGGTGAAAGCAATCCTCCAAATCTAGAACACCAACAGTTAGAGTTGACAAAATTAACTGCATTGTTAGAACATAATTTATAACATCTCAAAGCAACATCTAAAACGCGTAAGTACTTTAGGCAATGTTATTTGTTTGAAATGCTTTTAATTTTAAACCAATTCGATAATATACATCTTTGACCGGCACATAACTATAATTGGATATTACTTTTTTATGCCGTATGGTTTTATAACGATCGTTTCAGTTGAGGGATTTAATTATTTTTTATTTCCGATGCAAAATTAAAATTTTAAGGCATATTCTTATTTCACAGGAGGACAATCCAGGAAACAAATTTAATTTTTAATGAATATTTATATCCAGAAATAAGCTTTATTCATTACAAAGTTTAGTTGAAAATTGAAGTAACTTCGATTGTTGAGCATTTTGGAGCTTATGGCTACTACGTTACAGAACTTCGCTCCTCTGGTCGAGTTTTAGATTTTGCGTAACGTTAGTGAGTACGAGGGTTGCTTAGGTTCAAAATTTTTAGATATTAGAAATCGAAATAGTCCTTTGAGCTTTATTTACAAATTCTCCGGTCTTCATATTCTAGAAGTTACCAGTATATGTTTGAAGTTTTAAGGATTGAAATAGTTTTTCTTTCATCGTATTTCGTATAAATAAGTAAAATATGATCTTTACATGTACGACTTCCGCTGATTCTTCGAGATTGAATCGGAATAATGAGGGTGTGATTAACATTTTAATTCTACATCTGGTTAGGAAAATATCTTCTCGTCTGATTGACCATTTACAAATTTTTTGTAAAGCGGAAATAGTTCCTAAAGTCGTGTGTTATTTACTTGTAAGTCATTCTTCAGTTAGTTTATCCGTTTCAATTATTCACCTTGTTTGATCCTCTGGAGGTATCCAATCTAAAAAGGTGGTATTTTGACGATTCGCAGCTTTTGCTCGTTTATCTGCTTTTAAAACTGTTTCTGTTTCGGTGACCTGGGATCCAAAATAATGTGATGTTAGTTCATTTTAAATGTGATTGAACCAATTCGTTTCTTAAACTCAGAATGATTTTATGAGATTTTATGTTAATGTTGGTCAGATCTGTTAGAATAAACTTGCTGTCGGAGCATATAGCGTATTTTCTGTTTGGAACTATTAAGTCGTCTATTGCTTGGCAATTTACTAAGGTTTCTGGAATGAAAAAGGTATTAACGTTATTATTTCGGAAGCAAAAAAACTTTCTTCCGACCAATCAGCAATCGACGTTGAAGTAACCGATTTTGAAGCATCTGTGGCGATTACATGGTAATCATTAAGTGTTCTGTCTTCGAATTCTTAAAATAGTGGGTTAATCATCTTTGGAGTTAGATTTTTATTTTGAAAGTCGTAATCTGAGGTTTTGATCGAACAGATATCGAAATTTTCTTGATTAGTTGGAAATACAAATTCCATAACGTAATCGCGATTAGTGTCAAAATGTTTTGAGATGCTGCTGTATTGCAAATTGGGATCAGTTTTCCATTCTTGGTTTGCTTTTGAAATTTGGGTATGGAAGATGGTTTTAAGAGAAGAAATTTCATTTATACTTATATGATAGATCCAATAGTGTTGAGATTCAATCTAGTGATTTGTTTGATAGTTCGCATTAGGCGTTGTGTGGTTGGACGTTGGCGTGATGTGGAAATTTAGAGTGGGGTGCCAGCTCATGTGTAACCTCATCATCTGACCGTGGTTCAAAATGACGTGGTGTTGTCCTCGGATCTTTCCCTTGTGGATTGATCCCAGGCTGTCGCCAATAGCCCGTTGTGTTGCTCCAGTGTGACGTTAATTAAAAATACCTACAATACCTACCTATCTGACTTTGTTTCCATTTTTCATTATTGAAAATAATAGAAAAAATTGTAAGACCAACATATATAATTTCAATTTCTGGAAACTACATGTTTTCGAGAAAACATTTCTTGAAATTTGACAGCATCTTGCATAGCGCGCGCATTCCTTATATCTAAAACTATTTCATGTGGGAGGGTACGTTCGGAACTTTCGTTAGAACAGTCTTCAGCAAATGTAAGTTAATTTTTCCCCTTTTTGCATTACCCGTCGGTAGAGCAAACAGCGTGTTTGCTTTACCGACGGAAGTCAATAGGCTTAATATCTGATGAGAAATAGCTGTTAATACTCTGCTCTCAAAATACTTTGTTATTTCAGCTGAATAGAACTCCTGTTAATCCTTATTAAATCTATTAAAAATTGTACTTGTACGTAAAGTATTTGGTTTTTCTAATAGTTGCTGCAAAGTTTTAAATGTGCTTTAAAATTCAGTTTTTGTTTATGTACAATCAAACCGTTGTAAAAATAATTTATCGAAATACTTCAAATCATTTTAAGCTAATAATTAAATACATCATTACATCCACTATTTGTTAAGATCATGAAAAGTGTAGGCTTCTTTTAGATTAAAATAATATGAATTCGGCAATTTTGATGTTCAATATACTTAGAAATAGACTATTAACTAACAGGTATGTGAAATACCCCAGACGGCACTAAGCACCAAATTGTAAGAAGTTGTTGGCAGCCAAACGACAGAGCATATATATATAATAGCTCTAATCTCTGAACTAGTTAGTGTGTGTTAAAATAAAATTTGGTTATTTATAGAACTGACTTATGATTACTACCACTGAACACACCAATGCTTTACATTGGTGCATCGACCGGGAAGTTTTGAAAATTGGGAAATCTTGATTGTGATCGTGTTGCGTATGAAGATTCGAGCTTGATGCTTTACGAACTGTTTGGATTATTCGTGTTTGGGGGGGTATTTCAATTAACGTCACACTAGAGCAACACAACGGGCTATTGGTGACGGTCCGGGATCAATCCCAAAGGGAAAGATCCGAGGACAACACCACGTAATTTTGAACCACGGTCAGATGACGAGGCAACACCCGAGCTGGCACCCCACTCTCCAAACTTCCACACTACGCCAACGTGAGGACATTTGAGGCCACGACAGATTTAACGTGCACCAGCCCCCTTTGTACACGACTGTGTTTGGCTGGATTCGAACTCGCAACCCTTCGGTTGCTAGTCCGTTACTCTTCCAACCGGGCCACCGCGGCCCTATTCGTGTTTGGAGAACGCGAGAATTAGATCCTGCTTTGAAGTAAATCTGGTGAGATATTTTTATTTACCTTTTGGAGTACAAAGGTGAGGATTTGAATTTGTTAGAAAATTTATACTGAAATAGAACTTATTCAAAATGGATAAGGTAAATAAATTGATTGAGAAGCGCGGTAACGTCCGAAGTGCAGTTACGAAGTTGGTCAATAAAAGTCAAGAAACTCTTAAAGAAGGGTTAGATGCTTTAACTGAACTTCTTGAACCTAAAGAGCAAAACTTAAAGAGTTACGATTCCGATATTGAAGATTTGATAGATGACCCTGAAAGGTTCAGAAGAGAGATTAAATCGTCCGAAGAGTATGAAGATAAAATTTTGGTAACTAAAGTAAAAGTAAAATCCAAAATTAAAGAGTTGATGAGAACACAAATTTCATCAGAAACTGTTTTGGCAAATAATTCCTCCTTTGTTTCAGAAACAAGGACTGCATGGAAATTGCCAAAGTTAGAAATATCGAAATTTAATGGTGATTCTAGCAAATTTTTGGAGTTCCTTAATTGTTTTAATAATGCCGTTGGTGAGAATTATTCACTTTCTAAGATTGAACAGTTTCAATATTTGAAAACATTATTGGTAGGACCTGCTTATAGTGTTGTTGCTGGGTTCGAATTAAATGAGAAAAATTATGATTCGTGCATGCAACTTTTGAAAGATAGATACGGTAAAACTGACGTTATTATTAATTCTTACATGTCAAGATTATTGAATTTAGAATCGGTGAAAACCTCATAATGTTAAAGGGTTACGTAAGTTGTATGATGAAATTGAAGTAAATATTAGAAACCTACGTTCACTTAGTGTAACTGAAGGTTCGTACGGACATTTGTTAAATCCTATCATTCTTAAGTTATTGCCCCAAGATTTGGTTTTAGATTTCCATCGTAAAAGAGATAAAAGTAAATCTTGTGAAATTAGTGAAATAATAAATTTCATAAAAAATGAAGTAGAATCCAGGGAAATCACGGAAAGTGCAAATGGTAATGCTAAAACTTGAGACTAATCGGCAACCATTTCCAAACTATCGAAAGAATAATTACAAACCTAGATATACCCCAACCGCGGCAGCTTTAAATACGCAAATAAAAGATAAATGTATATTTTGTTTCGGATTTCATGAATCAATTAATTGTAGAAAAACTGGTGCTGTAGAAAAATTCCATAGATTAAAGTTTGAAGGTAGGTGTTTTCTTTGTTTTGAAAAATATGAGCATTTCTTCTAAATCTAGGATAAGCTGTAAAAAATGTAAGTCTAATTCGCATCATGAGGTATTGTGTAGAAGGAACAAAAATGTTCTTTCTCCACCCTATTCCTCCGACACCTCTGCTGAAACGATCCCGAAAATAAGAATTCCTTCGATCACTTCAGGTGTTTCTGATCAAAGGTCTGAAAATATATCTGTTGCGCACAATAATAATCCAGGAAGTAGTAAAAAATCTTTTCTTCAAACTTGTTCAGTAATTGTGTGCTCGAAAAATAATAAATCGTTGGAAAGTAGAATAATGTTAGATTCCGGATCACACCGATCTTTTGTGTCTAAACGCATTGTGAAAGAATTAAATTTAAAACCCTTTCGCTATGAAAAATTGTCTATATACTCATTCGGTGAAAAATATCCTCGAGAGAAAAATTATCCCGTGGTTAGTTTGACCTTGCACAATCGAAAAGAGCCGGATAAGTGTTTAGAAGTAGAGTGCTTAGTCACTGAATTTATTGCTAATTTTGTCAGACGGAATCCTTCGAGTGAAACTTTAAAAGTATTGACAGCTGAGGGATTAAATCTCGCCGATACCTTCCTTTCAGATGGAGGTGCAAGTGTAGACCTGTTGGTTGGATGCGATTACTTCTGGGACATTATTTATGAGCAGGAAAGAATAAACAACGGTGGAACTTCGCTTGTTGGTCGTGTTTTGGGTGGCTTCTTGTAGGCAATGAAAGTTGATTTTGCTGACTAGCTTTGCGAACTCTTGTTTACTTATGGATTCTGAGAATGTGCTCTTTGACCTCAAACGGTTTTGGGAAATTGAGGAGTTGGAGTCAAAACAAAATCTTTCTGAAAAGGACAAGTTGTTAATTGATTCATTTGAGAATTCGTTGACATTTAACGGTGAGAGATGTTTGTAAGTTGTTGTGGGAAGACTGTTCGCATCCCCCTGAAAGTTTAGGTTCGAATTATGAGGTCGCGAAGAAGCGTTTTGACAGTTTGAGATGTAGATTGAATAAAAACAAAGATATTTCGGATCAGTATAAACAGATAATTGATGAACAATTAAAGTGTCAAATTGTAAGTAGATGCAAAAATGAGGACCCTAAATTAGGATATTACATGCCCCATAGAGCAGTCGTTAGGAATGACAAAGAAACAACTCGAGTTAGGATAGTTTGACTGTAGTAGCAAAGCTAATGAAAAATTTAAATCTTTGAATGATTGTTTGGAGTCTGGACCTAATCTTAACCCTAATTTAGTGGATATAATTTTGAAATTCCGTGAAAATCAAATTGCGTTTACAGGCGATATAGAAAAGGCTTTTCTTATGATTGAAATTTGTCAGGAAGATAGAGAATATCTAAAATTTTTGTGGCTTCACGATTCTGTAAATGAGTCTGACCAAACTTTATGTTTAAATCGTCTTCCATTTGGTCTAACGACATCACCCTTTGCATTAGCTTGTGTACTAAAGTTTCACATTGGCAAATATAAGGAAGATACGCCTCAATGTTTTGAAATGCTTAATTCTTTTCTTTATGTAGATGATTTGTGTCATGGGTCTCAGAATGCCGATGAGGCGTATTTGTTAACTTACAATGCAATTAATATTCTAAAAGATGTTGGATTTCATTTGAGGAAATTAAGAACAAATTCTCTTAAACTTCAAAAACTTTGGGTAGATAATAGTTTTGAGGAAAATATGGATTTTGGTCTAGGGACTGGGTTCTTGGGACTCATTTGGGATCATACTGAGGATAAAATTAAGTTAGACTTAAAAACTGTAAAAGGTTCTATTCAAAATGCTACAAACACCAAACGATTTGTTCTCGGGGTGATCTCGATGATATTTGACCCTTGTGGTGTAGTGAGTCCTTGTGTAATGATGTTGAAGATAGTCATGCAGAAGATATGGGAACGAGGTTTAAAATGGGATGAAGAATTGCCAAGTGACTTATCACTCAAGTGGAAAGACTGGTGCGACGAACTGTTTCACCTGGAAAAGCTATCTTTTGATAGAAAGTTCTTTAACAATCAGTGCGACGATATTTCTTTGCACATTTTTTCCGACGCTAGTCCAGCAGCGTACGGAAGTGTAGCGTATTTTAGATACAGTGATATTAAAGATGGAGTTAAGACTACTCTTGTCATTGCGAAGGGAAGAGTAGCCTCTTTGAAATTGATTTCATTGCCAAGATTAGAGCTTATGGGGCGGTGATTAGTGCTAAACTGGCAAAATATTTGAAAGAACTGTTCCCTGAGCTATGTAAACGAACATATTTGTGGAGCGATTCGCAAATTACTATTCACTGGATTCGAGGGAACGCCAAAGACTGGAAACCTTTTGTTTACAATAGGGTTTCTGAGATACAATCCTTGATTGATCCACAGCAATGGTTTCATTGCAACGGTGATGACAATCCCGCGGATTTGATCTCAAGAGGTGTGCGAGCTTCGAAGCTTGCGACTGATTCCTTGTGGTGGAGGAGACCAAGTTGGATCTTGGAGCCAGAAGCGAATTGGCCATCTGGTCCTTCGGTACTTGTTGATGAGGAGAGTGTGATAACTGAAAGACGGATTAAAAATCTTTCCCTTCAGGTTTCAGTCATCGAGCCATCACCCCTGCCTTTATTGGACTTAAAAAGGTATAACTGTCTACAAAAACTTTATCGCGAGACTGCTTACGTGAAACGTTTTTTGTTTAATTGCAGAAACAGACAGAAATTGTATGGACCAATAGGTGCATCAGAAATCTTCGACTCTGAACGTTATTGGTTGAAAACTGCAGCGGAAACATTTCATGTATGAAATTGACTGTCTACCGAACGGAAAACGTTTGGACAAAACTTCTCCTGTGCACTGTGAGCCCTTTTTTAGATGAAAACGGTCTTAGACTGAAGGGAAGGCTTCAGTTTTCCGATTTTGAGATCGGGGAAAAACACCCGATATTGTTGCCTTGCAAAGACAAATTTTGCGAAATTGTGGTTGTGAAGTGCCACAATAAAGTGTTCCATTGCGGAGTTGAAGCGACTCTGGCCCAAGTCCGAGAACAGTTTTGGATTAAGGGTCGCCAGTGTGTTAAAACTGTTTTGAATAGTTGTGTCGTGTGCAGAAGGTACAGAGTAAGTCCTGGTACGCAGGAAACTGCACCTTTACCACCCGATCGAGTGCTTCAATCTCCTCCGTTTACTGTGACTGGTGTGTACTTTGCTGGTCCATTCTTTACTAGGGACAGTAATGCCAAACATTACTTGCTTCTTTTTACCTTTTTATTTCGAGAGCTCTTCACTTGGAATTAGTTCCATCTATGTCAACAGAATCATTCCTTTTAGCTTTTCGGAAATTCATTTCACGACGTGGTCTGTTCCACAATTTATTCGGACAATGCTAAAGGTTTCAAGCGTGCAGAAATTGAGCTCAAAAAGATCTGGAGTCGCATAAACCACCCATCTGTTCAAAATTTATTTGCTTCCCATGGTATTAAATGGAAATTTATTGTTGAGAAAGGAGCATGGTGGGGAGGGTTCTGGGAGAGGCATTTTCGAACTATTAAAACCTGTCTAAGAAAAATTGTTGGCCGCTCACAGTGAATGAGTTTGAAACGCCTTTTATTGAAATTGAAGCCATGATTAACTCACGGCCAATAACTTACATTTATGATGATCCTTCAGAGCCCTCACCATTAACTCCTGCACATTTCCTAATTGGGAAGCGATTAATTGGTCTTCCTGTTTCAAAATTTTCAAGGGAGGATTTGTGTGGTTCAAGAAGTGCTACGGTAAAACGATATAGACATCAGCAAACATTGCTTAATCACTTTTGGAGACGTTGGAGAAAACATTATCTCCTCTCTTTAAGATCTGCAAATGCGTGTCCTCCAACAAACGTTACAACTCAATTTAAGGTTAATGATATTGTGTTGATTCTTGATGATCGTTACCCACGAAATTTGTGGTCTATGGGTAAAATCATAGAAATATTTCCAGGAAGAGACGGAAAAATCCGTTCCTGTCTAATTAAAACTCAATCTGGGACTATTAAAAGACCTGTACAATTATTATGTAATCTTGAAATTAATGATGAAAATTAACCGTTTATATTTTATATTCGATAATTTAGTTTAATTTCTCATTAATCCTAAAAATTTAATATTTGTAGAATATTGTAATTTGAATAGTTTGATCATTCATAATTGAATTGAAATTATATTACTTGATAAAATTTACGTGTTTAATTAAATATCTTGATTTAGTTTATTTCTGTGTTATTGAATTGAAAAAATATGTTAAAATTGCCTAATCTTGAACTGAAAAAAAGAAGTATTAAATTTATTAACTTGAATTATATTAATGTACATATTGAATTTATTTGTTTGTGATTTGTATCCGATTAATATTGGAGTATATGTTCAAGAGGTAATTTATGTGAACTCTGAAAGAGTTCAGGTGGGGAGTGTGAAATACCCCAGACGGCACTAAGCACCAAATTGTAAGAAGTTGTTGGCAGCCAAATGACAGCATATATATAATAGCTCTAATCTCTGAACTAGTTAGTGTGTGTTAAAATAAAATTTGGTTATTTATAGAACTGACTTATGATTACTACCACTGAACACACCAATGCTTTACAAGGTATTCTGTAAATCAGAATAAAAGTCAGCTACATATTTCAAACTTTGCAATTCATCGAGTAAAATATTAAAACTTATTGGAAATTTTTCGAATTCGAATATTGTTTAAGTTTAGTGTCTAAAAACGGAAAGTCAAAATTAAGGAAACATTTCGAATATATTTATGTCTATTGCGAACAAGAAGCGAATTTAAATATCATCTAACTATTACGTAATATATAATACTGAAAGGCAGGTTGGTTTGGTTCGTCTTTAAGGTTTTTTCGCAACACGAATGCTAATTAAATATTGGAAAGGAGATTTAAAATAACATTAAAAATCGCGAAATGTTTCAAATCCAAGAAAAAATAGCCACAACCATCCCTTCATGAGGGCGTTGTTCTGACAACAATAAAGGAAACCATTCATGCTCCATCCAGTCAGATTGCTGTTCGGTATGTTTTGAGTCATTCTACAGTTGTGATAAAGGAAGGGACAACATGTCATCTCCCACATACCCAAAGGGCTGCGGTGGCCCGGTTGGAAGAGTAACGGACTAGCAACCGAAGGGTTGCGAGTTCGAATCCAGCCAAACACCGTCGTGTACAAAGGGGGCTGGTGCACGTTAAATCTGTCGTGGCCTCAAACGTCCTCACGTTGGTGTGGTGTGGAAGTTTGGAGAGTGGGGTGCCAGCTCAGGTGTTGCCTCGTCATCTGACCGTGGTTCAAAATTACGTGGTGTTGTCCTCGGATCTTTCCCTTTGGGATTGATCCCGGACCGTCACCAATAGCCCATTGTGTTGCTCCAGTGTGACGTTAATTGAAAAATACCAAAAAATACCAAATACCCACATACCCAGATGTCATCAGCTTAACAAGAAGGAATGTAATGACCATTGTGATAGTTATAATGCAGAGTACTTTGGTGTGAAATTGTCAAAAGCGTTCCGCTTTCCATAGAAAGTTATAAATATTTGTGGCACAAAGAGAGAAACTAGTGGAGATTCCTCTTTGTGAGAGACCCATTACGGCTTACTTCCAGCTATCGGTGTTCTTGAGGTTCCAAAGATTCGACTACTCATATGGTATACGCATCTTTGACTAACACACTTCTAACAGACCGCATTATTATCCTTCCAAATTATAACTTTTGAATAGGCCATCTCTATCAAGTGTGTGGGGAGGGCTTTCTTCCTACACGCGCCTGAGGTAAAGTGGCTCCTGTTGACACTCAATCCGACAATAGAGCATTTAAGACCACCTGTAAAGGCTGGGAAAATGGACGAGTTCCACTTGACAAACACACTAGTAAACAAACAGGACACAACTGTACCTATCTTTCGACTGCTCTCGAATTTAAAGGGTTAAATTAAAACTAAAAACGTAATACAAATTAAATTTTTAAAATATCACAAATGTTGTGCATAGATATAATTAATTTATTATTTTGTTTTATTCTTTTTAGCAAAATTTTATTCACATGGCCACCTAAAAATCAACAAAATACGTTTCCTTTTTCAAAATAACTGGCTGTTTCAAGCTGTTCTAAAACGCATCTTCACTGCATATTTCATGTGTCTATGTTCAACCGTCGAAGAGTTATTGTTCGCGCAATGTCAAAAATGATCATTTGGAGAAAAAATGCCCTCGAAGTTGAAATCGCTATTTTCGTCGTGAAAAAAGGAAACAGCGTAAATCACATACTTTTGAAGTCGAGTACGCATCTTAATCCGCATTAGGTTATTGAGAGAAATAGTTCTCTTTTGGGAAAAGCATTAAAGAACTTAAAAATAAAGAAGGGTTCAACAGCCAAGAAATCTGATTTGAATTCTCAAAGGGTAATTTTATTCAGTGATATTTCTTTAGATTAACTTTCAAATTCTTTGAAGGATTTTCCATGGGATTAAAAAGTCCTATTGGAGGAGGTTGAAGTATATGGCTTGGGTTGAAGCAAGTGACGCTGGCACATCAGCAATGGGGGGAAATTGTTGTCCTGGACCAGAATGATGTCCAGATTTCTAGAGGGGCGGGTTATTGATATTAATCGATCATTTAGGGTGGTTGTGGAGAAGCCATAGTTATGTCTGGCTCGTGTGAAAGTAGAATATATATTGGATTACATTGTTAGCTTGATGGGGAATAGTATTGAAGAATGTAATGGAGAGATTTGGAATGTGCTTGGGAAGGGGGTCAATATTAACATCGTGGTTGAGGACAGCATTTGAAACATACAATTATGTTTGGATTATGATTCGAAGCACTTTAGTTTGGAGGACAGTTGTAGCATTAATGTAGGGTTTTGCTGTAATGCCCCAGACTGAGACTGCGTAGGTCTTGAGCTTTGCTTGAAGAGTAGGAGTGTATTACTTGGAGATGAAAGATTAATAGGAATATGTTCCAGTATTTTGTCTCAATCTTTTTATAACGTGATTAAAAGACTAGCTTTTCATCTAATATAGTAACATCTAGTATAGTAATGTAGTATTGTACTTCGTCAATCCTAAGGAATGGAGTCATCGAAAAGTACGAGGGAAGGGGTATATAATCTGTGCTTTGCTTTGTAGAACATTGTGGCTTTAGTTTTAATGACGTTGACAGCAATAGGCCAGGTGATAAGCCACATTTTAAGGGACAAAAGAAATTCTTGAAATTTTCGTCTAATGAGGATGATAGCAACGCTCAAGTAAAATAGTGAGGTCGTGTTTGAAAAAGCAGTTAACAAAAAGCTGTTTTCCTATCTCCACAAATTTCAAATGAAGTCTGACCACCATCCAAATGGTTTTCATTCGCCTGTGTTATTTTTGAGGTAAAACAAACTGGCTTAATTTTAGACAAATGTGTAGAAGCAAGTAAAAGTAATCGTGTATGGCCCTAGGATTATTCTAAAATGTGATTTTTTCATTAGCTGCACAGGTGAAAAAAAAGAAGGCTCGATTCAAAGTGCCATAAAAAGTTTGGTTTTAGTCTTAATGGGGGAAGTAAAAGTCGTGAAAAATTAACTTTTATGAAAATCTCATTTTTAAAGCATTTAAGTGCTGATTCGTTTAGGTCTTCTATGTGAACGCTAATTGCTCTATTCTGAGGTAAATTTACATATGATTTGATTTGAAGTACGCTATTTTTGTCATTGAAAATGCGAATGAAAGGAAGCTGCATGCTTACCTCCTCTGCTTCGGTTCAAACAACTTCGATAGTAGATGTTAGCAGAAATAATTAAGCTATACTTGAAGTGAAATATGGATAGACTATACATGTCCTGCATGATTGGTTATTTTAGAGGAACTTTTATGTAATGTTCCCTTGAAAGTTTCCCCGTTTGAACATGTAATATACAAACATGAACTCAAGGCCTTTAAAAGTTCTTCAGGAATAACCCTCACTCCTTCGAGGGGAAGATTTGAATCGATTTCATGGACTTTGAAATCAAACACGGAGCAGTTGAGGTGAAAGCAAACCTCCAAATAGAGCACTAAACAGTTAGACTTCGACAAAATTACACTGGCGGGAAAAATTAAAGGAACTACTATAAAACGGTGCTTTATGTTAATTATATTAAGTGAAGTCCAATAAAAGGTAGTTGGTTGGTAACTCGAGGTCACAACGTTATCACGTCGTCCAATGGGATTCACCTCCCCTAGACAGAAATGTGCAAATTTTTGCGCCCGTTCTTTCGGAACGTGTAGAAAGTAGTGCAAGGGGTTGCTTAAAATTCGAATGTCAAGGATTGTGCGAGTAATTGGATAAAATTTTCGCGTGTGGAAGGTGGAATATGTCGTTGCGAAATCATTTCCCTGCTTGTGAGACATGGCGTTTAATAGGGAGAATAGAAAGAGAAGACACTGACACAGGTCTGTAAAGACCTAAAAGTTGCCAAAAGCGTCATATCAAGAATCTGGAAACGGTTTGAAGACACTGGTGATGTATGCAGACAACCACGTGAAGGTCGAAACGTGCCACAACAGACTCTCAGGACCGTTATTTGGCAACGATTGCTAAAAGAAATAGGCAACTGAAGCCAGCCCAGATTTCAAGGGAGTTCGCTGCAGCTACAGGAACTCGACTATCTAGATATACTGTGAGTGACAGGATGCATAAAAGAGGGCTGCATGCAAGGAAACCCATGATTTGTGTCCCACTAACTCGGGTTGCAAAACGCGCCCGGTTGAAGTGGTGCAGAGATCATCGTGACTGGAGTACCACGGACTGGAGCCGAGTTCTCTTCACTGATGAGTCTCGTTTTTGTTTGGAGAGTGATTCCAGACGTATTACAATCTGGAGAGAGCTAAACACACGCAATGAGCCTGAAAACATCCGTGAAAGGCATCGGTACAAAGGTGGTGGAATCATGGTAGGGCTGGCATAATTTTGAATGGCCGAACCGACCTACACATTTTTACCAGTGCAGCTATGAATGCTGAAAAATACAGAGATGAGGGTCTTGATCCTTACGTCAAGTTGTTTAGGGGTGCAATTGGTAATAAATTCCTTCTAATGGATGAAAACGCTCGTCCCCATCGCGCTGCACTAGTGACCGATTATCTCGAGGGCGAAGGAATTCAGCGGATGGAGTGGCCCGCACATTTTCCGGATTTAAATCCAATAGAACATGTATGGGACGCGCTAGGGCACCGACTTGCATCACTGCATGCCCCACCTAGCACTCTTGAGGAGCTTCAAGGCGCTGTTCATCGTGGATACACTTTGTTACCGCAGGAACTCCTGGACAATCATGGAAAATCGCTGTAAAACTTGCATTTTGGTCAGGGTGACCACACACCTTATTAACTTTTTCTATGTATCTCTAAAAAGTTGTAACACCAACTTTTCCCAGCCCTATTTTATATCACATTTCCTATGTTCTTGTTAAAATTTATTTTTTGCAGAAATAGGATATTCTGCATTTTGAAGATATGTCAGGCATGACAAAATAAAGATCTTGTGCAAGTTCCATATTCTTAGCTGCAAATTCATTTAAGTTACATGAGTTTTTATAATTGTTCCTTTAATTTTTCCCGCCAGTGTAAATATGCATCTTTAGAACAACATTTATAATACTTTTTAAAACGTTTCTCTCAAACGTAAGTAATTTAATCAATGTTATTTCCTCAAAATGCCTGTAATTTTTAAAAACAATTCGATAATATACCTCTTCGACCAGTACATAAATGTAATTCAATATTACCTTTTCATACCGTACGTTTTTATAGTGGTCGTTTCAGTTAAAAAATTTAATCAAAACTGGAATTTTTAAATCCTTTCCTTGTTTTATAAGATTACAATTCAGGAAACAAATTTCATTTTTATATCTACAAAAATAAAATTTGTTCATTATAAAGTTTGGTTGAACATTTACGTAGTTGCGATAATTAAGAATTAAACTCTCTTAGTGTTTTAATATTTCAGTGGCACTCCTCATTCGTTTAACGTTATGCATGTTTGTTGAAGTTGCATTTCTTGAAGTTATATAGTGGGGCACAAAATAATCTGTTACCTCAAGTCTAACTTAATCTTTATGTATTTAAAATTACGATGCAAACTCTAACATTAAATCTGTCCTTTTCTTGATTCTGTGAAAAAATCCAATAATTATGAAGATTTGCTAAAATTATTTAAAATTGGAAACGCAACCTATTAAATCAGACCCACAGACCTATTCTGTCAGCTTCTGTAGGAAGATCACGTTAGATAAAAAAATCCATGAAGATTAATGTTTCTTAGATTTAGTTGTACCTATTCTTCCTACATCTTGGACGGCTTTAAATCTTAATAGCACCGTTTGCACCATATAGTAGGTGTAACGATTTTAGTCCTACTCTAATTAAAGATGCATTTACAATTGATTTCAACATTTTTGGACACATTTATTTAATGATTTCCTCACAAAAGTAAAATAAAATACTTTTTTAAACCGTTGTCCAAAAAAAAAACAACTCATAGCACTGTGTATCGCATCGTCAAGAATGCGAAAAAAATACTAGTTTATCGTTAAAATTTAAAAAATTTCTCTTTTTAAAGATGAATAACTACATATTGATTCTGAGCATTTGTAATAAATTCGTATGTAACCCAATTGCCGATATACACTCTGATCATTAAAGAGTATCCTCTGCGTTTGGCTGTGGTGCATTAATTGAATGAACATATCTCTAATATGGGCTTGTCCTATACAATCTTCATCTAGCTTGTGTAAGATATCAATGACTTTAATTCATCACTAAAGATCGCCATGTTTCAGAATCCATGGTAACCATTTCGCAATATGCGACGAAATCTTTCAACACGTAAATTCTTTCCACGAAATTACATACTTTTGAATATGTTGCGGGTTCAGTAGGTTTAGTGAACACTTCACTAGTCGCATTTGATTTATCTCTCCTTTGAATGTTTAAAATTGAGCGGTTTTTGAATGGTTTCCATTGTTGAATATAGAATTTCAGTCAATTTTGAAATAGTATTTATCAGACAGTTATGAAAATAATTCTAAACTATCCTCAATTACGATACTCGTTTTAAGGTATTCTAAATCGCGAGAAATGAATGGAGAAACAAACTTCCTTTTAAAATACTGTCAAATGAATTCTCTATCAAAACGGAACCCACTTCCCATAACATGCAAAAAAAGGAACTAGAAAATTTTAATATTGTCTAAATTTTCATTTTTACCAACTGAAGTGATAGAAATAATTCAATCATACTTGAAGAGAAAGATGGATAGAATATACATGTGGTGCATATTTGGTTATTTTTCCTTGGGAATTTTTATGCACTATTCGTTTGAAAGTTTTTTCCTCTGACCATAATGTACACAAATCAGAACGCACATTTCAAAAGAGTACGCGCACTAGAATAACCCCCCACTCCTACAAGTAATAATTTGGAAATGAGTTACTGTGATATGATAACTTAAATTGAAACAAAAAATATAATCTATATTAAATAAAAATTATCGCAAATGTTGTGCATCATAATTACTAATTAACCTCAATTATACGATACTCGTTTTAAGGTATTGTAAATATTAAGATAATGAATTAGAGGAATGAATTTTCTTGGCTCGAGGATAAAGGTGTATTCAAATAAATAGCTCTTACGAATACTATGTGATGTATACAGTTCACGTAATATCCTAACCTTAGGATTGCTGATTCCATAACTTAACGTTTCGTATATGCTGTTTGAGAGACCCACAGTCAAAAATCAAAATTATGTCGATTAGAATCTTCAACAAAATCATCAAATTAATACTTTTAAGGGAGCATAGCATCTTTAAGCATTCAAATTATGATCGGAAAATATTCAATTTTTGATTTTAGATAAATGTCCTAAATTTTAGATAAACTCTTAAACTTTTACATATATCAAAATGAAATTGTTTAAAGCTTAGTTTTCTATACAACATACAGAAAACTTTCGGAGCAAGCAAATCAAGATATACTAATTGTGATACCAATAATGATTGAAATGAGTTAGTGATATAATTCTTTCAAAGGAAATCTTTTTTTCTTAACTAGCAATGAGGGATAAAGAACAAACACTTTAAAACAACACAAAGGCCTTTTTCCACCAACACTGGAATCTTCTCGCACAACTCCTTATCTTTTTCTACCGGAAGTCGCATGAGTTTGCCGTCGGTGTGTCAAGTGGGACGAGTCACGGGATATCGCACTATTACACTCCTGGCCGCGGGAATGAAAAGACGAAAAAAAGGAAAGCACAGCTTAACATGTCTGTTACATCTTCAATATCAAAGTGTGTCTTTCCGAAAAAAGTGAACATTTGTACGAATTTGAAAGTTTGTCATTTGAAAAATTCATCTTAAAAATTAAAATTTCAAAGTTAGTCTTCGTTGTTACCAAAATGATAATTGCAAAGTAGAGGTGATGCCATCTTTGTTCACATGCCCCAAAAAGATTCGTCGTGACTTGCAAGCGTTTTGTTTTTAGAAAATGTTTCAGCGTCCTTAACAGAAAAACAAATCATTCCGAAAGGGGGAAACCGAAGAAAAATAAAGCCAGTTCGTGTCAATGTTCATTGTCAGGAAAGTGAATTGTTTGGGATGAGGTCTTAACCCGAGTTTCATGGCTTCATACGATCGACAGCAGTTGATCTCATGTTTGAGCCTTCATGCTGACCGGTTTTTTTTTTCACATCGTACCGATCATTGGGTTTCCCTTTAACTATTTCGTAGGGCCAAAAAATTTAGATCCAAGTTTTAGACCGGCTGGTTGTTTACGGGTTTTATGGTGGGTCATATTTGGCAAAGCTCCGCCAAACACAAGACAGACAGGAGTAGGCGAGGGTAAAAATGAAAAGGGGAAAAAATTACTTGGGTACTTCGGGAATGTGATACCCGTACGCACTTTAAGATGTGCCCCTGAGGATAGTTCGGATCCAAATTGAGTTCTTTGAATTGCAACCGATTTTGTAGACATGAGGTTTCATTTGTGATTGTATTCTCAACGGTTTTCTCGTATTTTCTGTATGTTTTTTGTTTGGGGGACTGACGCGGAGTGTCTTCTGTTTTGGATGACGTAATTCTGATATTTTTATAGTATTTGTTTGATTTTCATATATTTTATTACCAAACACGAGCTCGAAAGGAGGATATTTTTTACTACTCGTTGTTGGACTGTTTAGGATTCTCTTTGTAGATCAGGAACATGTGTATACCACTTGGGTGGGACATCTCTTGAAAGTACAGGTATGATGATTGCGTTCAACCTGTCCATTGCTACATGGAATTCCTGCTTTGATGAGTACGTGGTCCATTTCTTCTTTCCAGTAGTCTCGGAATTCACTCGATTTGAATGCAGGTCGCCTATCAGAAACAATTGACGCAAATTTTACGAAAGCATCGGCGACTGAAAATGTGATGGTATTTTTTGATAGTTGGCGGAAGTGGACCAAGGAATCACAATTATAACAGCTTAAAGGCACATCTTCAGGAACTGGGTTTAAGAAACCTTCACTTTTTCCACGTTTTGTATCACAAAGAATGCAATCGATACAATAATGTAATCGGCAATGATGTTTTCAACTTGTTTCGTTATTCTTGTCGTGTCCATTTTGCACAGCTTTGGCTATGTCGATTATTTTCTTGCTGTAACTTGTTCTTCGGGAGGGTAATCGATGGTTTGAAGAGTAGCTATTACTGCAGGGCAGGAGAATACATGATTAGGTGTCAGTTCCACGCCCAGACTGTTACAATGTCTTTAAGTTGTGGTTCCATCACTTCATTTTCGTGCCTTTAAAATGTCCTGTTCTCAGTCTGGGTAGTTGTGGTGGTGGTTTTTCTATTGCCGTTAATTTCACTAATTTGTTGTTTATTTTAATTTTCTGTGATGCGAGTTTTATTTTTACCAAAGCATTAGCAACATTAAGAGTTATTGTAGTTTGTTCAGTTAATTCTCTATCTCCCTTTGCCAATTGATCTATAATTTCATTTTCCACAATGTCCACATGTGCGGGAATCCACTGAAGAGTGCACCTTTTCTCCAAGCACATGAGTTGGTACAGAAGTGAATGCATATGTTGGGCACATTTTGAGTTGCCATGCCATTGCTTCTAAGCAAGATTTGGACTTGCTAAAGATAATTCCATCGATTTGCTGTGTGCTGATGAGAGATTTAAATAAGTTTCAAGAGCCTTATTTATAACTATGAGTTCACTGGTGAAATTGGAGTATATTTTTCCTGTTCCATCCTTTATTTGTAATTCTTCTCCATCTGGAATCACCCCAACACCTCCTTTATTCATATTAGTGTCCGATGACCCATCAGGTTAGTCTACGATGATAAAGCGTTAATAGATAATTCTTTCTTAGTGCAGGGATCTGTGAGGTGAACATTTATTGATTGGGTTTTAGTGCATTGGTGTGGAGAATAAAGATTCTTCGTGTATGTCGACATCTTGATTCAGTGATATTTCTTTCCTGATTTCCTGGTCATACTGCCGAGTTATCTGCTAAGTCGGCATTTTTGCGTTCAGTTTTTAAAGGCTTTCTGGGAGATGTGTTAATTTTGGTAGCTTTTGACACAATTGGGAATTTGATTTAGACAATTTTCTTCGGTCTACAAGCAGGTCCAATCCAACCTCTGTCAGCTTTAGTGCCATTTGTGGAGGAGATTGCTCTAGTAAATAGTTTGGTTGCTTTTGCTTGTTTGCAATCAATTTGTCCCTTTAATGATCCACAAGACGGGAACCAAACAGGTGCTACATATTCATTTATTGATCTTATTAGGGTGGAATAGGTGGTCTTAAGGGTTTTTCGTTTGGGTTTCCATCCTGTTCCACTAAGTCTTTTTTTATAAATTCAGTTTTTTAAGAGCCTTGTTGGAGATTTTGATTATGTGCCGATTGAAACGTAATTCTGTATCAAGCGTAAGGCACAACTATGTTAGGTTTCCAGCCTTTTCAATTGAAGTATTGTTGATCCTGATTCGAGCATTGAAGGACTGTCTATTTTTCTTTCAATGCTCAAGATGCTAAGTACAGTTTTATTTGGGATGATACCAATTTTCATGTCCCCTTCCCATTTCTCTACTCCTTTCGTTCACTCCTACTAGTGGAAGTTTTAAAACAATTTTATTGATTCGAAATCAAACGGAGCAGGTGAGGTAAAAGCAATCCTCCAAATCTAGAGCACCAAACAGTTAGACAGTGGACAAATTGAATGCATAGTTAGAATATTGTTCATAACATCACAAACTAAACTTTTCTCTCAAACGTAAGTACTTTACACAATACTATTTGCTTAAAATGCTTTAATTTTTAAAAACCAATTCTATAATATACCTCTTTTGCCGCTATGCAGTATATTTCAATGTTACTTTTCATATCTTACGATTTTGTAATGGTCGCTTCCGTTGAAAGATTAAGCATTTTTAATTTCGAGACCATTTCTTATTTCACTAGAGGAAATCGCAGGAAATATAATTTTAATGGATTTTCATACTGACAAAATTTTTTTGCGGATACAAAGCTTGGTTCAACATTTAACAAGCAACTTCGATTTTATGAAGTAAACTGTTAACGTTTGAATCTTTCTATTCAAACGCTAACGCTGCTTCGTTTTCCTCATTCGTTTAAAGTTATTCGCGTTTGTAGAAGCATTGCTTAAAGCTGTATACAGTGGATCACAAAAATAATCGGTCCCTCAAGGTTTTTACTAAATTCATGTGCTTTTTAAGATGTATTTAAAATTAAGTAACCACAATTAATATCAGTTATGCGATTTTCCCTTACAAAAATCCAATAATTATGAAGATTTACTAAAGTGTTTTGAAATTTGTATCATAACCTAGTAAAACACACATAAAAGTATTCGGTCAATTTCTGTGAAAAAAGAACGCGTTTGAAACAAGACTGAAAATTAATATTTCTCAGATTTATTTGTATTTATTTCCCCTCCACCTTTTACTGCTTAAAGTGTTAATTACACTCTTTACACTAGGGAACAAACCAATTTCGTTCCGCTCTACTTAAAGACGTATTTTCAATGGACCTCATTATTTTTGGACACTTTTGTTTAATGATCTTTTCAACTTGAGAAAAGTAAAATAAGACTTATTTTTAAGCTTATTTTCGGAAACTTATCAGACAAATGATAATTGCTAACTTCAGACAATTACGATACTCGATTTAAGATTCTATTAATCCCAAGAAAAGAATTGGAGAAATGAATTTTTTTGGCTCGAGGATAGAGGTCTATTGAAATAATTAGTTCTCATGTTATGTACACAGTTCACGTAATATCATAACCCTGGAATTGCTGATTCCATAATTTAACGTTTCGTATGAGCTGTCTGAGGTGCACAGGCAAAAATGAAAATTATGTCGAACAGAATTATCAGCAAAGTCAAATTAATAGTTTTAAGGCATTTTAATTGTGACGGAAAATATCAAATTTGCGATAGATCTTGACTTTTCTCTAAATGTCACTCAAACTTTTATGTACAGGGTGTCCCATAAATTCCGAAATAGTTTAAAAATTCATAAAAATTGAAGGAATTGGTATATTTGAATGCGGTTTGCGATAACGTTATTCTCATGAAGGGGGATTTTTTTTGGTAGAGAAAACAAAATTAGTTCAATCTTTTGTCAATAGAGGGCGCTGCACGCAACCAATCACAGGAAATATGCAAATCAGAGTCCTACAAAATGCTGGGTGTATGATTTAAAGCTCATTTCTGAATTTTCCTAAAGCTCATTTCTGATACGTATTCCTGTGATTTCATTGTGATGTTGACATTGGTGGATAAAGCACTATTGGTTAAGTTGTTTTACCTCAGTTTAATCGAACAAGTAGTACTCTAGTGCTGTGATGTGCTTGTAAATATTTGCCTGCATGGAAATAAACGTCGTTTTCCACGGAATTCTGTGATTGGTTGCGTGCAGCGCCCTCTATTGACAAAAGATTGAACTATTTTTTTTTCTCTACCAAAAAAATCCCCTTTCATGAGAATAACGTTATCGCAAACCGCATTCAAATATACCAATTCCTTCAATTTTTATGAATTTTTAAACTATTTCGGAATTTATGGGACACCCTGTATATCAAAATGAAACGTTTAATAATTTATTTGTTCTCTTTACAACATGCAGAAGAGTTGTGTGTGAATGAAAATTAAATAATATTCTTTCCATTTACATATGGTCAATTTTTAAGCAGATACCTATAGTTTCACTTTGTTTGCAACATTGGGAGTAAACAAATGCATAATGTACCAATTATAGGATACCCATACTGATTGAAATGAGTTACGCTGTGATATACTGGCTGAAATTGTAATAAAAAAACTCACATTAAATAAAAAATATCACAAATGTTTGCATAGATATAATAGATTTATTTTGTTTAATTGCTTTTTAGCAAAATTTCAATCACATGGCCTCCTAATAAACAGAACACGTTTCCTTTTTCAAAATACTTTGGTTCATTTTGAGGCTGCTCTAAAGCGCATTTTCACTTCATAGTTCATGTTCAACAGTTGATGAGT